>CM061029.1:40283912-40663912 GCA_030763125.1 Hippophae gyantsensis
TAGCATTGAGTCTAATGTTGGACAATATGTGTTACCAAATAGATCTACTCGAGGTCAACCATCCAAAAGGTATGAACCAAATATTCATGCAAAATCAAAATACCCAGTAGCCAATTATATGTCCACTAAAAGATTATCTAAGTAATATAAATCATTTGTGAATCAAATATCTGGTGTATGAGTACCTAACAAAGTGTAGGATGCGTTGGGAGATCCAATATGGAGAAAGGAAATGGCTGAAGAGATGGAGGCGTTACAGAAGAACGATACTTGGCAACTTGTGCCACCACTATAAGCAAAAAAAGCAGTTGGTTGTCGATGGGTGTTTACTGTAAAACATAATGGTGATGGATCTATAAATCGGTATAAAGCTCATCTTGTAGCAAAAGGGTTTACTAAAACGTATGGTGTAGACTGCGATGATACTTTTGGTCATGTTGCCAAAATGAACACTATTTGGGTTCTGCTCTCACTTGCCGCTAACCTAAACTGGCCACTTCGATAGTTTGATGTCAAGAATGCGTTTCTTCATGGAGAATTAGCCGAGGAGATGTACATGAGTCTTCCACCTGGGTATGTAGTTGATTCTCTTGGTAATTTTGTATGCAAATTGAGGAAGTCTTTGTATGGTCTCAAGCAATCCCCTCGAGCCTGTTTTGGAAGGTTTTCACAGTTCATGCAGAAGGTTGGTTACAGATAGAGTAATTCAGATCACACTCTATTTCTCAAACATCAACGAGGGAAGGTAATAGCCCTAATCATTTATGTTGATGATATGGTAATCACTGGTGATGATACTGTTGAGATGGATAAATTACAAAGACAGCTAGCCTCTGAATTTGAGATGAAGGACTTAGGTGAACTAAATTACTTCTTAGGAATTGATGTAGCTAGGGGAAAAGAAGGAATATATCTGTGTTAGAGGAAGTACATTATTGATCTACTAACAGAGACATGTATGTTGGATTGCAAACCTATTGACACTCCTATTGAGCAAAACCATTGTTTACCAGAGTATCCAGATCAGATACCAACTGATCGAGCTCTCTATCAGAGATTGGTTGGACGTTTGATTTACTTGGCTCATACTAGACCAGATGTTACATATGCAGTAAGTGTGGTGAGTCAGTTTATGCATAATCCAAGTGAGAACCACATGAATACTATTTTGAGAATTTTAAGGTATTTGAAATCGGCTTTAGGAAGAGGAGTAATGTTCTCTAAACACAACAATCCTCTTGAAGTCTGTGGCTTCACAGATGCAGATTGGGTAGGAAGTATTACAGATAGAAAGTCAACATCGGGTTATTTCACCTTTGTGGGAGGAAATTTGGTTACATGGAAAAGTACGAAGCAGAAAGTGGTGGCGCGATCTAGTGTTGAGGCCGAGTATAGAGGTATGGCTCATGGGGTTTGTGAATTACTGTGGATAAGAACTTTGTTATTTGATTTGGGTTTCGAATTCAAAAATATTATGTAATTGTATTGCGACAATCGGGCAGCCATTGATATATCACAAAATCTAGTACAACATGATCGCACTAAGCATGTAGAAGTTGATCGTCACTTTATAAAAAAGAAGCTAGATGCCAAACTTATTAGCTTTCTTTTTGTTCCCACTGAAGAGCAACTTGCAGATATGCTTACCGAAAGAGTTTCCAAGAAGGCATTATATGGCTCACCAAGCAAGTTAGGCATAATCGATATCTATGCGCCAACTTGAGGGGGAGTGTTAATAAATCATCATTAGTGGTATATTAATTGTATGCAACTAATATACTTTATCAGTTGTATATTAATTGTATGCAACTAATATATTTTTCTTAAAAATATTTTTCCTAAAAAGCAGATTCTTGTATTTATATTTGTATTATCATTCATTGTATTTTAATTGTAAATATATTTCAGTATATTCAATTGTTAAAACTATATATCTTTAGAGTGAGACAAGATTTTAAAGAATCGTGCTTTAATTTCCTATTGAGAATGCACATAATTGAATTTACAGTACCTTTGATTCAACATGATGCAAGATAGTGGTAAGGAATTAAGAATTATTATAGATTAAACGGCCTCACCATTTTGTTTATGAAGAATCTAGCCTGATAACAATAATGATGTTTCAATGTAAATGCATATATACTGTGTTGGTTATTAAGAATACTGTTGCAGTTCTACAATGTAGTTGCATATATATTGACATTATTTTTACCGTGTTTGACTTTGTATCAATTGTAATTATTACAGTGTATCGATCCTTCAACATACACATGCAAGTCTACACATGAATTTGATATAATTCTATTTTTAACAATGATGTTTGATGTACTTGTCTTATTATCCTTGTATTAAATTAATTGCAAATGATTCTATTGATATTTTCCTGCAATAATTATATTGACTATGATTTGTTACGGTGTTTTCTTCTATGTATGCATGCAAGTTCACTTACTAATTTAATACTTTTAAAAACTTGTCTAAATAAAAAGCACGCAATATGGATGAAATTAGTGCACCCGCCGTGAGTAGGAATTGAAGGATCTAGGTTGACTTTTTTAAGCATTCCTTTCAATTATTTAGAAGAGCCCATGTTTGAGCTGTTTGTATCAGTAAAGTTGGAATGGAAATACTACTTATATGTGTACGAGAGTGAAAGTTTGGGAGCATATAAAACATGTAAACGACATTCAGCAAATTATTTCAATCAGATTTTTTTTTACCCAAGCATTCAAAGTTGGAAACAATACTTTGCTATTGAGTCAATTTGAAATGAACCAAATTACAAACCAAACATAATAATAGTAATTATCTTTCCATTGAGTTCCATTAAATTGCTATTACACATTTTAAGATGACAAATGTAGATAGATGCACGAATAATTATGCACAATGCCTAATATCCTTTGTTGATGGCCATCTGTACAAATATTTACTATTAACATAAGGGTTTTCATTAGGGAAAAAGCCCAACTACTAAAATTAACTGCAACTACACATCATGACAATTTTTTCCTAGCTTATGTTGAAAAAGTGAACAGGCAGCCAACTGAATCTCCCCCCTTTAGCTTTCAATAAGCAAGCCAGTCTGCATTTGATTGATAGAGATGGTTTGTCTCAACTTAACAGATTCAGCTGTCAAAATTTCCTCCACATTCAAGCCTATATAGCCTAATTCCATGGGATGGGGGAAGGGGATTTGAACATGGGTAGGTTCCAACGGTGCAATAAGTGGCCACTATTTTGGGGATAACACATTCAGGTATTCAGCTGCCAAATGATAGTAAGAAATCAGTATTGGGTTTTCCTCTTATTTAGAGGAGCCCAAGTGAAACCTACATGGCTTAAAAATCCATGAAGTAAGAAGGGGCAATTGTGTCATTTCATTGCTTCATTAATAAACCCATTTAGGGTTTGTTGAGTGTGTATCCTGTAGAGAAAAAGGAAGAGCAGCAGCTAGAGAAATCTGCAGAAAAGAAAAGCAGCAAAAGCTTTTAGTTTTTTCCTCTTCAGCAAGCCTTCATCAAGTGCTCCGATGGAAGGTCTTTTGTGGTCTGATTGAGCTGAAATTTTGCAGGCAGGTTCACGACTCAAGACTCTTTATTCTGTACTGTGAGATTTGGATTTCACTCACCAGTTTGGGAAAATCTAGACCGTGAATAGTGACTACAAAATTGGGTTAGATTTCTCCATTTTCTTGAAATAATTGTTAGTTTCCAAGAAGTGTATTCTTGATGATGTTGTTGATTGTTTGCCCTTAGTTTTACCTAGAGAGAACTGTTGTACAATTGTTTCTTGATAGTGAAAGTTTTGGAGATGAGTGTCGTGGTTGTTTCCTTCCTACACTGGGAAAGTTTTTTCACGTAAATTACTTGTGTTGATTTTGTGCATGTGTTTCATTTTAAGCTCTACTTATTTGTTTCCTAAAATATTCATACAAAGAAGGGGAATAAGTTTAATTCCGCTGTTTAGAACTTGATTAAGTTCGAATTGTTATTGTGATTCTTCTAACAAAGTGGTATCAAAACTATAGTTATTATTGTTGAATTTCTTGTGTTGAATAATTGAAACAAATTTGAGTAGAATGATTATTTTGAATGGTTCTAATTATCACACTTGGAACGGAAAAATGGAAGATTCTTTTATATCAAACAATTTCATTTACCACAGTTTTCCTCTGAGAAGTCAGAAAAGTTGTCTAAAAAATAATGGACTTTGTTACATCGACAAGTCTGTGGGTATATAAGGTAGTGGGTAGATGATAATGTTTTGAATCATATTAGTTGAGAAATATATGCACGATCGCTATGGAATAAACTTGAAGAGTTGTATGCTAGGAAAACAGAAAATAATAAAATGTTTCTTATAAAGCAGTTCATGGCTTTAAGGTACCAAGATGAAACTCCGTTGACAGATCACTTGAATATGTTCAAGGAATAATCAATCAGTTAGCTGGAATGGGTATCAAGTTTGATGATGAGATTCAGGGGTTGTGTTTATTGGGTACGTTGCCAAACTCTTGGGAAACATTTAGAATGTCATTAAGTAACTCAACTCCAAATGGTGTAATCAACATGGATTTGGCTAAGAGCATTGTTTTGAATGAAGAAATGAGAAGAAAATCACACGAGTCTTCTCTAGTCAGAGATTTTAGTTACAGAAAGAAGAGGAAGGAGTAAAAACACAAGTTTCAAGAGCAAAGAAAAAGGAAGAAGCAAGTCCAACATGTTTTTTAATGTTAAGTGTCATCACTGTGGTATGAAAAGGCACATCAAGAAATATTGTAGACAGTTGAAGCGGGATTACAAGAAGAAAGACAAAGAACAAGAAGGTGATGTTGGCAAGGAAAATGATCTAGTTGCCACCGTAAGTTCAGAATACTTTCTCGTTGTTTATGATGAAAATGTTCTTAATGTTGCATGTCACGAGATCAGTTGGGTTATTGATAGTGGAGCTTCATGCTATGTCTCGAGAGGACTTCTTTACATCCTATACAGTAGGTGACTTTGGGACAATGAAGTTGGGTAATGATGACTTGGTTAAAGTCATTGGTATTGGAGATGTGTGTTTGGAGATGAATAATGGCACGAGGCTACTTCTTAGAGGGGTAAAGCATATTCTTGAAATTCGTTTGAAATTAATCTCTGCAGGTAAACTTGATGATGAAGGATATTGTAATACCTTTAGTAATGGTCAATGGAAACTTACTAAAGGACCTATGGTTGTTGCTCGTGGGAACAAGCATTCCAGTTTGTATATACTGTAGGCGAGACTCTTGAAAGATGTTATTAATGTTGTGACAGATGAGCTTATAGCAGAATATTGGCATAAGAGACTTGCTCACATGAGTGAGAAAGGCTTGGCAGTATTGACTAAAAAGAATCTTCTTTCTGGAATGAATAATGTTTGTTTAAGAAGATGAACTCATTGTTTGGTAGGCAAGCAAAATAGAGTTTCTTTCAAGAGTTCCTCTCCTTCAAGAAAACAATACATACTTGATTTGGTACATTCAGATGTATGTGGTCCTATGAAGACAAAAACTTTGGGTGGTGCTAGTTATTTTGTGACCTTCATAGATGATTGTTCAAGAAAGTTATGAGTGTACACTTTGAAGAGCAAAAATCAAGTATTAGATGTGTTTAAATAGTTTCAAGCCTTAATTGAGAGACAAATTGGGAATAAATTGCGATGCATCAGAACAGATAATGGGGGAGAGTATTCAGGTTCTTTTGATGAGTATTGTAGGCATTAGGGCATTCGACATCAAAAACACCTCCTAAGACTCCTCAGTTGAATGGGTTGGTTGAGAGAATGAACATGACATTGGTTGAAAGAGTAAGATGTCTTCTTTTGCAGGCTCAGTTGCCAAGATCTTTCTAAGGTGAGGCTTTGAATACAGTTGTACATGTTCTTAATCTCACACCATGTGTTCCTCTTCAGATTGATGTACCAAATAGAGTTTGGACTGGCAAAGATGTTTCTGAATAATATATTACGAGAGATGATTGAGATAATCTGGAGTATGTTCTTCCTCTTTATTCTGTAATCTTATTAATGCATATACAATCCTATAAATAGGAATAAGAACTAGTGGCCACTAAGCTAGGAATATAACAGCTGATATCAACACATAAATACAACTAGTTTTACACTAATACTACAGCATGTACAACATTGATATAGTATAATATTCTCATACAGTTTACACTCCCCCTCAACTTGGGTAATAGATATTAATCATTCCCAACTTGCAACTTAATTCTTCGAAGATTGTTCGAGGTAATGCTTTGGTAAGGATATCTGCAATTTGATGATGTGTAGATGTATATAGTAGGTCCACGATTTTTCCATCTAACTTATCTTTAATGAAATGACGATCAATTTCTACATGTTTGGTTTGGTCACGATGAACTGGATTTTTCGCAATTCTTATTGCAGCTTGATTGTCACAATGCATGCTGATAGGTTCAAGGGTTGTGAAGTCCAGTTCATTGAGTAGTCTTTTTAACCACATTCCTTCACAAATCTCCTAAACCATAGCTCCAAATTCAGCTTCTACACTACTAGAGCAACTACTGATTGTTTCTTACTTCGCCAAGTTACAAGATTTCCCCATACGAATGTACAATATCCAGTGGTAGATCTACGATCCACTATAGAGCCTATCCAGTCAGCATCTGTAAAGACTTCAATTTTTCTAGTGGGATTCTTACTGAAGTATAATCCTTTTCTTGGTGTCATCTTGAGATACCAGAGTATACAATAGACGGCTTCCATGTGTTCTTCAGTGAGCTGTTCATAAATTGACTTACAACACTTACTGAAAATCCAATATCTGGTCTAGTGTGGGATAGGTAAATGAGTTTTCCCACTAATCTTTGGTAACGGCCTTTGTCCACAGGTGTACTATTTTCTTTGATTCCGAGTTTTATTGTAGAGTCTATCGAAGTTTTTGCCAGTTTACACCCGATCATTCCAATTTCCTTGAGAAGATCAAGTACGTACTTCCTTTGAGATATAGATATGCCCCTTTTTGTTCGTGCTACTTCCATTCCTAGGAAATATTTGAGATTGCTTAGATCTTTGATCTCAAATTCCTTGGCAAGGAACTCTTTGAGTTTATTCATCTCAATTGTAGAATTACCTATTAGAACAATATCATCTACGTACACAATTAGGATAACTATTTTGTCATTGGAGAAGTGTTTGAAGAATAGTGTGTGATCTAATTGGCATTAAGTATACCCATATCTCTTCAAAAATTTAGAGAACCTATCAAATCAGGCACGTGGAGACTATTTTAATCCATATAAGGATTTTTTACGTTTGCAGACTCTATTGGTTACAACAAGAGATTCAATTCTAGTAGGAATGTCCATGTAGACTTCTTCTTCGAGATCACCATTAAGGAATGCATTCTTGACATCTAATTGGTAAAGTGGCCAATCCAAGTTAGATGCTAAGGAGAGAAGAACATGAATAGTGTTGAGTTTTGCTACAGGTGCAAAAGTCTCCTGATAGTCAAGCCCATATGTTTGAGTGAATCCTCTAGCCATAAGGCGAGCTTTGAGTCTTTCTACACTACCGTCTGCTTTGTGTTTGATTGTAAAGATCCATTTACACCCAACAACTTGTTTTCCCGATGATAGTTCTATGATCTCCCAAGTCTTGTTTTTCTCTAAGGCATTGAGTTTTTCTTGAATAGTTGTTTTCCATTCAGGTATCTAAAATGCTTCATGAACAGAATTTGGAACCTCTATCTGATCAAGGTTACTGATAAATTCCTTATAACCTAGTGAGAGATTTTTATAGGAAACAAAGTTGTAGATGGGGTGGTTTGTGCATGATCTTACACCTTTCCTTATAGCAATTGGCGAATTCAAATCATTAAGAGGTAATTCAATAATATGAGGTTCAGTGATGTTACCTTGTGAAGTGTCAGAGTGGCATGTACTCGGGTTGAATTCCTGGACTAGCTCAACATATGCTTGGTTCTCTACTCTTTCTTGAATTGTTTTCCTCCTAGAGTAGACAAGAAGATCATTGTTTGGGACAAGGAAGTTTGGATCTGTTGGTAGAGAAGTTGAGGGTTCATTGAGATTAGTAAGAGTATTTATTTGAGACATTGATTCACTCTCTGGAATTTACGGGATAGGATTTGTGAGAGACTGAGTGGTTATGATATTCAAAAGCTGGTATTCATTGCCTATGTTCTCCCCCTAAATGGCAGGTTTAGAATAATACAAATATTGTTCAAAGAATGTGACATCCATTGTATTATAGAATCGTTTTGTGGTAGGAGAAAAACATTTGTATCCTTTCTCGTATGATGAATACCCTAGGAATATGCATTTGATGGCTCGAGGATCAAGTTTGCCACTATGATGTACATGGACATAAACAGAACATCCAAAAATTTTAAAGGGAATGTGGGACATGATTTTGGTGTGTGAGTATGACTCAAATAGAGTATTGAGAGGTGTTTTAAACATGAGGATACGAGAGGGCATCCGATTGATAAGATAGGTAGCTATAAGAACAATCTCCCTCCCAGAAATGTTGAGGGACATGAGTTGTGAACATAAGGGATCTAGCTACCTCAAGAAGATGCATATTATTTCTTTCAGCCACCCTGTTTTTTTGAGGTGTATCAACACAAGAGCTTAGATGGACAATCCCTTGACTTAACAGATAATCAGTAAGGGTGGAAGCGAAGTATTCTTTAGCATTGTCAGATTTCAATACTTAGATTTTTGTTTGAAATTGGGTTTGAATCATGATATTGAAATTTTTAAAAAAATTACATGCTTTAGATTTTTCTTTCATTAGGAATAACCAAGTGATTCAAGTATGATCATCCATAAATGAAATGAACCAACGTGTCCATGTGATGTTTTTTATTCGAAAAGGTCCCCAAATATCAGTGTGAATTAATGAGAAAGGATATGATTTTTTATGTGGAAGATGAGGATATAAAGTTAACATGTTTTGAAAATTGACATACTTCACATTGAAAATCCTTTGAATTTTTATTTCTAAAGGATGAAGGAAAAAGTTTCTGTAAATACTGGAAATTAGGATGACCTAAGCAATAGTGATTCAACATGATTTCACCATCATTATTGAACTTAAGATTTAACAAAGCTTTATTCTGATAAGAAACTTTGGATACAACTTGGTGGACTTGTCTTGCTGAAGGTTCTTCACTTTGGAGGAGATAGAGTCCCGAGCATTCTTTAGCATTGTCAATCATCTTCCCCGAATCCAAGTCTTGAAATTCACATAGGTTATGAACAAATTTAGCCATACATTTTTTTTATCACGGGTGAGTTTAGTAATTGATACAAGATTACAATCAAGTGTGGGAACAAAAAGGACAAAATCTAGAGTTAAGGAGTTTGAAATTTTGGCTGAACCAATTCTTGTTACTTTGGATACTGAACCATCAGCAATTCTGACAGTGTATCCGTTCTGGTAGGTTTTAAAATTCATGAGAAGAGAAGCATCACCCATCATGTGGTCTGAAGCACATGAATCAACAATTCATGGTCTCATAACCTGTTTCACACTAAGAGCATTGAGGGCGTTACCTGATTGAGCTATAGTGGCAGATGATGTGGTCAAGGATTGTCCAAATAATTTCTGGAGGAGATCAATCTGTTCCTTGCTAAACAGAGCAGATTCAGGTGATGTAGTGCCTTGAGATTTGGAGATAGTTTTTCCATAACTTTCTTTATTGAAGTGCTGTGCAGAGGGTGGTTTCCAATCAACTGGCTTTCCATGAATTTTCCAGCAGGTTTCCTTAGTGTGACCAGGTTTACGACAATGATCACACCAAGGTTTTCTCGTGGCCATTGGTGTTATTTTAATTGTAGCTTATATGTGGGCTGAATTTTGCAAATGGTTTTTTTAGTTCTCAGACAGAGTTGGTAAGAAAACAAAAATTGGATTTCAGAAACGCTCTAATACCATGAAGAATATATTACGAGAGATGATTGAGATAATCTGGAGTATGTTCTTCCTCTTTATTCTATAATCTTGTTAATGCATATACAATCCTATAAATAGGAATAAGAACTAGTGGCCACTAAGCTAGGAATATAACAGCTGGTATCAACACATAAATACAGTTAGTTTTACACTAATACTACAACCTATACAACATTGATATAGTATAATATTCTCATACAATTTATAGTTTCTTATAATCATCTCCACGTTTTTGGTTGCAAGGTATTTGTGCATATACCAAAAGATGAGAGATCTAAGCTCGATGTGAAGACACAACAATGTATATTTGTTGGTTATGGTCTGGATGAATTTGGCTACAGATTTTATGATCCAGTTGAGAAGAAATTGGTAAGGAGTCGTGATGTTGTATTTATAGAAGATCAAACTATACAAGATGTTGAGAAGATAGAAAAAAGAGTCTATCAATAAAGCGATGATTTGATTGACCTAGATCTGGTTCCTTTATCAATACATATGGAACAAAATGTTCAAGATGACCAACAGGGTTTAGATGATGTAGATATGCAAGCTGAAGCAGATCACCAAATTACTGATCAGTTGTCAGAACCAAAAATTCCACCCAAGAGGTCTACTAGAGACCGACACCCTTCCACACGATATGATACAGATGAGTATGTGTTATTGACAAATGAAGGAGAACCTCAATGTTATGCAGAAGCGATGGAAGATGGAAACAGAGCACACTGGGTTGGTGCTATGGAAGATAATATGCAATCATTGTATGACAATTACACGTTTGAGCTAGTAAAGTTGCCTAAGGGTAAGAGAGCTTTGAAGAACAAGTGGGTCTACAAGGTGAAGCAAAAAGAACACAATTCACAACCACGATACAAAGCTAGACTGGTCGTCAAGGGATTCAGTCAGAGAAAATGTATTGATTTTGATGATATTTTCTCTCCTGTTGTGAAGATGTCTTCCATACGTGTTGTTCTAGGTCTAGCAGCAAGCTTGGATTTAGAAATTGAGAAAATGGATGTGAAAACTGTCTTTCTTCATAGTGAGTTGGAGGAAGAGATTTATATGGAGCAGCCAGAGGATTTTGAAGTTAAAGGAAAAGATGATTATATATGTCGGTTAAAGAAAAGTCTCTACGGGTTGAAGCAAGCACCTAGACAATGGTATAAGAAATTTGAGTCAGTTATGGGGGAACATGGTTACAAGAAAACTACTTCTGATCATTGTGTTTTTGTGCAGAAATTCTCTGATGATGACTTTATCATTTTATTGCTCTATGTTGATGACATGTTGATTGTTGGCAGAAATTCTTCAAAGATTGATAATTTGAAGAAACAGTTGAGTAAGTCCTTTTCCATGAAGGACTTAGGGCCAACAAAACAAATTCTTGGTATTCAAATTTGTTGAGACAAGAAAAGAAAGAAGTTGTACATGTCACAAGAACGGTACATTAATAAGGTACTTGAAAGGTTTCATATGGATAAAGCTAAAGTGGTTTCTTCTCCTTTTATCTAATCACTTTAAGTTGAGATCGAGTCAAGGCCCTTCAACAGATAAAGAGAAGGAAGATATGGAAAAGGTTCCATATGCCTCAATAGTAGGAAGCTTAATGTATGCAATGGTATGTACGAGGCCAGACATAGCTCATATAGTTGGAGTTGTTAGTCGTTTTCTTTCGAATCCAGGAAGAGAACATTGGGATGCAGTAAAGTGGATTATGAGATATCTTCGAGGTACTTCCAAGTTAACACTTAGCTTTGGAAGTGGAAAACCAGTGTTAGTTGGATACACTGATTTAGATTTGGCAAGAGATGAAGATTCTCGTAAGTATACTTCAGGTTATCTAATTACTTTCTCTGGTGGAGCAGTTTCTTGGCAATCAAGATTGCAAAAGTGTGTTACACTTTCTACAACGTGCGGAGTTTATCAAGAAGAACTAAGCTCAGAAGGAGTTGTTGTGGATGAAACAGTTCTTGAGAGAACTTGGTTTCAAGCAACAAAAATATGGGTTATTCTGTGATAATTAGAGTTCTATTCATTTAGCAAAGAACTTGACGTTTCACTCAAGATCAAAGCATATTGATGTGAGGTATCATTGGATAAAGGATACTCTTAACAATAAGTTGCTTGAACTTGAGAAAATCCATACTGATGAGGATGGATCTGACATGCTGACAAAAGCAGTGTCAAGAGAAAAACTTGAAGTTTGTTGTTCAATTGTCGGGATGACGGATCCCTCCATCTAATCGAAAAAGGAGGAGATTTGTTGGGCTTTCCTCTTATTTGGAAAAGCCTATGTGGCTTGAAAGCCCATGAAGTAAGAAGGGACAATTATGTCATTTTTTTGCTTCATTAATAAACTCATTTAGGGTTTATTGAGTGTGTATTCTGTAGAGAAAAAGGTAAGGAGAGCAACAGAGAAATCTGTAGAAAAGAAAAGCAAAAAAACTTTCAGTGTTTTCTTTTCCAACAAATCTTCATCAAATGCTCCGATAGAAGGTCTTTTGTGGTCCGATTGAGCTAATTTTTTACAAGTTCACAACTCAAGACTCTTTATTCTATACGATATTCTATACGATAGGATTTAGATTTGACTCACCAGTTTGAAAAAATCTAAGCCGTGAACAATGACTACAAAATTGGATTAAATTTCTCCATTTTCTTGAAATAATTATTAGTTTTCAAGAAGTATATTCTTGATGATGTTGTTGATTGTTTGCAGAGAACTATTGTACAATTATTTCTTAATAGTAAAAGTTTTGGAGAGGAGTGCCTTCGTTGTTTCCTTCCTACACCGAGAAATTTTTTTTACGTAAATTACTTATGTTGGTTTAATTCTACTGTTTAGAACTTAATTAAGTTCGAATTGTTATTGTGATTCTCCTAACAATCAGAACTGCCAAGTTTTACCAACAAATGGAACAAATATAAAGATTGATAATTTCTTCTAAACCAACCAATTAGAAGAGTACACAACATCAGTTTTAACAACTATGAAAAAAAACGTCTGATCTGAGAACATTGTAAGGAACTTAGCAATTTCATCTGTCCCATCCTATTCTTTTTCAATAACTTCTTGCCTTCAAGCAAACAACCTGCAATCGTAATGAAAATCTTTAAGAAATTATATAATGTATTAAAGGAAATGTAAAAATAAAAAAATATGATGTTGAAAAAGTACATTGAGCGTATACACGATCGAATAGCAATAACAACAATATTTCTTTACCAAGATGATGACCTTGAGACAAAAAAGTGCAAACCAATGAAGTTAATAATTCCAGACACCACTGATCAAGTCTTTTTTATCCCAACAGGAACGAAGGTAAACTTACGTGCAAAAAATAATACGATAAAGGGTCGTCAAAGTCCTGTAGGTTAGGTCTCAAGCGACCATTAATCCTTTAAAACAGAAAATAGGTTTTTTTGCTCGGTTCTTAATGCAAAAGGAGTCATAAAAGGACAAAAAATCAAATTTTAGTAAAATTTGTAATAAAATGTTATTATTTGACCCATGTAATTAAAATATTATTATTTAAGTGAGGGTAAAATGAAGATTAAAACAAAAAAAAATGAATAAGATCGAGAAAAATGACACTAAAGTTGAATTGTTGAAATAATGATTAAAATGATAACTCTAACCTCTGTTGATAAAGTCTTGTACAAGCCATGTGATGAACTAAATTAACAAAATGTTTAAAATTTAAGTGTCATTCCTTGACCCTTTTCTTAAAAGCAACAAAATAAAAAAAAATGCTATCCCTAAACTACAGAACTAAATGATCCAACTAATCTAACCCAAGGGACAATTAGGAACTTTAGAAAAAAGAATCTCATACGGAGATTTACCGTGTAAAAAACGAGATGGCAATCCATTTAGCAGAAATACTGCAATGTAAAAAGCATAAAACCAATGAGATTTATGGACACCAGAACGAGAGAGCAATGCTAAACCTTTTTCAATAATGTGTCTATGAGGATTTTCAACAACTCCATTTTGTCCCGACGTTTGTGGATATGTTAATTTAGGAACAATTATCATCTATTCAAGAGGAATAAACTCCCCACCCACATCAGTTTGTATAGCTAAGAACTTAGTTTGAAATTGAATTTCAACCATAATTAGAAAATAATGAAAAACACTAAAAGTATCTTCCTTTGATTTAAGCAAGTACAACTAAACAAAACAAAAACAACCATTCACTATAGAGAATATCTACGTCCATTAAAAGATAGAATAGGAGAAACCCATAAGTCCAAATACAACAATGCAAATGGCTTAGAACTAGGAATATGAACATGCATGAATAAAGGGCTATTTATGAGATTTAGCTACTTGAAAATGAGTACAAAAGCTAAAATCCTTATCACTAGTAGAAAGTTGACAATTTGTAACTACATGTTATACAACATCACAACATCATGTGAAGGATGACCAAGAAGATCATGCCAAACACCGAGTAGTATAGATGAAACGGAAGCATGCACAGCTGGAAACCAATCAGATAAGGAATTGACAAACGATGGGATCGTTAAACCATTGAGTCTATAGAGTCCATCCTCACCTTTGCCTTGAAAAAGAGCCTTCATCGTAATTTGATCTTTGACAAAGAAGAAATGGGAGTAAAATTCAAGAAAAACATCATTATCAACACACAAACTTCGAACATAAAGTAAATTTATAGTAGCAGGAGTGTGAAGTAAATGAGACAAATAAAGAGCACATTCGTTATTTGCAAACAAAGTACTCGAGCCAATATATAAAGCTTATTACCATTGCCAAGGACACCCTCAATGCCATTGTAAGGAGTGAAATTGGAAACACTTACAGCCTCAAAGTAATAGATGTAAAACATTTGAATTTAAGCCTCAAAGTAATAGATGTGAAACATTTGAATCTAAGTGCCAAGTACATCCAGAAGTAGAGCCAACATCACTAAAAGCCACATGTGATGTGGGAGATCTAGAAGGAAATTGACCAACTACCCAACCATTGAATATATCACGCATTACATAACAAGTAAAGGCACTGTGACCTTGCTTGTTACAAATTTGACAAACTAGTCTTTCACGTCTGCTAACACCATAAGAGGTGCTTGCTCCAGAACCACGAAAGTCAAATTCATAATTGCCAGATAAATTCTTAGGTGTGTGTGTACCACCAAAAGTATCATTGACAAACTGTTGAATACTCCAAGAAGAAGGCTTGGGACCATAACAGCCAAAACCTCTAGAGGAATTCTTATAATTACAAAAAACCAATTTCCAAGAAGCAAAATTTGCTTGATATACCATATGAAGAAACACATAAGTTTTCCTATGAAGCATATGACCATAATCTTCCAAATAACTCTGAAAGCACTAAAGAGTAGGAAGGGTTTCTCTCATGTTCATTGAGGCAATGAAGGAAGTATAATTGGATCCTAAACCTCCAATTACATACAACAACAAATCACAAGTAGTTATTGCCTGTCCAGCAGAAGTTAGGTGATTTGCAATACATATCGTACAATTGACACATGCAAATACAATCAAATCATCTTTGCGAAGAGTTTGAAGTTGAGATCGTAGATCATCAATACAAGCATGTGAAACAAAATAAAAGGAATATGCTAAGAAGTTGAGATTGTAGATCATCGATACAAGCATATGAAACAACATAAAAGGAATATGCTAATTTAGTCCATTGTTCTCATGTTGTAGGAAAACCAAGGATACTAGAAGAAATGGCTTAAGAAATTTAACTATAAAACTAGCCTTTGATTAGACTATTAAGCCTATTCTAATTAAAAACTTTGGATTTAGAACTGTGCAACCTAAATCAAGAAATTGATGTGGAAAAACAATACTACCATCAATCAAACCTTTGAGTCCATAGGCTATCATATAACTAAGCATTGCTCAAGAATAGATCCAGGAGGTGTCAAGCCAAGTTCTGAACAAGAACATTGAGCATTGGAAAAGACACATGACTGTGAGACTAAGAAGTATTCAGATTTGGAATTTGTGTAGAGATTGGAGGTGTAGCAAGAACCTCACGATAGGAAGGAGATTTGGAAGCCATGAAAAAGCCCTAGATGAGCTCTTAAAGGCTCATGAGAACTAACAGAATCCACAGGATTCGAGAAGCTCTGATACTAGGATGAAAGATGAGAAGCTCTGATACTAGGATGAAAGATGAGACAACTGCATTATTTCAAAACTGTTTCATTCAGTTACAGAGTATGCTATTTATATCATAGACAAACACTGATATACGAAACACTATCCCTGTGCATTTTGCAATCTTCAATCACCAAGAACCTAAAATTTTTGGGCATTTAGCCATAAATGGTTAAAGGAGGTGGAAAACTTCACTTAATGCCCATAGGTGATTTCTTTTTAAAAAGGACTCTGCAACTCATAACCAGTTTTGACCAGCTAAAATAGGTTACTACATATGGTTAAAGTAAGGTGGAATAGGGTTAAAATTTTAAAAATAGGCACAAAACACTATTATCAATATTTTGATGACCTGTTATTGCCAATAAAACAACCCATTGGCCGTCCTTTTAAATAAAGAACCACATGGTCCAAGTGATTTTTTCACCACTTTTAGGTCGTTTTAGACAAATTCTCTTATTTCAACTTGTGTTTTACCTATTAGTTATTTACTCATGTTGAATTTATATATCCATACACGGTGTGTTTCAAAAGACCATTAGATAGTTCTTTAATGTTAGGCATTTTAATAAAAGGAGGTAAAAATGGTGAAAAACATTACTCGAGCCTGATGAGTTCTTAAAAAACACTACGATTTAATATATTTTCATTGATTAAAAAGATTTATATTTATATGATTTTATCATATTTTTATATACATTTGTCTTGTCAGAATCATGGGTATTTTTATTATTTTTACAGATATTTTTACTTCAAAAATAATTTAAAGACTCGAAAAATAATACCGGAGGTAATACATCACAAATATGTTAAGAAAAAGTCGAAAAAAATGCCCAATCTTGCACCCATTCACTCCACTAATCCCGCGCGCGTCAGCTCCCCACACGCATGTCAACCTATCTAATAAGCGTCTATTATCATTTAAGATATTTTTCACTTTTTTAGCTTTTCCCTCACCTATAAAAAGTCTCTCTTTCTCATTGTAAAACACACACCTTAAAACAAAACTTTCTCAGCTCTTTCTCTCTCTAGAAAGTTTTCTTAGTTTTAAAGTTCTTTTCTTTTTGAGAAAAACTAGTTATGTTTTTATAAATTTCCTCACTAGGAAATTTATCCAACAACACTAGTTCTTCTCAAAAAGAGAACTTTAAAACTAAGAAAGCTTTTTAGAGAGAAAGAGCTAAAAAAATTGTCTTAAGGTGTGTTTTTTATAATGGGAGAGAGGGGCTATTTATAAGTGAGGAAAAGACTAAAAAAGTAGAAAAATATCTTAAAATATAATGATAGATGCGTATTGGACAGGCTAGCATGCGTGTGGGGCATTGACTCGGGCATTTGGGCGTGATTTGTAGCCAAAAATGCACTGATGTGACTTGGATTGCGGCGTGAATACGTGCGGCTATGCACAGACTTCGACGTGAAATGGGTTCTACTGCACGGGCGATTCGGTGTGAAATGGGTGCTACTGCACACCGGACTTCGACATGAAAGGGGCCCAACTACGCACAGGATAAGCATTATGTGCGCACGATTGGACAATTTTGTCCATTTTTTTTACTTTTTCTCATTTGTTTTTAACATATTTGTTATGTATTGCCTCCAGTATTATTTTTTGAGTCTTTAAATTATTTTTGAAGCGAAAATACTTGAAAAAATAATAAAAATACTCATGATTCCGAAAAGACAAATTTATATAAAAATATGATAAAATCATATAAATATAAATCTTTTTAATCAATTAAAGTACATTAACTCATGAAAATTTTAATGTTTTTTAAGCATTCATCACAACCCCCAACTAGCTTCTTGCTAGTCTCTTAACAAAAGAAACGATAAAAACTAAAAATTAAACTATCTTAAATCACTTTCGTGGATTGACATAGTTGCATTTGGCGTATACAATAAGCCTTTAAACCCCTAGGTTGTCCCAGTAGATGATTTTTTAGTCTTGTGAAGGTTTTCAATATCCACAAACATTGAATTAAATGTAAAAATTATAAAAAAAATAACAACTCAAAAAATAAAATTACAACAAAATAAAAACTAAATAAAATCAAAAACTAACTAAAAAATAAAATAAAACAAAACATAAAAATTTCTCATGCTTTTTAATCTACTTTAAGATCATAATTAAAAACTAAAGCATAAGTCATTATCAACTTCTTAAATAGTCATAGTTTATAATAACATTTGGTTGAAAATCATTTTCATACTTCATTTCAAAAATGTTTCAATTTAAATTTACCTAATTTCAATGTCAGAAATTCGAATTCACTTAGACTTTATCCTTACAAATCAATACTCTCAATTCACTGAATCCCATGAGTTCAAGCACTCATACTCAGGAGTATCCGAATAGAGTTTATGTTTAGAAATGAACTAATAAATTCACATACTTATAAAAGAAAAAAGGCTCAAAATAGTACATAACTTTGATCTCATGAAAGGAATCGAACGCATAAATTATAAGGATATCATATATATTATTTCCATGCATCAATCAAATTCGTTAAGCAAAAATTTCAAGATATATGCCTTTTAGAAATGAAGAAAGTGCAATGACTTTTTAGGGCTTCTTATAACTTTCTTTTGTAATTATCCTTTTCTTACAACTTTGTAGGCTATTTGGATAATTAGCCTAAACATCAATTTTGGGTTTAATATAATTTCTACAGCTTATCAAGAAATACTAGTCATGACAAAAACTAACTACTTACCATATATTCCATGATATGTTTTCAAAAATTAATTTAACAATACAAAAAACTTAACTATTTACTTAAATTTGATTTAAAAAAATGATAAATTTTTGTGAGAAAATTTTTAAAAACTAATCTTAAAATTCTAAAAATTACTAAATCACAAAATAAAATCAAACACAATAAAAATGAAAATGCGAATATAAAATTTTTAAAACTAAGTATGTTAACTTTTCACCACCCTCAACCTAGAACATACATTGTCCTCAATGTAATAATTGTAAATTAAAATAAAGAGAAAAGAAAAAAAAATTACCTATTTCCTAAGAATGTGCAAATAGTGCTGGAAAAATGCAATACATCCGTCATGTTTATCATTAAAGTCCACACAGACAGATCGTTATGAACTTCTAATATCTTAACAAATATTTTTAGTTTTAACAATTCTAAAATTATTCACATACAATTAAACTAAAACAAATAAAATTAAAAAAAATTACTTAAAATAAAGGGTTACCTCTCATTCAATGCTTAATTTAACGTCTTAGTAAGAAGGAACTTGGGAGATTTCATTTTAAGTAGACTCAATATTCCCACATTATTGAATCAATCAAACCTACAGGTAGGACAAGTTTGTCTACCTATATTCTTTAAGTCATGTCCTATAGATTTTCAAAATTTTATTTACTTAAAACCAGGGACATGAATGTGGATTTTAGATAACCCACTTCTAGGTACAGGTCAAATAATTAAGAAATCAAAACACAGTTGTACCTAGATCTAACAAAGTAACTACCTCCTTTTATCACATATTTATCACATATTGTAATGAAATTTTTTGAAATATTAGAGATAGATGGGTGGTTAAACAAGTTACATATCCTGCAATAACCAGTCGTCCACTAAATATCGACCTTTTATTTGAATTTTTTTTTGCGTGTGCGTGAGCATATTCTCAACATTTTGATCCCATCGATCCTTTGTGGACCATATTTCGTTCTAACCTACTATAACCAGTCAAAACCGGTTGGGAGTTCTTAAAAAGAAGCCCCTGTGACCCAAAAAAGTTGCCCCCGTCTGTTTGCACTTTTTACAAGGCAAACAAAATCTATTAATCGAAATGGAAATGCACAGAAAATACTTTGGAAATTTTACCATAATATATTGAGGGGTTCAACAATAAGAGTATCAATTGCATGCAAAACCTATAGAATTCATACTGAGAAAATTTTCAGATAGGAAAAAGGAAAATATTTCTTAGATAATCTTACCTAAGCAGATCCGACAATAATATTGTTGATAGGGATGAAGATCAGCTTCACGAAGAAGCCAACGAAGCCCATCACAACGAATCCGATCGCCGTACGGAACGCCACTTTTGTGAATTCTGTGAATCCGAAAGCACGAAAAATTCGAATTAATTTCTATGAAAGTTAGATCAGACATAAAAAGGCAAAGTATCAAAATTTTGGAAGAAGATCCAAAAGGATTAAAAAAATGATCCAAGTGGGTTTACCTTTACGATCGGGCTTGTGGCAACGCTTCACGAGTCGAACACTGTCCTTGGAGAATTCCCTGAGTGGATCGAAAACTGAGTCAATGGCTTCCATTTTTTTTCCTCTCAGCTCCCGAAGGACTCTATTCGATTTTCCGACGAACGCGAAGATAAATGAATGAGCCAAACAGTAAACAACTCTGGAAATTTATATATTCTAACTGACAGATATGACCTTCTTGCTTTACCTGTTTGGACTAATATGCCCACTTTCCCAGATAGCACGGCGAAACGCTGTACGGCATCGCTTAATAGTGTTTTTTTTTAATAGAAAATAGAATTTTATTAAATATAATTAAAATTTAAATACATCAATAATTAAAATTATTAAATCAAAACTAAATTTAGATAAATTATTAAATCAAAAAATGATACATTGGTATAATATTGTAATTTTTATGATTTTGTACACTATAAATTTAGATAAAAATTCATCGAGAGTTAATACTAAGGTGGCGTTTGGTTCGTAGAATGGAATCAAAATTGGAATCGGAATCGGAATAGAAAAGAAATAATGTTGTTTGGTTTGACTACTGAAATCAAGCTCGGAATCAGGATTACAGTATTTGGTTTGCCACTGAAATGGAATGAAAAAAGCTATAAATTACCTTAATACCCCTAC
Organism: Hippophae gyantsensis; assembly: GCA_030763125.1. NCBI lineage: Eukaryota > Viridiplantae > Streptophyta > Magnoliopsida > Rosales > Elaeagnaceae > Hippophae > Hippophae gyantsensis. Next base: position 40,304,935 of record CM061029.1, read on the forward strand.
ATTCAGTAAAGTTCAAATAATGTCATTTAATTACTATTTTTCGTCAAACAAAATACATTATTGAAATCATTATTTTTCTAAATAATTATTACTTAATTAAAAAGAAATATATTATTAAAATTATTATTTTTCTAAATAGGGTTTAGGGTTTTGAGGTTTGGGATTTGAGATTTAGGGTTTAGGGATTTAGGATCTGGGGTTTAGGGTTTAGGTTTATATTTATGGGTTAAGGTTTAGGGTTAAAATTATTATTTTTCTAAAAAGGGTTTAGGGTTTAAGAATTTGGGATTTTGGATTTAAGGTTTAGGGTTTAGGATTTTAGGATTTGGAATTTGGGGTTTAGGGTTTAAGGTTTAGGAATTTGAGGTTTAGGGGTTTAGGGTTTTGTGTTTTGGGATTTAGGTTTTAGGGTTAGGGTTTAGGGTTTTGGGTTTTGGGATTTAGGGTTTTGGGATTTAGGGTTTAGGGTTTTAGGATTTAGGTTTTGGGATTTGGGATTTGGGATTTGGGATTTGAGTTTTAGGGTTTAGGGATTTGGGGTTTTGGGTTTTAGGATTTTAGGTTTAGGGTTTAGGGTTTTAAGATTTGAATTTAGGGTTTTGGGTTTTGGGTTTTGAGTTTTGGGTTTGGGGATTTGGGATTTGAGTTTAAAGTTATATTTAGAGTGAGGGTAAAATTGGAAAAAAAAATTTAGATGGGAATGGAATCATAATTCTTAAAGTGGGAGAAGGAATTGTGATTTCTTCTCATTTAGTAATCGATTTCATTTTGTCCCCCTATTCTGTCCAACCAAACACACAAAATAGAAGAAATCAATTCTGATTTATTTTCATTCCCTCCAATCAAACATCACCTAAGTGAAAAAATAATATATATATATATATATATATGTATTTATTTAAAATAATTAATAAAAAGAAAAAAAATATAAACAAAATAAACATATAGAATATATACATGTAAAAAGAAGGATTATTTTCTATGTTCTTTCGGGAAAACATTAGAGAAGAAAAAGAAAACAAAAACAGTGGCTACAGTTCCCCAAAATATGATTTATAGCTTATGAGTTTAAGAGGAAAATAAAGCACTAATTTAACAATTCCTCAAATTTATCATATTATCCCTTCCAAGACGATCACAAAAAGAGTTAGATACATACTATTAACCTCTTATCTTATATTATTTAAAAAGAGTTTGTATTTTGAAAATAATATTACAACGTTACTCTCAAATTTGTATAAATGGAGAAGATTATTTTTCATGTTATTATTGATTACATTTTTAATTTTATATTTAAATAAATTATTAAAATTATATTAATTAAGGCTATAATAAATTAGTTTGATTTTTACTCTTAAAATTTTTACAATAAGAAAATTAATTAAATTGTAAATTCTTTGAATTTTAATATTTAATTCGTGCCATTTAATTCATGTAACACACAATTGTTTAATTCTTCCATTAAAAAACCTGTTTAGCTTTTACAATTATATAATCCATTATATCTTGTGACTTTAGTCTTTAGCAATAATAAATAAATGTTCATCTTTTATGTCATATTTAATGTCATATTTAAATGTTAATTAAATGATTGGTAATTGTACTTATTCTTAATAAGTTAAAAAATTAAAATTAAAACTATCAGTATCATTTAGAATTTATAATTATTTTTATTTCCATAATTACTCTCATTAAGTCATGTAATAGATATCTAAAAACCTTTAATTAAATACAATTCAAAATATTTATTTAAAAAAATTTATGCTTTTAGTATTCATTTTGAATGAATCTAATAAAAATAGAATATTGATATAAACAATGGCTAATAAGTATTTGATCATTGTGTTAGAAATAATACATAGACAAACAATTTAAGAATGTAATTATTTTATTAAAAAAATTAGAAATATATATAAATATAAAATTTAAATAATATATAAATTAAATAAATAAAAATAATAATAATCAATGTTTGTGTATCATACAGTGTCTTTAAGATAATTTTTCGCTCACTATGAGTGTTTGAGAACAATAAAAATTTATATCCTAAAATACAACGATTAAATAATAATAAATTTACACCATAGTTTATTATTTTACGAACTTTAAAATGTCTAAACTCTATCAAAATAACCTAATTCTAGATAGAAAATATACAACTAAAAATAATAATAAATAAATAATATTTTTTTTTCTTTTACCTTTGTCGTCTCTCTTTGTTTTTTTCTTTCCCTTTCCCTTTTCCTCTTTTTTCTTTTCTCTTTCTTCTTTTCCTTTTTCTCTTTCTCCTAGGAATTGAAGTAGAGAAACGAAAGGAATCAATAGGGAGGTAACGGAAAATTTATAATAATTGAAACTGAAAATTGAAATTTTTATTCAATTTTTCTAACAATCTCTTTGAACCTTTCTTTGTGAAAGTATATTTATCTTACTAATTGTCTAGTAGACATGATGCCCTTGAATTGTTCTACCATTTATGTAAATGATGACATACTTCACACAATAATTTTTCCTTACATAATTCAGTTTTCACTGTTATGTTCGTTTTGGCCATGAACATATATTTGGTTCTATGAGAGTTTATAAAGAATTGAGCCCTATATAATTCTTTTTCGAAGTGACCCTACTCCTCCCTCACATAGATGATCTCTTATTTTTAAAAGTAATCCACAAAGAGTAACCCACATACTCTGTTTGGTATTTTCTTCATAAGAATCATTAAAAGCCTTAGCTTATCTTGTATCTTACAGGTATTACTGTTTTCATCATAGGGATGGACTTGAGGGTAAACCCCCATAGTGATCTCACTAAGTCTTTACAATTACATTGTCCCTTTGAACCTAGATCTTGGGATCTCTAGTTAAATAGGTTGGGTTTCCTTTACAAATCCTTATTCATTCATGAGCTTTAGTCTCATTCCTCTCGATAACTTATCAACTAACTCTCGATTTAACCCTTTAGTTAAAGGATCAACTATGTTATCCTTTGACTTCACATAGTCAATAGAGATAAACCCAATTGAGAGTAGTTGTCTAATGATATTATGTCTAAGATGTATATGTCGAGACTTACCATTATATATATATTGCTCTATACCATGCCAATAACAGATTGACTATCACAATGTATGCATATTGTAGGTACAAGCTTCACCCACTTAGAAATATCCTCTAAAAAATTGCGTAGCCATTTGGCTTCTTCACCACATTTATCCAAAGCGATGAACTCAAATTCTATTATGGATCTAGCAATGCATGTCTATTTAGAGGACTTTTATGAAACAGTTGCACCACACATATCCACTAGTAGACTTTGAGTCTTTCATATCATATATCCAATTGGCATCATTGTATCCTTCTAATAAAACTGGATATCTTGTTTAGCAACATTCATAGCTACATGTATATCTTAAGTATCTAAGTAGTCTTGTAATATCTTTTACAATGATCAGATCCTGGATTACTAGTATATCTACTTAGCTTGCTTACAACATAAGTTATGTCTAGTCTCGTACAACTCATCAAGTACATCAAACTTCCCATCACTCTAGAATATTCTAGCTGAGACACACTCTCACTTTTATTCTTGGATAGGTGTATATTTATATCTATTGGTGTTCTCATAATTCTAGAATCACCCTTGTTGAATTTCTCAAGTATTTTGTCAACATAATGACATTGACTTAGAATAAGACTACTTGATATATTAATTCTCTAAATTACATTAGTAGGCCCCATGTCTTTCATATCAAACCTTGAATTCAACATAGACTTAGTATATTTGATCATTTGATCATTACTACCCATAATTAGTATGTCATTAACGTAAAGACACAAGACAATATAACCATTTTCTTTGTCCTTAACATATACGCATTTGCCACATTCGTTGATTTTAAAGCCATTTGTCCTCATGATATTATCAAACTTTTCATGCCATTGTTTTAGTGCTTGTTTCAAGCCATATAAAGACTTCATCAATTTACAGACCTTTTCTTCTTTCCTTAGGCATGAAAAACCCTTAGGTTGGTCCATATAGATTTCATCATCTAACTCTCCATTTAGAAAGGTTTTCTTTACATCCATTTGATATATTTCAAGATTTTGTAGAGTTGTGATAGAAATTATCACTTTTATAGATGTTATTCTCATCACAGAAGAATAAGTATCAAATTAATCAAGGTCATGTCGTTGTTTGTATCCCTTAATAACAAGTCTGGCCTTGTAGTTATCAATTGATCCATTTGATCTACTTTTTCTTGTGAAAATCCACTTAGACCTTAGTGTTTTACTACTTGGAGGTAAATCAACTAGTTCCTAAGTGTGATTTTGCAAAAAAGAACTCAATTTCACTATTAATGACTTCTTGCCATTGAGGACCTTCAGAATAATTCACAGCCTCTTCATAGGTTTGAGGTTCACTTTCTAGCATATAGGTCAAAAAATCTGGACCATAGGACATTTCTGTCCTAGTCCTCTTGTTACGTCTAAGTTCAACCTCAACCTCTTATTCAGGTTCTTTCTTCAATCATAGTCTCATATGTTTGTTTAGACAAACTTGATTCTCCTTGAGATTTACCTAGAAATACATGTTCAAAGAACAATGCATTCCTTGATTCCATTATTGTGTTCTTGTGTATATCCGAGATCTTTGACTCATGCATAAGAAATCAATAAGTACTACTATTATGTGCATATCCAATGAAGACGCAATCTATTATTTTTGGACCTATCTTCACCTTTTTAGGTATAGATACAACCACTTTTGCAAGACACCTCCACACTTGTAAATATTTATAGGAATGTATTCTTCATTTAAATAATTCATACAATATCTTATGTGTCTTTTTTCGGGATACCTTATTTAAAAGGTAGTTAGCTGAGAAAATAGCTTCCTCCACAAGTTATGTGTCAACCTATAACTTAATAGCATTTCATTCATCATTTCTCTCAAGGTACGATTCTTAAGTTCAGTAACTCCATTTTGCTAAGGTGAATAAGACGTTGTGGTTTCATGAATAACTCCGTGTTGTACACATAATTCACCAAACGGTGCCTTATATTCACCACTATGATTGCTACACAGTACCTTGATTTTCGACTTCTATTTTATAAAAAATAAATTTCTCTATAGCTTCATCTTTGCTTTTAAGAAAATGCACATAGCAATATTTCATGTTATTATCAACAAAAGTAATAAAATACTTATTGTTACCTCTTATTTGAAGAAATTTCAAATCATATAGATTATTATGGATTAAGTTAAGGGGTTCATCGTTCCTTTCAATTGAATGAAATAATGACCTAGTCATTTTTGCCTCAACATAAGTCTCACACTTATACTTTGAATCTATTTGAAATGCAGGTATGTGTTCCATATTAATTAGTCTACGTAATGTATCGTAATTAATATGACCTAGTCTACCATGCCATAAATTGGAAAACTCAAGCATATAAGTAGAAGAATTAATCTTATTAATATCCTTAGCTTTTACAATCATTACATTGAGCTTAAATAGCCCATTAGATACACATCCCTTCCCCACAAGCATCCCATTTTTGGTCATAACAACATTGTCAGATTCAAACACCATCCGAAAGCCATGCTTGTTTAGAAATGAGCCAAAAATAAGATTCTTATGGATGTTAGGCATATAGAGTACATTGTTTAATATAAGCTCCTTTTTAGAGGACATCTTCAGTTTGACCTGGCTTTGCTCTTGAATGGCTGATGTGGCAGAATTACCCATGAAGAGCTTCTCTCCATCTTTCACTGTTTCAAAAGTAGTGAATAGCCTCTTATATGAGCATATGTGCCTTCTTGCACTAATGTCAATCCACCACTCCTTTGGGTTTGATCTCACCAAGTTTACCTCAGAAATGATTGCATACAAGTTAATGTTAGAGATATCATGAGTGAGGTCATCAACCATGTTTGCCTCACGATTTTTGTTTCTTTTTGTAAACCTGTAGTCTTAGGCTTTTTGCTATGTCCTTTGACAATTAAAGCAAATTCTTCTGAAGCTTGACTTCTTAAAATTTGCTTTTCTTGGTCCCAATTTAGACCTTTTACCCAGCTTTCCCTTGCCCTTATTCTTATTATGTTTGGAACTTTGACTATGTTCCATCACATTAGCCTTGGGTGCTAATGAGATATAACCTCTCTCAAAAGAAGCCTTGTTATCTTCTTCTACTTTGAATCTTATCAGGAAGTCTTTCAAAGACACTTCTCTTCGCTTATGCTTAAAGTAGGCCTTGAACTCTATCCATGAAGGAGATAACTTTTCAATAATAGCTGCAACTTAGAAGGTTTCACTAAGTACCATCCCTTCATCATACCTCTTTGTTATGATATCTTGGATTTAACGTGCTTGATTGCATACCAATTTAGAGTCCACCATCTTATAATCAAGAAAACAACCAACCAACCAAAAGCACCAACATTTTCAGTTTCATACTTCCGGTCCAATGATTCCACAAGTCTTTTGTCGTCTTTTCCTTATTGTAATCATTATATAAGGAATCGGTTAGACTATTCAGAACATAGTTTCGACATAGATAATCAGAATGTTTCCATGCTTCAATAACACTAATAGACTAAAAATATTGTTCACCCTCAAGTTGATCGGGAGCTTCTTTAGTCAAAAACCTTGCTAAATTCAAGGTTGTGAGATATAACATCATCTTACTCTTCCATCGTTTGAAGTTTAAACCATTAAACTTCTCTGGTCTTTCTACCACAATAAAGTTCAATGGAATAGAAATCGGTAACATTGGGGTTACCCCATGAGTCACAAAAGGCCTCATCATTTGGTTCACAGTAGAACCACCCACAATAGGGTTAGCAATATTCACAGTTGTGTTTTCAGATTGAGACATTGGAGTTGTCATTTTAGATTGCATAATCTTTTCTTTATATTTTCTGTTCAATATACAAATAGCAATTTAAGTTTTAAAAATTACCAAATAAAGTTTATATATATATATATAATAAATAAATGATAAAAATATGTTAATTTACATATATATTTGTAATTTCATTAATTATAGTGATTAAATAATTTTAAAATAAAATAATTTATTTATATATAAAATTATAAAATATATATATAGTAAAATAAACTACAAATATAAAGTAAATAATATTAAAATTAGTAACACAAAATAAATAAAGAAAACAAAATAGTTAATATAAAATATCAATATTAAAAAAAATTACAATTATATAAAATAATTAATAATTATAACAATACAAAAAGTGATGAAATCAAATAAATAAAGTGAAAATAATTTAATATGAGACCAAAATTAATATTAAATATATGATGAAAGGAATTAATAAAGATATAAAAATTGAATAGTAATTATAATAGAATATATATAGAATAACACATATATAACAGAATAGATAAATATAACATATTATAAATGATCTGTTTGTGTCAAAATATTTATTAATTTTTTTGTATTTGTTTATCCAAAAAGTAAGGAGATAAATTATCTTAAGATTGTTAGAAATATTACACGGAAAAACAATTTAAGAATAAAATTATTTTATTAAAAAAAATTAGAAATATATATAAATATAAAATTTAAATAATATATAAATAAAAAAAATAAAAAAATAATAATCTTAGCCTATGTATCATACAATGTTTTCAAGATAATTTTTCCGCTCACTATGGGTGTTTGAAAACGACGAAAATTTATTTCCGAGGATAGAACGATTAAATAATAATAAACTTATACCATAGTTTATTATTTTACGAATTTTAAAATGTTTAAACTCTATCGAAATAACCTAACTCTAGATAGAAAATATACAACCAATAATAATAATAATAATAATAACAAATAAATAAATAAAATATTTTTTTTCTTTTACCCTTCCTATCTCTCTTTCTTGTTTTTCTTTCTTTCTCTCTTTCTTTCCCTTTTTCCTCTTTTTCTTTCTCTTTCTTTCTTCCTTCCTTTTCTTCTTCTTCTTCTCCTCCTCACAACCCTTTCCTTCTCTCTTCTCTTTTTTCCTTTTTGTTCTCACATCTTCTTATCTTTTTCGTGTTTTCCTTCTCTATTTATAGAAGAATCGTATAGAAATGAAAAATATAATTAATGAAGAGAAACGGGCAAAGAAATGGAAGAAATCAAGAGGAAAGTAACGAAAAATTTAAAAGAATTGAAACTAAAAATTTAAATTTTTATTCAATTTTTCTAACACATTGAAGCTTAAAAAATTAAATGGAATTTAAGACGGAGTTGGATGGCAAATAACCATTTATTGTTTCCTTTACCTCTTTGGCTCTATAAATTGCATGGATTATATGGTTTTATATATTTTTTTTCTCTCTTTGCTGTTAAAATTTTCTGATGGATGAATTTTATAAGAGTTTATCAAGAAATAGATTATTACAATGAGAAAATTTAATATAAAGTTAGTCACTCCTTTGATTTTGATTTATTTACTTTAATATAATTATTATATTATTTTTTAGCTTGAAATTACAAGTTATTTTTAAAGCTTTAAGCAAAAATAAAACAAGGTTGGAATAATTCAATATTTTTTTTGTTAAATTAAATTGAGTATGAAGACTGAATAGACTTTTATTATATATAAATTTTTATTACACAAGTTGTAAGGTTTATAAAAATTTGTGATATTCGTGAACAAAATGTTTAAATGTAATGTAATTTCTAGGCGTGTTCTAAAGATCATTATTCAAGCTTAAGAAACTACTGAGCTTCGAATCTATATATTTCATGTATATATTCGTCCTTACACACGTTATAATACATGTTATATACTTAAGAACATTTGGCATATACATTAGTCAATTGAGCGATTGGGTTAGATCGATCGAGGGTTGATCTTGTGCGATCTATGTCATCTTCAGTTGATTTTAAAATTGGGATAAATCAATCAAGTTGGATCCAATCGATTGATGAGTAGATTGATTGAGAATTGATTATTTTTAATCTTCCTAGTCTCAAGTTTATTTTAATTATTGATGAATCGATCGAAAAAAGGTTTTGATCTATCGAACATATTAGTTCGATTGATCGAGCATGGACTAGATTGATCAAGCAGCTAGGGTTTCAACTTAAATTATTTATTTAAACTCAAGTCATTTTATGAAATTATCATTTAACCTTTTTTAATATGTTTTAATATTTTTAAAATATAGGCTAAAATATTGGATAAGATATAGTCTAACTTATAGGCTAAAATATAGATTAAAATATTGGATAAGATATAGCTTAAATTATTGGATAAGATATAGCTTAAATTATATCCTAAGAGATAGCCCAAAATCTCAATGAAACTAATTAAAAAAGAACTCTTATATATATAGGAATCTTCTTGATTAATGAGTATTACTAATTCTATTTGTAAAAGAAAACATATTTATCAATTACATAGGATTAGAGTTTAAATTTTTTATATAAATAAAACTCATTACTCATTGTTTTAAACAACTATAGTCATTATAATTTTCCAATTTTTTTGTGCTCTTTCTCAAAATGTTTTGCAAAAACATTGTTTAGATTTCTTTCTTCAATTAATCTATCAAACAGTAGTGATTGTGTTTGATTGATTAATAAGTCTATTTAGTTTATGATATTTTGATTATATGTTCATATAGCTTCTTTTTTATTATGTTATTGAATGCTTGGATCAAATAATTGTGTGTGTAATATCATAATTATTTGATTTAATTATTTAACTTTAAAGAAGCTATCTTTATTTAACTTTAAAGAAGCTATCTTTATTGAACTTGTGCTTAATCTACTTGTTCTAGGGTTCCTAAATGATTTAAATCCAACTAATATATTCTTAAATCTTCTAATTAGGGTTATTCATTATTGAATATGTTCTATGACACACTTTGTACTTGTGTTATTGTGCTAACGTTTTAGGTACTAATTGAACAAGTTTGAATGTTCATGTGACTCGAGTTTATCGAAATAGTGGCTTGGATCTTAACACCTTTCTTATGAAGACTATGAAGGGAAGTAGTGGCTTGTAAATAGATTACTTGGAGGCATTATCATGAAGGGTGTTTTAAGTTATGACCTTGTAATTGAACCTTGAAAGTGTCCAAAAACTAGTACACAATCGGGGTAAGGATATACAAACTTTTAATGGACTCGTACCCACAAGCAGTAGGAAGGATAATAGATTAAAAAATAACACTCAACAGTAGTAGTAATAATATTGTAAGGTTTATGTGAGTGTTAGTGATATTTGTGAATAAAACATATAATTGTAATTTTAGTTTTTAGGTGTGTCTTAGAAGAATATTTTCAAGCCGAAAAAACTATCGATCCTCAATGATCACATAGCATGTATATTTTTGCTCATGTGCACTTTAGATTGCATATTTGACATAATAGGGAAAATGTGAAAATAGTATACTTGATCGATCGCGTAATGACTAGATCGATCAAGCAGTATTACCAGAATAAATTGATTTTAATACATTACTAGATCGATCGAGTTAATCAATGGATCGATCCACTTCTTGAATAATTAATTAAATGTTGACTAGATTGAATGAGACTACATTTGATCGATTGACCAATGTACTTGATCGATTGAGCAGCTGGTTATCTGATTTTAAAACATATTTCTATTACGATTTGGATTGGCTTTTTACAATGTAGTTCTTATTTCTTTAAAAGTATTTTAACTGATTTTATGGATAATATAGTAATTTTGTTTTAACATAATGTGTTATATAAATACAAACCTAAGCACACATTTGAAACTAACTACACAAGAGTCTAATCGTGCTTATTCTCTTCATCTTTTATTCTCTCTTGTTTTGCTAAAAGTTTTCAAATAATTTTTTTCATTAAATTAATTTATCAAACATTTATGATTGTGTTTGATAGATTAACAAGCCTACAATAATAATTGTGTTATTGTGCTTTTAACTGATTGTTCTAGAGTTGCTAGTTGTTTTTAATTTATCCGATATATTGTATAAATCAAGTAGTTAGGGTTGTTCATTATTGATTATACTCTAGGACACATATTTGCACCTATTTTTATATGCTAAATTTTTAAGTTACAATGGGTGGGTTCAATTAACTTGTGGGACTCAAGTTTGTTGGAATGCTGGTTCTAATCTGAATGCCTATCTTGTAGAGATTTTGATGAAAACGACGAATTTTAAGTAGGTTACTTAGTGGCATTACCTAGGTAGGTACTTTGATTCCTAGCATTATAACTGGATACTTATTTTTCATAGTGGTTAGTTAGGTAGTCCAGTAGACTGGTGCTTTTCCTCTTAGGTTATTGATGAGGTCTAAGTTGTTTGCACCTAAAAATCTCATGTGTTGAATTTTTTTTATTTATGCATTACTTTAGGTATATGTGATAGGTTGTTTGGTTGCTTATGAAATTTTAATTTACCATACTTCCACTAATTAGATCTATTACTAAATAAATGAACTTTTATTTGGTATCAAAGCAATCACTAGAAACACTTAGTATGCATAGGACCTTGTTATGGATCATTTAAGAGAGGGTTCATTTACAACCCTTGCACCTTACTTTGATGAGTTTAATTACTCTTATTGGAAAGCTCGTATGAGGGCCTTTCTACAAAATGTAGATGAAAGCATCTAGAGCCCTGTGCTTTATGGTTGGAACCCACCTTTAGTTACCAATGATAATGTAATCATTCCTAAGCCTAGGAACAAATGGACCAATCAAGATAAAATTGGTAGTAATTAGAATAAAAAAGGTATTAATTCCATTTTCAGTGAGTTTTATCGTATTTCTTATGTTGAAACTTCTAAGCATGCTTGGGATATTTTGGAGATTTCCCATGAAGGAACTACATAGGTTAAATGAACTAAAATTTGCATACTTGGTAGTCAATTTGAAAATCTTAGAATGAAAGAAAATGAAACTTTCTCTGAATTTTATGTTAGATTATATGATATTACTAATACCTATGCCAATCTTGGAGAGAAAATTGATGATTTCATGATAGTTTGAAGGATTCTTTGCTCATTGCTTGATTTCTTCTATGCAAAGTCACTACTATTGATGAAAGCAAGGTTATGGATACCATGAACTCATTGGCTCACTTTAAATGTTTGAGATGAGCTTTCAAAATCCCTAAAGAACAAAGGTATCGATTTCAAAACTACTATGATTGAAGACAATGAAGAGCTAGCACTCAACCAAAAGGTTGAATAGAATCTTCAATAGATATATCCCTCAAAACATAGCTCAACCAAGTCATCAAAAGAATCATAATCAGAGAGAACTCAAACCTGTGATTTTTGATGGTAAAAAACCTAAACTCATTGGCACTCAATGTTTTGAATGTATTGATGTTGGTCAGTTTGTACTAGATTGTGCAAATAAGAACAACATTGGAAGATCTTTCAATACCACATTTACTAACTCTAAAAGCTACAATAACAATCTAGTTGAACTAGAAAACAATGACACATACTTCCTAGCATTTACTACAAATGTTAGGGGATGCTTCAATAAGCTAAACATTGATTCAGACAACAATGAAAGTGACACTAAATTTTTACTTGAATATTTTAATGTCACTAATATAAAAAATGTGTTCAAAGAGTTCATAATATGTAATTAAGATAAAAAATATTCTTGTAGGAGAAAATAAACTTAATGACAAACTTAAATCCTTTGAAGTAAACTCATCACTACTTGAGCAGAATAATATTAAACTATTTGAACATGTTAATGTTTTAAATTCAAGTCTTGTAGATGTTAAGTGAAAAAATAAGAATCTTATATATGAAGTTGAACAATAAAAGAAAGTGGTAAGAAGGTTAATAATTGGAGCTAAAAGGTTGAACAAAGTTCTAGATTATGGAAAGTTAGCTGAAGACAAGAGAAGACAAGGATATATAGACGAGCACATTATGTCATCTTCGTCAAAATCAATTGAATTTATCAAACCTTCAAACTTTTCATCCTTACATGATATATATGACATTGGTTATAAGGATGTGAGCTCTACTCCTTGAACATCAAAAACTACATCTATAAAACTTCTAACCCTACTCCTAATATTACTCATTATACACAAAGAATAGTTGCACCTGTGATTGAAAAATTTGTTAATTTGTGCCTGTCTATCATCATTCTGGTAGGAAAGATCATATTAGGCGTAAGTGTAGATTTTTAATGAATGTTTCTAAATTTAATAATACTTTAATCATATTCTAGAATGAATGGAAATTATATTAACATGTTAAAAAAAATCTATTAGAAAGTATGAAGTTATTAGTTCAAAGAGGTATTTAAAATTCAACACTCGTAATTCTAGGACTAATTACCATCATCCTATCATGCATGCTGTATTTTCATTTAGAATGAATGAGAAATCTAAAGGTAAGTCTAAGAATATACCTATGACAATTAAGGCAGTTGATTTTCAACTTATAGATATAAATAAACCAAAATTCAAGAAATTATGGTTTAGAAAAGATTGTTTCTTTTCGATCACTTGATCGTTTTTCTTTATTGTTTAGCCTAGATACTTTTGTTTGAGTGTTTAATTCAACCTAGCTGAACATTTTTAGTTTGTTTGTTTTTGTTTTTATTGATGTTTCTTTAGTTTCAAAAATAAAAAATAAAAAAGAGGAAAATACATGCTTTAATATTGACATGATCATTACATACTCCATTCATATCTATTTCGATTGGCTATACATTATACAAATATATATACTAACTTAGGCATTTACATATTTCTCACATCTGGTGATTGATGTCAATATGAATCTATTCACATATTCATTGGACAAATAAGTATATCATGCTAGAAGTTTATAATTAATTATGTGAGATTTTAGGACATGAGATAATCTTGGCTGTGAAAATTATGGTTGAGCTCTATCTTTCACTGTATAAAATGCTGCTATAGAGAGAGACACCTAGTTTTGAAAGTGCTATCTATTATGATGTATGATAGCTATCATAGTGAGCAGAGAGAGTTACCTCACAACTAGTGTGAAAGTCATCATATTAGGTATATTGACTTGTGCATATTTTCTTAAAAAATAATGATAATAATATTAAAGGAAAAAAGAAAAATACAAAATTTTTTGCATGCATAAAAAGAAAGAGCCACAATTAGTTATACAAAAAATAAATAAATAATCAATCCCTCACAAAAAAAATTAATACAAATAGGGAATACAAAAGAATAGATTAAAATTTCTTTCTTGGTAAGTAAATTTATTTTTGTGCAAGTATAAAAATTCAATTGTAATATTTTTATGATAGGTGATACTCATTCTTTTGGATCTTTCATGATTGGTCATAAATGAACAAATAAACATCATTTTGTAGTCCCAACACATATTTTACTTTTGGTGATTGTCGATATGTCACCATATGTATTAGTATGTTTGTGTGTCTTGTTTACATATATTTATATTGTCACTGGATAGTCACACTTCGAACAAACTTAATTTCATTATTTGTGTGTATTATTGTAGTCATGTTAATTTAAGTCTATTACCCTCAATTTAAAAAATTATATATATCAATTTTTATAAATATTTTTTAGTCCAATTTATATAGAGAAATTGTAGAATAGGGGGAGTTTATTCGTTTTTTGAGAAACTTATTATTTTTAGCTCTCTATTTTGATTATTTTGAGCTTTTCAGAATGTATAACCTTTTTTTCAGTCATTAAATACATTAATTGCTTTCTCAACTTGTTGTCATTGTTTCATGATTATGTTTGTTTATTCTTTTGATAAAAAGTGGGAGAAAAATTTGTGTCAAAATGTTTTATTGAAACATCAAAAAAGAGGATAGTTAATTTAGGTGAGATTTTTATTTTTGATTTAAATCATCTGTTTAATGCTCTTTTGATTATTCTTTACTTTTTTTATTATTAGATACACTGAATTATTATGAACAATGAGTCTTTCAGGACAAGTTGTTTGCTTTTTGGTGTTTTTGTATTTCATTATATACAAGAGCTTTTGAGATTCAAGCAAAAGATGGTTCCACCAAATCTTAGGATAGTACCACTATGTGTCGTAGAAAAATATTTTTAAGTGGAAGAAACTATTGAGCCTCAAAAATCACATATCATGTATATTTCTATTTGTGTGCATGTTAGATTGCATATTAGACACAACATGGACAATACGAAAAATAGGTTATTGGATCGATCGAGTAGTGACTAGATCGATCGAGCAATATTAACTAAATAAATTGATTTTAATACATTACTAGATCGATCAAGGGATTTAATCGATCGATCATGAATTGAATCAATTGATTAAATCATTGGACTGATCCATTTCTTGAATAATTAATTAAATGTTGATAGGATAGATTGAGACTATATTCGATGGATCGACCAATGTACTCAGTCGATCGAGCACTTGGTTAGACCTATCAAGTAGCCAGTTATTTGATTTTAAAACATATTTCTATTATGATTTGGATTGGATTTTTACTATATTGTCTTTATTTCTTAAAAGTAATTTAGCTAATTTTATGGACAATATAGTATTTTTGTTTTAACATAACATGCTTCAAAATATTCTATAAATACAAACCTAAGAACACATTTGAAACTAACCATACAAGAGCATGATTGTGCTTATTCTCTTCATCCTTTCATTCTCTCTTGTTATACTAGAGTTTTCAAGTAGGAATTTTCATTAAGTTAATTTATCATTGTGTTTGATAAATTAACAAGTCTATAATAATAATTGTGTTATTGTGCTTTTAACTGATTTTTCTAGAGTTGCTAGTTATTTTTGATTTATCTAATATATTGTTTAAATAAACTATTTAGGGCTATTTATTATTAAATCTACTTTAAGACATACACTTACACTTGTGGTTTTGTGCTAACTATTCAAGTGAAAGTGGTGTAGGTTTGATTAACTTGTAGGACTCGAGTTTGTTAGAACACTAGTCTAGATCCGAACGCCTATCTTCTAGAGACTATGATAAAAGAAATGGCTTGTAAGTAGGTTACTTAAGGGCCTTTCCAAGATGGGTAGTTTGAGTCATAGCCTTACATCTAGATACTTATTTTTTATAGTAGATAGTTAGATGGTCCAGTGGACCAATGGATTTTCTCTTAAGTCATTAATATGGTCTACGTTGTTTCTACCTAAAAATATTATGTATTGATATTTTCATTTTTGCATTACTTTACGTCATGTGATTGGTTGTTTGGTTACTTACGAAATTTTAATATACCATACTTTTGTTGATATTCTGCTAATCAGATCCATAACTAAATGGACAAACTTTCAAAGATAATATCAAATCAACAGATAACATTCAATAACATATATTATATGAAAATTGAATAGTAAATGAAGAATATAATAGTATTCTAATCAGAGTTTAAATATCAATCTATTTTAACATATACATTTCAAAATTAGATTATACTAGCACAATAACATAACAAGTATAATAAACGATATAATGAGGTAAATCCACATAGAGACTATATCTATATTATAACATTCTCGGGTTGCTTAAGGCAACTACTCCGCAATAAATAATTCATAAATCAATACAACAGTTACAACTCTAAAATAATAAAAACACTATTGCCTCTATCAACTGGGACCTCCATCCAAACTGTTTATTATTGCTCTTGTTTGCTTCTTCTGCAATGATCTAGTTATGTACACGAACCCGACTCTCCTCCAAAATCAACACCATCCGATGTGATGTGATCATATACCATAGAATAGTAATATGTAGAATAAACTAACACAACCCCATGAACGTATCATACAAAAACAATGTGTAGTCAAACTACATACTATCGTGTTACCCCTACATAGGTGAACACCGATTGGCAAACAACACACGAAAAGTACACAACTTTCCTTGACTACATGCAACACTCCCCTTAAATGCATGCAAGTTAGACAAAAATATATAGTGCAATCCTATACTTACAACACATGTAGCATATATCATGGCAATAAACACATAGTTGTGTATAGAAACTTTGCTTCCCCTCTTTTAACACTCTTATATGAAGGAGAGAAGGGATATAAGTGTGAAATATAAAAAGGAGAAGTAAACTGAGCAAGTTTAAAGAACTAGAGTATCTTTAGATTAAACAATGCACTTAATGTAAACATTCACTAGGTTATTAATCCATGATGCATTCAAGTAATAATATGACTAAAAATTTGATTTCATGCTGAGTTTATGTTGTGCTAAACTTGTTTACTATATATGTGCCATCAATAAATGCTTATGTGAACCAAGAAAATAGAGATGTAGACTTAAGTTGAACCAAACTTCACAAGTTCACATTTAGCCTTTCTATTCACTAATGTAGGTGCTACCCTAGAAGAAATCAATAGGTCTTTCAAAGCTTGTAATGAAAGACTGAGGTTTAGGTAGATGAAAAGAGGGATTTATAGGTTTAAATCACACCTTTAGTCAACCAAAACAAACACTTTAAGCAACGATCTCACCATTATAAGAGTAAAACCTTTAAACTCAGGTTCTTTTCATTTTACTTCTCAATATTCATACAATTACATTTCCAAATATAGGATCTTTTTCTTGTACATCTTAACATTCATTCACTGATAACCCCTTTTTATGTTTTCTCTTTCTTTGTTTTTATTTTTCCTTTTCTTTTTAAAACATAAGAGTAAAACAAACAATCCCAAATCAAATAAGTTCAATAAGTAATATAATTGAAACTCAATTGAATATGTACAATGTAAATGATATTTATCATTTGTGCTAAGCTAGTAAGGGCAAAGAACTATACAAATTCACTACATTATGGAAAGTTTATGAGAAACAATTAACTTTAGGAAGACTATATAAATTTAGTCATACATATGCTCAAGAAATGCACACATCAAGATAACCAAATTGTAATTTAGGTTAAAAGTAAGTAAACCGTAAAACAACAATGGTTATTTAAAACAAGCTCTTTTCTTAAGTAGACAAATGAACGCATGTCTAGCACTAAAGGTTAACACATATAAGAAAAGAGAAAATACAATAGAACAAAATAGCATGCAAAGTTCTTTAGACTCATAAAAATCTGAAGAACATAAGAGCAAATCTCCCAAAGTGAGATACAAACACCTATAACTTTTCTAAGGGATTGAAACCTTTGAATGTCTAAAGGTTTAGTAAAAATATCAACAAGTTGGAAATCAATATTGATATGTTGTAGAGTCAAAGTGTTCAATTAAACAAGAACTCTTGTAAAATAATGACGAATATCAATGTGTTTGGTCCTCGAATGTTGGACTGAATTTTTTGAAATACATATAGCACTGGTGTTTTCACAATGTAAAAGAAGATTTTTAACCTTGATGCCATAGCCAGATAATTTTTTTTTCATCTAAAGTAATAGTGAGCAACACAATACAACATCAATATATTCAGCCTTAACAGTTGAGAGAAAAACTAAACTCCTATTTTTTACTATGACATAAGATCAAGGAATTTTCCAAATAGAAGCAACCTCCAGATGTACTTTTTTGTCATCATTATTTCTAGTCCATTCATCATAAGAATATCCATTAAACTTTATAATAGTATCCCTAGGATACCAAATACCAACTTCTGATGTACACTGTATATATTTGATGATTCTTTTGATTGCCACATGATGTGATTCTTTAAGGTTAGCTTGGTATCTAGTACATACTCTAACACTAAAAAAGATGTTAGGGTGATTTATAGTAAGATATAAAATGCTCTCAATCATACTCCTGTACAAATCATGCTTAACATCCTTTCTTGAAAAGTCTTGATAAAGTTTTAGAGTGGTGATCATAGGGGTCCAAACAAGAGAATTAGTATACAAACCAAACTTCTCAACCAAATTCTTGGTGTAATTAGCTTAAGATAAGAGGATCATATTCTTCATTTGTTTGATTAGAAATCCAAGAAAGAACTTTAGTTCTCTAACTAAACTCATCTTTAAATCACTTTGCATGATGGCTATAAATTTTTGAGCTAGATCATTTTTAATGGATCCAAAAATGATGTCGTCAATATAGACTTGAGCATCAATAACCTTTCCTTAAATTATTGAGACAAATAGAGTATTGTCACCACATCTTCTTAGAAAACCGTTATTAAGGAGAAACATGGTGAGATGATCATACCAAGAACATGGATATTGCTTTAACCCATATAATTCTTTCTTTAGTCTCATTACATGGTTTGAAAAGTGAGGGTCTTCAAAACCATTTTATTGTTACACATAAACCTTTTCTTTGATGATTCCATTTAGAAAAGCACTCTTGATATCCTAAAAGAAATAAGCAAGACCAAGAAGTAGTCTAACAGACTCAAGTGTAATAGGGGTGAAGGTTTCATCAAAGTATATTCCTTCAATTTGGGTATGCCGTTCTGGAACAAGGTGGGACTTATTCTAAGCGATGACCCCATTTTCATCTTCCTTATTTTTATAAATCTAATAAGTACCAATGATATTTTTGTTAGAAAGCCTGGGAACTAAGTACCATACATCATTTTGCTAAAATTGATTAAGTTCCTCTTACATAGATTTGACCCAATGTATGTTTTGCAAGGCTTCTTTAATATTTGTAGGAAGGATAGTGGGTGTGAAACACATATAGTTCAGGGTTTCCTATAGTTAACATCTTGTCTTAACTCCATTTGCTTATAACTAATTATATCATTTATAATATGGACATTCTAAGTCCATTTAGGAAGGGAAGAGTCCTCTTATTCATCTTCTTTTTCTTCTTCAGTGATTCTAGAGGAATCAATAGGAGTAGTGGAGGATACCTTTACATCATTTGCAACATTTTTAGGAGTGTCTTAAACTTTAAATATTTCATTATCATTGGATTCAACAATTTTAGTTAGTATAGAGTCAACTATTATGACATTGATCAATTCCATAATAGTCAACGTTCTC
The DNA here is from genome assembly GCA_030763125.1 of Hippophae gyantsensis. Lineage (NCBI taxonomy): Eukaryota > Viridiplantae > Streptophyta > Magnoliopsida > Rosales > Elaeagnaceae > Hippophae > Hippophae gyantsensis. The sequence continues at coordinate 40,324,865 of CM061029.1, forward strand.
AGATTGTAGACTCTATAAGTGTGTATGTTCTTGGAGTATCCAAGGAAAATTCCAAGGTCACTCTTAGCCTCAAACTTATATAGATTTTTTTTGTCCCTGAGAATATAACATGTACTCCCAAACACACAAAGGTGTTTAACTTTTGGTCTTTCTTCATGCTTGAGTTCATACAAAGATTGACAGATGTTAGGCTTGAGAAAGCAATGATTTAAAGTGTAGCAAGCAATGTTTACAGCTTCACCCCAAAATTGTTTTGCTAAGTGTTTACTTTCCAATATAGCTCTAACCATCCCTTGGATAACTATATTCTTCCTTTCAACAATCCCATTTTGTTGAAAGGTTTTGGGAATAGAGAACTTATATTGAATTCCCATTTCATCACAAAAGCACTAATTTTAGAGTTGTCGAATTCTTTTCAATGGTCGCTCTTGATTTTTATGATTATTCCAATGAATTCAAAATTTTTATTTGATAACTTGATACACAAGGATTTGAACTTATCAAAATCTTCTTATTTTTCTCTCTAAAATATAACTGAGATGTTTATGGAAAAATCATCAATAATAACTAGAACATACTTTCTCCCACTAATACTTACAATTTCAACAAGACCTATTAGATCCCTATGGAGAAGATGGAAAGGTCTTGTGGTAGATAAGTGTTGATTCTTCTTATGTTGGTTTTTCCTTTATTTTCCCGTGTGACAAAGATCACAAATATGCTTAAAAATGGAGGAAATAGGTAGGATAACCCAAACAACTTTAAGATTTGAGATTTTCTTTGGCAATTTATAGTTGACATGTCCTAGTACTTGATGCCAAAATTCTTCAGTGCTCAAATTGAGTTTGTTATTCACAACTTCGAGAAGTGTTCCTACATAGTTGCAATTTTCCTCAAATATGATACTTCAAGAGGTGTCCATGAGAGCACCACACAAGTTAAATGAACTAAACTTTGCAAACTTGGTATTCAATTTGAAAATCTTAAGATGAAACTTTCTTTAAATTTTACATTAGATTATATGATATTATTAACACCAGATTGCTTCCATGCAAAGGTCACTAATGTTGATAAAAGCAAGGATGTAGACACCATCAAAATATAGGAGCTCATTAGCTCACTTCAAACCTTTGAGATGAGAATTTGAAAACTTATAAAGAGCAAAAGTATCGCTTTCAAAACTGCTATGATCGAAGACAATGACAATGATGATGAAGAATAGGTACTCTTAGCTAGAATATTGAATAAGATCCTTAACAAAAAAATACTAGAAACAAAGGATAATAAAGTTATCAAAAGGATTATAATATAAGAGAACTCAAATCTGTGAGTCCTATGATGAGTGCTTAAAAAGCACTAAAATTACTATGATTCAATGTACTTTAATTGATTAAATAAATTTTTATTTTTATGATTTTATCATATTTTTATATAAATTTATCTTTTTAGAATCACAGTTATTTTTATTATTCTTCAAGTATTTTCGTTCAAAAATAATTTATAAACTAGTAGAAAAATACAAGAAGTAATACATCACAATATTTAAAATTTAGTATTCATTTATTATACAAATAAGTGAGAAAAAAATAAGGAAAAATCAAAACAAATGGAAAAATGGATAAAATTGTACAGCCACCGTGGGGGCCATATCGAGTCAACGCCTATCCCGTGTGCAATCGCGTGCATTTCACGTCGAGTCTAGCATACGCTATACTGAGCTAGTGCCTATCCCGTGCCCAACCGTGTTCTTGTCAATCTGAGATCCATGCTCCTTTCCAAGCCCATTTTTTGAGTTCCAAGCAAGCCTATGTGTGTCAGCGTCTGTCCCTCGCATACCTCTTCCTAAACACCATCGCCTGTCTCACGCCCGTCTGCGCCCATATGTTGCAAATCTTGCCCCCACATGCATTCAAGCCTGTCCAAACACATCTAAAATCAATTTTCAAGATATTTTCCCACTTTTTTAGCCTTTTCCTCACCTGTAAAAGGAGTCTCTCCCCCATTGTAAAAATCATCCCTCAAATTCCAAAAATCACACATTTCTCTTTCTCTCCCTAGAAAGCTTTCTTAGTTTTTATTTTTATTTTTTTAGTTTTAAAGTTTTTCTCTTTTTTAGAAGAACTAGTTATACTTTTGTAAATTTCTAGTTTTTGATTCAATAAATAGAAATGCAAATCCATTTGGAGGTTTTTTAGAAACAAAATTAGCATAAAAGTTTTGTAAATATTCTCTTGAGGTATAATTTTAAAATGATTTCTGCATAGTTATTTTTATATTTCATTCTTATATGTTATATTTAATTGGTCTGTGATTAAATTTAACATGACTTGCTATTTCTAAATATGATATAATAATAACGTTGTTATGCTTGCAAAATATTAAATAGATAAAAATTTCTATAACATAATTTGATTTTGTTTTTATACAAGATTTTATATTAAAGATGTTAGAGAGAAATATATTATTTTTCATTACAAACTTAAATCTAAAAATTATATTTTAAGGTTTAAGTATCCGGTCTAATTTAGAGTAATGCCCTTTTATTGATACAAAAGAGTTAAACTCTATAAGTTTTTTTAAGAGCTATTATTATTCAAAAATGCATTGACAACATATTTTTAGTAATGATTTTAAAACTTGAAAGTTAGTACTCGGATAATTAAATGCTTAGATTTAATTTGGACACCTTGTATAAAGTTTAAAATGTCTAATCCCACCAAATGTGGTATTTAAATGGTTCATTTTCAATATCTTTGAAAAGAAAGAGTTAATTTAATTAACCAATCTAATTATGGACTACACTCATATGTGTTAATTGATTTGTTTAGTTAACAAAAAATATTTAACCCGACCCACGTTGGTATTTATATATAGAAGAGATGATCAATAAATATATTTAATAACCTAAATAATATGAACAAGCATAATTAACTTAAATCAAAATATCGTGATAGAATGTTTAGGATTTAATTTCGTTTTTAAAAGTTTGAATAATGAATTAAAAATCACAAATATTCCTTTCTTAGATCGACCTTGGGAGTATACTTGTCATTTTTTATAAAATGATTCATGCACTTGCGAGAGTTTTACAAATATAAAACCAAAGTATCTACAAAATCGATATTGTTAACCCGATGCCAGTTTTGTCTAACCAAGTTTTTGGTGCCGTTGCCAAGGAAGGAATATAATTTTTAAATTATTTATCAAAATTTTAAAAACTTTATATGTTTTAAATAATTTTGATTTTCTTATTTATAAAAAAAATTTAAACTTTAATTTATTTAATTATTTTTTTTCTAAAAAAATTAAAATATTTAAAAACAATTACCAAAAATTTAAAAAATTAAAAAATTAAAAAAAACTTTTTTAACTTTTTAGCTTTTAAATTTTAAATTTTAAGTTTTAATTTTAATTTTAAAATTTCTTTTAATTTTAAATTTTAAATTTTCTTTCATTTTTAAATTTATTTTTTTAATAACAAATATATAAAAAGTAACTTTGTAATAACATGAAAAGTAAAGATCTAATGGTGTTCTTTCTAGGAGGCTATTTCTTAGAAGTCTTTGTGCCACTAGTCTTTCTTAGGAACATTGCTCAGTCTTTTCTAGGAATGTTTCTTTGTCTAAGAGGATGGTTTTTAAGGAGACTTTGTCCCACCATTTGTTTTAGGAGCACTCTTGGTTAATATTGATTATGTTATTTAACTTAGAGATTAACTTAATTGTTATAAATATTGGATGATATAACATGTATAAAAATGTGTTTGTATTATATATTATATAGAGTGTATTATATTTAGTACAATTTAATCATATATATTTATTTGTATAAAAATATGTTTATATTATATATTAAATAGAGTGTATTATAAATATTTATTTTGTATAATTTAATCATGTATATTTATTTGTAAAAAAAAATGTGTTTGTATTATATGATAGATAAAGTGTATTATAAATATGTATAGTTTAAGTATGTATAATTAAATGTATCAAAATTTATATAAAAGTTATTTGTATTATATATATCGTAAAATCTGTATAATTATTTTATTTTTTTTTATTTTACTTTATTTTTCTTTTATTATTTGCTTTTATTTGTTTCTTTTACTTAATTTTTATTTTTATTATTTAGTATTTATTTTAATACTTAGTGTTAGATTAGTTTTAAAAACAATTTCCGAAGCTCTCCAAAATTTTAAAGTTTTTAATTACAATTTATGATAAAATGAGTTATTTGCTTTGTTAGATGTAGGTACAATTGTGTTTTGATGCCCTAGCTATTTAACTTGCACCTAGAAGTAGGTTACCTAAAACCTACAAGCATGTTCCTAGTTTTAAGTAAATAAAATTTTGAAAATCTATAGGACACGACTTAAAAAATATAGGTAGACAAACTTATCTTACCTGTAAGTTTGATTGATTCAATGACGTGGGAATATTGAGTTTACTTAAAAAGAAATCCCCCAAGTTATGTCTTGCTAAGATGTTAAACTAAGTACTGGATGGGAGGCAACCCATCATTTTAAGTAATTTTGTTTTATTGGTTTTTTTTATTTAATTTATTTTGTTTATTTTAGTTTAATTGCATGTGAACAATTATAGAATTGTTAAAACTAAAAATATTTATTGAGATGTTAGAAGTTTACAACGATCTTTCCGTGTGGACTTTAATGATGAACATAATGGATGCACATGTATTTTTCCATCACTACTTGCACATTCTCAAGAAATAGGTAACTTTTTTTTTCTCTTTTCTCTTTATCTTTAATGTACAATTGTTACATTGAGGACAATGTAAGTTCTAGGTTGAGGGTGGTGAAAAGTTACCATGCTAAATTTCAAAAATTTCAAAAAATTTTATATTCACATTTTCATTTTTATTATGATTGATTTTATTTTCTTTATATGGTTTAAAACTTTTTAGAATTTTAGGATTAGTTTTAAAATTTTTTAACAAAATATTATCATTTCTAAAAATCAAATTTAAGTAAATAGTTAAATCTTTTGCACTGTTAGATTAATTTTGAAAGCATATCATGGAGTGTATGATAATTAGTAACTTTTTGTCATGACTAGTATTTCTTGATAAAATGTGAAAATTATATTAAACCCAAAATCATTGTTTAGGAATCAAATAGTGGAGACTAGCTTTGGGAGAAAACACTTTTCTTATTTCTTCAGTATTATTAGATGATCTTTTTAGGACTTAGCATTGAATATTTGTATTTTTATATCTTTATGAAGTGTTATATATATATTTTTCATTTGCTTAGATTAAATTATTTAAGTAGAAATTGATAGTATGTCTTTCTTCATTTATGCATGACTTATATTAAAAAGGTGATATATATAGGGTTACATAAACAAATACAAACATAAAATCCGAATATTAACCACTCACATTACCATATAAAAAATGTACAATCTTTACATGGGTCTACTCTCTAACAAATGGATTTTTTTTTATAAAAAGGAATATAAAAGAAAGAAAAAATAGAATGAAAGAGAGGAAAATGAATATTATAATTTATACACTATGACCCAAAAAGCCTAAATAGTTGTGAGAAATGGTTTAGTACAAAAGAAAATATTGGAATTAATTCCTTAAGAAGTCATAGCATTTTCCTACATTTTTCAAAAGACATATTACTTGATATTTTTATTTGATGAATTTGATTAATGCATGAAAGTAATGTATTATATTTTCTAAATCCTTACATTTGATTCCTTTCATGAGATCAACGTTAAAATAACACTTTGAGTCTTTCTTCTTTATACATATACGAACATATTAATTCATTTTTATACATCAAATCTTTCGTATATAAATTAGTATGAGTGTTTGAATCCATAAGATTCAGTGTTTTTGAGAGTATTGACTTGTGAGGAATAGATTCGAAGTAAATTCGGATTCCTTACACTAAGTTTGGGTGAAATTAAATTGATACATTTTTTATATGAAATATGAAAATGTTTTTCAATTAATTATTATAATAAATCATGAATGTTTAAGAAGTTGAAATAATCTATGCTTAATATTTTAATTATGAAATTTAAAAGAGATATATGCATGAGATATTTTTGTAAATCATATCTTTATTTTATTTTAGTCTTTGTACTTTATTTTAAATCTTAGTTAACTGCTTATTTTATTTTCATTTTTTGTTAATGCTTGTGGGTATCATTAATGAAAACCCTCACGAGACTTAAACTCACCCACTAGGACAACTTAGGGGTTTAACGACTTGTTGCATGTGCTAAATGCAATTGTGTCAATCAACGGAACTGATTTAGGATAATTTAATTTTTGGTTTTTATTTTAATTTTTACCATTTCTCTTGCTAAGGGACTAGCAAGAAATTGGTTGGGGTTGTGATGAATACTTACAAAGTACTAAAATTATCATGATTTAATGTACTTTAATTGATTAAATAGATCTATATTTGTATGATTTTATCATATTTTTATATAAATTTGTTTTTTCATAATCACATGTATTTTTATTATTTTTCAGGTATTTTTATTCAAAAATATTTAAAAATTCGAAGAAAAATCTTGGAAATAATTCATCACAATATTTAAAGTGTAGTACTCATTTATTATAAAAATTTTGAGAAACAAAATGAGCAAAAGTAAAAAAATATGGAAAAATGGTCAAAATTATATAGTCAGTGTGCGGGCCATGTTGAGCTAACGCTTATCTCACGCGCAGTCATGCGTATGTCACACCAACATCCATGCCTATTTCTGACCACATTAGTCAAGTTTTCCGTGCGCCCGTGCACAATAGTGCCCATCCTATGCGCACCTATGCCTACACGTGTGCAAGCTTATCCGAAACACACCCAACACCCATTTTCAAGGTGTTTTTTTCCCTTTTTAACCATTTTCTTGCCTATAAAAGGACCCTCTCCCCCAATGTAAAAATCATCCCTTAAATACCAAAAATCATACATTTTTCTTTCTCTCTCTAGAAAGTTTTCTTAGTTTTTATTTTTTTAGTTTTATAGTTCTTCTCTTTTTAAGAAGAATTAGTTATGCTTTTGTAAATTTCTAGTTTTTGATTCAATAAATGGAAATGCAAATCCATTTGGAGGTTTTTTAGAAACAAAATTAACATCAAAGTTCTGTAAAGATTCTCTTGAGATAAATTTTAAAATGATTTCTTTACAGTTATTTTTATATTTCATTCTTATATGTTATATTTAATTTATCTGTGATTAAATTTAACATGGCTTACTGTTTCTAAATATGATACAAAAATAACGTTGTTATGCTTGCGAAATATTAAATAGATAAAACATTTCTATAAAATAATTTGATTTTGTTTTTATTTAAGATTTTATATTAAGGATGTTAGAGAAAAATATATTATTTTTCATTACAAACTTAAATCTAAAAATTGTATTTTCAGGTTTAATTATTCAGTGTAATTTAGAGTAACACCCTTTTATTTGTTGATATAATTGTTTGGTAGTTAGAGTGAAGCTCCATTTCAAAGGTTTTTTAAGAACTATTATTATTCAAAAAAGTATTAACAACATATTTTCAATAATGGTTTTAAAACTTGAAAGTTAGTACTCGGATAATTAAATGCTTAGGTTTAATTTGGAAACCTTGAATAAAGTTTAAAATGTCTAACTCTACCAAAGGTGGCATTTAAATGGTTCATTTTCAATCTCTTAGAAAAAAAGAATAAATTTAATTAACCAATTTAATTATCGACTCTATCCATAGGTGTTAATTGATTTGTTTAATTAATAAAGAATATCTAACTGCACCAAAGGTGGTATTTATATATAAAAGAGAGAATGAATAAATATCTTTAATAACTTAAATATTATGAACAAACATAATTAACTTAATTATTATATCCATAAATACTCTACTGTTATGAATGATAAAAGTTTGCATAATTGTTTATTGAATCCATACCTATGTTTTTTTTATGTTATTAGATTAGGAAGCACAAAAAAATCAAAATATCGTGACAGAATGTTTAGGATTTAATTTCATTTTTTAAAGTTTGAATAATAAATTAAAAACCACATATATTCCTTCCTTAGATCAACCTTAGGAGTATACTTGTCATTTTCTATAAAATGATTCGTGTACTTACGAGATTTTTACAAATATAAAATCAAAGTATCTACAAAATTGGTATTGCTAACCTGATGTAGGTTTTGTCTCATCATTCTATTGGTAAGAAATATAAACCCACTAGAACTCAATATTTTGAATGCAATAGGACTAGTCATATTGTAGCTGACTGTGCATACAAGTAGAATAAAATTGGATGAGGTTTCAACGCTACACTTACTATGAAAGTGATAATGATAATCCAGTAAGTGTAACATTTATTCAGATGAAAGTGATAATGATAATCCAGTAAGTGTAACATTTATTCAGATGATGAGGAAAGTAATGTTGAATTTATACTCAATAAATTTAATGTCAATAGTATTGAATAAGTATTCATAGATTATTTAAGATGCAAAACAGAAAAATATAGGTTTCTTGTAGAAGTAAATAAACTAAATGATAAACTAAAATCTTATGAAATAAATTTCTCGGTACTGGGAAAAGAAAAACTTGATTTGTCTGAGCGTATTAATGATTTGAATTAGAGTCTTGCAAACTTAGAACAAGAAAAAGAAATTCTCGTACGGGAGTTGGGACAATCAAAGGAAGTGGGGAAGAGAATGACTATTGGAACTGAAAGACAAAACAAAATTTTAGATTATGGAAAACCTATTGGAGATAAGAGAGGACTAGGATTTGTAGATGAAAATTCTACGCCATAATCTTCAAAATCAATTGAATTTGTAAAAGCCCTTAAACCTTCCTCTTCATACATATACAACGTCAACATTAAAAACCACATTTGTAAGGCCTTTTTACCACTCATAATGTTACTCATTATACACAAAAAGTAGTTACACCTTTGATTGAAATTACTAATAAGTTTTTGCCTATCTATCATCATTATGGTAAGACATGTCATATTAGACCCAAGTGTAGATTTTTGATGAATGATCCTAAATTTAATAATACTTTCTATGCTTCACATGGTATGACTCATAATCATCATCTATCTATGCATGTTGCATCATATTCTAGGATGAATGGAAATTATAATAACATGTTCAAAAATTCTACTGAGTAGTATGAAGTTATTGGTTCAAATAGGCATGTAAAATTCAACACTTGTAATTCTAGAAATAATTACCATCATCCTATCATACATACTACATCTTTAGTTTTTTTGTTTGTTTTTATTTTTATTAATATTTCTCTAGTTTCAAAAAAATAAAAAATAAAAAATAGAAAAGGAGAGAAGAAATATTCTTTAACATTGACATGATCATTACATCTGGTGATTGATGTCAACATTCACCTATTCATACATTCATTGGACACATAAATATGTTATGCTAGAAGTTTATAATTAATTATATGAGATTTTAAGGCATGAGATAACCTTAACTTTGAAAATTATGGTTGAACTCTACCTCACAATTAGTGTGAAAGTCATCATGCTATCTATATTGGATCGTGCATATTTTGCTTTTCAAAAGAAAAATAATATGATAAAAAAATAGTTGTAAAAAATATAAAAAGATTTTTCATGCATTAAAAGAAAGTGCACAAATGTTTATTCAAAAAGAAAATAAATTACCAATTCCTCACACAAATTTATTATAATAAATACAATAGGGGAATAAAAAAATAATTAAGTTCTCTTTTAATAAATAAAATTTTATTATATACAAATATGAATTTAACTATAATTTTTCATGATAGGTGATATTTTCTTCTTTGAATCTTTCATAACTGATTATAAATGAACAAATTGACATTCTATTGCATTTTTAACACATATTTTACTTTTGATGATTTTTGATATGTCACCATAAGTATTAGTATGTTTGTGTGTCTTGTCTACATGTATTTATGTTATCAATGGATAGTCACACTTTGAACAAAATTAATTTCATCTTTTGTATGTACTACCATAGTCATTTTTAGCTAAGTCTACTACCGTAAATTAAATATATATATATATATATTGATTTATATAAATTTTTGTTTTTTCTTAATTTATTTAGAGTAGTTGTAGAACTTAGGGGGAGTTTAGTCATTTTTTCAAAATATATTATTTTAGCTCTCGATTTTGAATGTGCATTCATATTTTTCATCATTAAATACACTGCTTGCTTGCTCATCTTTTTTTTCATTGCTTTGTGATTATATTATTTATTCTATGACAAAAAAGTGAAGAAAAGTTAAAATATTAATTGAAAATTTACAAAAAAAGGAGAGCTAATTTAGGGGGAGAATTACTTTGAAAATATTTTTAGAGATACTACTCATAGGGGGGATTGTGTTTTAATTTCTATTAGTGTTTACTCATTCTTATGCATATTCTTCACTTTCTTATTGTTATATACACTAAATTAATGAGAAATGAGTCTTTCAAAATAAGTTGTTTGGCTGTTTATGTTTTAATTTTCAGTGTATATACATGAGTTTTCGAGATTCAAGCGAAAATGGTTTCACTGGATAATATGATAGTTCTATTATGTAAAAAATTATTTTTCCTATGAGCGTTATGGTGTAAGAGAGAGGTTTTTTCACACGAATATACCAAATGGGGAGATTATAAGGTCTATGTGTGTGTTGATGATAATCGTTAACAAAACATCCAAATTTAATTTTAGTTTCTATATGTGTCCTTCAAGAATATGTTCAAGCCAAATAAATTATCAAGCTCCAATGATCAAAATTTAGGTATATCTTTGTTCTTATGCATGTAAGATTTCATAGTAGACACATAGGAATATTTTGAGATTAGGTTACTCGATTGATTAAAACATATCTAGATTGATCGAGTTATGTAGATTGATCAAGAATCAATCTACTCAGTTGAAAAGGTCCTGAACTAATTATTTAATTAACTAAATCCATCAATTTATTAGTTAGATTGATTGACCTAGGTTTAGAATTAATTATTTATTACACCAGATTGATCAAGAATTAACTAGATGTACTCGGTGGATCGAGACTATGTTAGATCAATCGAGCAGTCGAAGATTTGATTTTAAAACCAATTTCTAACTCAAATTGAATTGACTTTTTACTATATTATCATTTTTCTTTAAAACTTTTTTAACTAATTTTATGGAAAACATAATAATTTTACTTTAACCTAGTGTATCAAAATATTCTATATATACAAACTTAAGCACATAATTTTAATTAACCATACAAAAACATTCTTTTTTTCATCTTAATCTCTCTCTTATTTTGCAAACACTACTCAAGTATGTTTTTTCATTGAGTTAATTTATCAAACATTTGTGGTTATGCTTGATGGATTAACAAGCCTATGATATTTGTGATATTATGCTTTAAATTGATTGTTTTAGGATTGGTAGTTTATTTTGATTTATTTGATATATTTATTAAATCATCTAGTTAGAGTTATTTATTATTGAATTTTCTCTAGGACACACATTTGTATTTGTGTTATTGTGCTAACATTTTAGTACTGGTTGACCAAGTTCGATTGCTTGTGTGACTCAAGTTGTTAGAACGTTAATTTGGATCTGAACACTTTTCTTGTAGAGATTATGATAAAAGTAGTGGCTTGTAAGTTGATTACTTGAGGGCTTTATCTTGATAGGTAGTGTAAGACCTGGCCTTGTAATTGGATCTCATTTTTCATAATAGATGTTACGTGGTCCGACAAACCGGTGATTTTTTTCTTTGATCATTTGTGGTCTAGATTGTTTCCATCTAAAAATATCGTATTTCAATCTTTATATCTTTATATTATTTTATTTATATATAATTACATGCTTGGTTGTCTATGAGAACTTTAATTTATTGTAATTTCATTGATTATCTATTCATCTTTTTTAATTTATTAATTATGTAACAAAACAAATTTACTATTCAAGACTTAGTTTGTTTTAAAATAACTGGTAACACTTTTACTTATATGTGTTTATTACCCTTATAATAATAATTAAGTTCTAATAAAATGTAAAATATAATCCAAGAGATATTAAAATCTCAACTAAATATGTTATTAAAATCTTACCTAAATAAACATCTTTAATATTATTATCCTATTTAAATAAAATAATAATTTAAATATTGATATCTTATCTAAATAACTACTAATAATTCAAATTTTTTAATCTTTATTCCCATCAATTTTGATGAGTCGAAAGAACTCGACTCCGACAGGTTTAATAACCAGAATTTTAAGAATGTAAGCAATCCTTCTTTATGTTCTTCATAAAGAGTGAACGCCCAAATTAAAAAAAAGAAAAAAAAGATGAATATTTAACCATGACGCAATGAATACTTATGGCCAAAAGTAACGAGACAATTTAACATTGAAGGTGGTTCGAAAGTAAATAGCATATGGACAAACATCAATCGAATTTATATTTAAATTAACAACTTTCTTTAGGGATAGAGATGCCATCATAGGAAAACAAATTATCATAGAGAGGCTACGTCGATTTCAATTGCAGTCTTAGAGTTAATGTCCTCCCTATTCATAATTTAAGGTATTGTGGTCCTGAATTTTTTATTATTGTTGGCAAAGTCAATTACTAGTTGTCTTATTTCTTGTTCCATCTCAAAAGCAATTCGTTGTACTCTAGTTACAATTTGTTGCATTTTAGCCAAAGTTTGTTGCAACTCAACATGTAATTGTTGGGATTCACGTTGTTTCCAATAAATCTCAACTTCACGTGTCAAATAACTATTAAGATTGTAGTATTTGTCAGACGACAAACTTGATAAGAGATATAATTGTAGAAAGATTGACGTTGAAATTGAAACATAAATGAAAAATAATAATATGCAGTTACTAGATGAAGAGGACTTTCTGAATTTTGTTATTGTTTTGGGCATAAATTATTTTTTAACTAAAAATAAATCTAATCTTCTTCATCTCTCTTTAAAAAAAAACAAAGAAATATGGGAATGGAGCAAGACTAACAATAATGTTTATAATGCTACGGTAACGAATATAGTAAATAAAATCGTACGAAAAAAAAGAGGATACAAAATAACCATAATAAATACGTTAGATGAATACGTAGAGAGACCAAATCTTGGGTGAAATAAATACCACGGATTTTATCTTGCTCTTCTTAAAAAAGAAAAAAGAAAAAATAGTTACTGTGATAACAACCTGATCTAGAACGAAAAGACAAATAGGAGAAAAATAGATGAAATTGATGGAAAAAAATGGATTAAATGCATCAACTATTCCTCATTTTCCAACTATTTTCATTCCTATATTACATACAATTTAGTCTCCATGCTATCATTCAATATCTATTTCGTCTTCGTACAAATATTACATTCATTTTAGTCTTTATAATATCATTATTTATTTATTTTTGTCTATATACAAATATTAGTTTTAATTAGTAATAATAGGAGGACTATTTTAACGTTATATTATCATTTTCGGTCAATTTTCATCTTTCTATAAATATTATATCCATTGTAGTCTCTAAAGTATCAAAACCAGAATTCAATTGATCCAAATATTATTTTTATTTTAAATCTAACATAAGAATTAAAGAATGATAATATAAGGATTAAAATAGATGTAATATTTATATATGGATAAAAATAGATGGAGAGTAATAGCATGAGATGGTTAGTCTTGTAATTTGGAAAAGATATAACAAAAAACAAAAATGAGACTACAATTATTGTATGGATAAAAATAGATGGAGAGTAATAGCACGAGTTTAGCTTGACCCCGACCCTGACATGTTATACTTTAGGTTAATTATGCCCTTTTGACATATAAATACGTGTATATATTATATAATTGATACTTATATCTATAATATTCTGTAAATAAATAGATCTCTAGTGAAGATCCACATATTTAACAAATTGTTTAAATTTCACTCTAATCTTTCTCTAGAAATACATTGAATTTCAACAAATAATATCACAAAATTAAACGCAAAAAAGTAACAAGGAAATATGCAACTACGAAAACATATGTTAATGTAATTATCAAAGTATGGAGGTTTGTTGTTTAAAGAATTGCATTATGACATCCTAATGGTATCACGTGAAACGCTTCTTCATCTAACCTATCAACTATGAATATTATTAAATTAATAAAAAAAAATACAAACTAAATCTCAATAAAATTTATAATTAGGTCTATTGTTAGCATCCAAAAAAATAAAAACATTAATAAATGATGAAATATTTTACTATATCGGTTGTACAGATATTAGGTACCTAGAGGTTATACAATTTGTTACGTTGTGCATGCTCTTTATATGTAAACAATCAAAAAAACAATTTTTTTTAAATAATTAACTTAAATAGAGTATTATCTCCATTGACACCAATAACGATTTAGCAAAAAAAGAGAGTCTTGTTTAATATAATAATTATAGATGAGTAGTAATTTTAGTCAGAGTTAGGATATAAAATTGAGAAATTATTACATGGTGTATAATGTAAGAATTTACCGAAATAATTTAAGTCTTAGAATACCTCTCCAAATTTCGTAGCTCATTTATATGTAGTGTAAAACTCTTATATTTTACATAGTTATAATGTGGTCGTATGAAGTATCTGTCTACCTTTATTATAGAACATAAGTATATAGGGAAACATAATTAAATATTAATTTATAAATTTATATTCATAAAATCTTGTTAATACTTAATTTATTATTAAAAACATGTAGAATAATACGATAATACAAGGAATAGGAAATAAATTAAAAATAATTACTGAATATATTATTTTTTTTCTTTTTAAAATATAAATAAAAATTTAAAAAAACAATAAAATAGTACTCTTAAAACTTATAACTACAAAAAATAGGGTCTCTTCTTCGTACTTCATATATTTTTACAATTAAAAGAAGTCTGACACATCATTTCATTTTGAACGCTTTCTAATTGAATACCGTTTAAATTAAATTATATTTATTTAGACCCGTTCAATATTAAATGTCGTCTAATTGAATCATGTTCAATATTATTGTGGTATTATTTTTATTTTTATAATTTTTAGGAGTATTATCATTTTGTAATTTCTCTATAGAGTTTAAATATATCTCATTTGTTTTCATCAAAAATATTTCACCTATGATTTTTTTATTTTGATGTTTTATTTATATATTTTAACAAATGGTGTATCTCTTTCTCTCACTCATACACGTATGTATGTGCACCTATATATCTATATATATATATATAATAGAGTGTACTTATAAATTTCAACAATGTTTTCAAAAAAATCATTTGTATGCTAAAAATAAAACCCTTAAATCACCTCATTTAACACACAAAAGTAACGTTTTAATCCTTTCTTAGTTGGCTACAAAACAAATTTAAATTTCATTGAGACATTGAGAAGCAAATAAAAATTTTCAACGATTAAATAACAAAAAACATATTTTGTAAGTCCTGTTATTTTAATGTTACTATTTTCCTAGCAAAATATAGAGTATTATTCTTTATGTACAAATGGTTACTAATGGTTTGATATTTCATACACTCAGCCACTCGTATAGACTAAATTTTATATGTTTTCATGATACACAAGCCACTTTGAAGGATTGAGCATGTAGTTAATATGTTTATGTTGTATGTTTTCTTTGTTGCTTTTTGAGTATTTGTGGAAAAAACTCACTATTTTTCAAAATAAAAAACTTCATTTTTATTGTCCTCGTTGAGATTTTGTTGAGGTGTTAATGAGCCTTCCCAAGCTCGCTAAGTTGTTAATGAGCTTTGCCAAGCTTGGTGAGCTAGCTAGAATGCGTCATACAGCTCACATAATTGGGCTTGGTAAGGCCAACAGAGGTTTGCCAAAATTAAGCAATGAGGAGGTTTAGTGACTATTATCCTCAACAAATGGTCAGCGAGAGTAGTCGAAAAGCACTCCAAAAGCTAAAGAATTTTCCATAAATACACCAATTTCTTTTGGTAGCTAGAAAAAGGTAAACACTCTTATAGTTTGAAAACTTATGTTTTGAAAATTATTTATCTAATTATGTGATCAAGTGATACAATTAAGAAATAGTTTGGTGAAAATATAATTTTTGTAGGATTTAATTAAAAAAATTTATAAGTTATATTGTTTTTGTGTTGGTATTGTCATGTGTAAAAATAAAGTTTGTATATTTATTTAGTATAATATCATCCTCTATGAAGGGTTAATTAGTGTCAGTTCAGTATTGCACACACTCACATAAAGTTTACAATTTGTATATTTTCATGATGCACACATTACTTAGGGATTAGAGCATGTAGTTATCATGTTTAAGTTGTGTATGTGCATTGTGTTTGGTTTTGTGTTTGCTAGTATTCGTGAGAAACCTACTCCACATTTTTTCAAACAAAAATGACTACTTTTATAGCTCATCGAGGTGCTTGCTAAGGTTTCTCACCAAGTGATAGGACTATTGAGGTGTCTTGCAAAGTTACTTGATAAGAGACAAATTATTACATTTTTGTTATGATTAAAATGTTGATATTTGTGTGAAAATTGCGTTTATTTGATTATTTAATCCACAAATGTCATTTCACGGGTACTTCGTGTTTAATGTTGATAAGAGTCAAATTATTGCATTTTTGTTATGATTAAAATGTTGATATTTGTGTGAAAATTGCGTTTATTTGATTATTTAATCCACAAATGTCATTTCACGGGTATTTCGTGTTTAAAGTGCAATTTCAGGTAAAATCATAATTTTGGAGAAGTTTGGGACAAATTTCAATGATCGGGATTGAGTGAAAATAAAAAGAAAACAAAATTTCAAAATTTGGAATTTTGCCGCCGGCGAGAATATTCTCGCCGCCGGCGAAAACCTTACGGAGAATATGTGAAAAATCATGCAGGGAGCACGGGTTTTGGCAAAGCAATCTCGCCGCCGGCCAAAGAAATCTCGCCGCCGGCCAACTTTACCTCGTCGCTGGCTAAGTGCATCTCACCGCCAGCCACATTAATCTCGCCACCTACGAGATTTAGCGGAAAAAAAATCGTAACTTTTCCAGAAATCTCGCCGCGGCGAGAATAATGTCGTCGCCGACGAGTATCGTCCGAAAACACATTTATTTTGTGGTTTTGTTCCAAAATTGCTCCCCAAACCCTAGATTTATATATACAATATGATGGAGAAAGAGGGGGACGGCAGAAAGAGGATTTCAAAGACATTTTTGGAGGAGAAAAGGCAATTTTGGAGAGAAAGTTTGGAGAAGCTTGAAGGATCATCACCATTGTTGCTACCTAGTCTTCATCTTCAAGAGTTCTTCATCTCTTCTCCTTAGCCTTCATATTCTGCATTTTATTTAGATTTTTTATTCATGGATTCAATTTAGATAATGGTTGTTCTTATTTCTGTTATGAACTAATTCGTTTTTGCTAAGGCTATGATGTAGTTGAATCAAGGAAATCTGATTTCTTTTGTTATTGTTATATAAGTTCATTGTTTTCAAGTTGAGTATTTATTTCCTTGCTTAATTCTTTTAAATTTCTGGCCAAGATTTAGATGATTAGTTGCATTATATTGAGACCGAGAGGAGATATGTAATGAATGCTTCTTGTGATAAATACCGTATGTTGAATGCGAGTGTGAGAACTAATGCATGATGTATGTGGTTATTCTAGAAATTCCATAAATCGTAATGTGCTTGTTTGTGATTAAATCTTCATAGAAATATAGTTGGTTTTCATAGATAAGTAATTCTAATATAACTCGAGAGAGAGTATTAGGTAAATTTGAGTTTTTTAACCATCACTTTTAGCTTTGATTCTCATATAACATGACTTGAAATCAGATTGAATTGATTTAGCAAAATCAAATGCCTTAGCGTTTTTAATCATTTGTGAACAACATTAAATTTTGTTATTTGCGTTTAGTTTATTATTAATTTTCTTTTTAAACAATTTCAACAATTCGGTTTTCAAATAAAATTAGGATTAGTCAATTTCGGTACTTAGTAACGTCATTCCTTGTGGGTTCGATATCCGTACTTTTGTACACTTTATTACTTGAACGATTCGTACACTTGCGAAAATAAGCATCATTACTTTCGAAGTGGCCAATTTTGGAATACAACCATTATCCTTACTGAGGGTGCATTTACCCTCGTCGAGGTGGTTGGCGAGGAGTAAGTGAGGGCCGTAGAAGAAGAAACATTTTTTATAAATATCCCTTATTTTTTTGAATTAATTAAAAAATGTGGGAAAACTCTATCATTTTGTAAACTCAGGTTTCTGAGAAAAAATATTTTCTAGTTTTGTATCAATGATATGTAAAGTGTAAGCATATTGATGATATATTGAGTGAGAAAAATTATTTTTTAGTTGGTTTATTTAAAATGAATTAAATATCATCATAGTTTATCTAGGTGCATGAGCATGGGATTCACCATTACCTTATATCGTTCACTATATTAAACAATTGGTGATTGTATCATATTGTGGGGTAGTAGAGGTTCAAGAGAAGAGCTATATTGGCTTGGATCATAGTTGATATGGAGATAGTTATGGAGGAAACTTAGGCATACTTAAGCATGGTGCTCCAATTGAAAGAGGTATAGGCATATATTTCTTGAGGTTGTGAATTGTTGATTTTTTATTTAGTGAATTACTTACTACTGAGTGATTGCTTTAAGCAATCCATGGATGTTACCACATAGACGTGGATTCTATTTGAGTTTCCACATTATATTGATGTATTTGTATGTTCATATGTACTATTGCTACAATTAGGGTTACATTCGAATATGTTCCATCATAAGAGGATCATACTATGATTAGAAAGCTTTTTTTTCTTACTACTTTCCTACTTATGCCATTAGTATGTATGCCATGTATGTATCTACCATGAATTATTTTGAATGTTAATTATTTTCTCAGATTATCTATTTCTATAATTAACTAGCTGTTTCTTTCTTACATTTATCTTATTTATTACATCTTTTTATTGGTTTTCCACTACTTGAAAGAGTTGGTTGAGTCCTTGAGACGTCTTTATCACCTCTCAAACTTTTTTCAGTTGGAATCAAAGTGGTATACCCTATTAGGCATAACTACTTTGGTGTTGATTGCTATTAGTTTAATGCTTATATTTTCTTTAATGCTTTTCCACTTATGAAATGAATATGTTATCCAATATATATCTATCATGTGTTGTTCTAGTTGTTAATTATTTTCTCAAATTATATGTTTCTATAATTAACTAGCCATTTCTTCTTACATTTACCTTGATTTTATACTTATATTTATTGCTTTTCAAGCACATGCAAGAGTTGGCTGAGTCCTTGAGGTGTTTGTATCACCTCCTATTTGTTGTACACCAAGTGATAGATGTTTTAGTTGGTATCAAAATGGTATAGCCTACTCGACATAACCATTTCAGCAGACCTCTTTAGTTCAATGGCATATGTTATGCATATTAGAGATCTTATATGTGTTCTTATCTATGATGATGATATTTGGTACTTAGTTGAGAACTAAAGTTCCATCACGTTGGAACAATTGTACATAGGTGAATTGAACTTCTAAACCAAATATCAAACCAAGGCTTAGATTAGGGGTAGATACACCAACCTATGAAATCTTTTCACAAGCTCTATTTCTACTAGGTCAAGTAGGCCTTGAATTATGAATTAAGTAAATAACACAAAAAATATACAAACAAAACAACTTGCTTAATTAAAAACACCAAAAGTACACCATCAAATAAGAAAGAATAATATGTAGTAAATACATTAGTGGCAGTCTGCCTTATAGGCTCCTGTCCATGTTAGCAACATGTATTAATTAGACAAATAACATGTGATCATGCATAAAACAAGATGTGACAAGGTAAACCTACATGTACTGGATCCTATGTGGTAACATCCTTAGATTTCTTAAGGTAACTACTCGATAATAAGTAATTCACTAATAAAAGCATATCAATGGTTCACAAATAAACACAATATATGCCTATACCTTTCCATGCTCAACTATGCCTAAGCTGCTTCCACTTCATGTCAACAAAGCACTTGATATAAGAAAATCCAAACTCGTCCTTAAAGCTTCATCACCATATCATGTGATCAACTACTGATGGATCAATCTCCTAATATGTAATGACATTATACCTTCGCAACATCTAGCTGACACATTACACTCCAACACATATGCTCAACGTTGAGATCTCATAACACTTAGTTGACACATGACACATGACACACCAACACATAGGTGCCTTACTTATGCTTAATGTTATGACCTCATAACACTCACCCGACACACAACATACCAATATATAGGCTCATAACCTTTGAGAACTATTTTACTCTTGTAATTACCAACTAACACATGGAAAATTAACCTTGAGAGAAACTCCCCAACCATGCATTTTACCTCTTAAAAAAATCTTACATAATCTCACATTTTTTACACTCAACCTGTTGTTTGAGAACTATGAAAGGGACTCCTCTATGATATTTATTTCCAATTTATAAACACATTATTTTTTGAACCCAACACTTAGAAGAAAAATGGACCAAGAAAGGATCTAAGAAGTTTGGTGCAAAAGAGTAGAGCTTCCTCCCTAGATTCTGGCCAAATAAACAAGAGAAGGAGATGAGAATTTATAGAAAAATTCAGTCTCTCGACCCTTGCCAACAACCTAGGCAAGGATGAATGCCACCTTAGTAAGGGTAAATGTCACTAAAGCTCATCGAAAACCTCGATAATATTTTAGCAAGGTAAGAACATCAACAAGATCACTATAAACCACAAAGAAAATAATTTCAGACATCGAGAAACACCGAGTCCCTAATAAGACAACATAATAACAAAAAAGCACCTAACTATGCAAACAATATGTAATATATAAGAGTGAGTGTGTACAATAAGTAAACACAAAATTATATCCTAAGTGATTATGAGCTACCAGTAATCAACCTTACAGAGGACAAACATAAACATAAAATAAAATACAAACATTATATTTTTCACATAGGAATGCCAACATCAAAATGGTAGGACTTATAAGAACAGATGGAACCTTCCTTATCAAACCATCCAAGATGGCACTATGGAGCCAAATCTTTTTGATGATTGGAATAAAGAGGAGCTTCATGTATGTAAACAAAACTACAAGAGTTATATGCTATTCATTGAGATATGACATATATTGAAGTTATCTCCTTATCTTTTAGCAAGAGTTCTAAAAAAGCTTTGAATTATCTAGAAAGGAACTACAAAGACAATTTGTACAGTGTCATTGAGAATAAGTCTTTAGATTCTAAAATTGGTACTTCTAGGTGTCAAGTATACATGATCAAATTGTACAAGTGATAAATAATTTAAGAACAAAGGTTGTTGAACTTACGATGATTGCTACAATAAATATAATTAATTATTAGCTTGTTAATAAATTAATAAGGATGTTTTGAAAATTATTTTTAAATAAAAATAAAACAAAAAATAATAAATATATAACATGAGCACACAGATCAAGATAAATATGTAATTATGGAACAATCACTACTATTAGCCTATTATTTAACCAATTATATCATAAATCAATATTAGAACTATTATTGGATTTTTAACTTTAGCTTGAGAAATCTATGCACTAAATGACAACTTCCAACCCACATTTTCTTACTTTTAATTGAAGTAGAATATCATCGTAAATCAATCATAAATCAAAACAACCTAGTAATAGTTGCTAGGTAATTCATTCATCACATTATGTTCTGAAAATGAGATGACTAAACTTTGTAGGATCAAAATTCTTAGTAACCTTTAATGTAGGTATCAACTCTACTTATCACACTGTCATAAAGAAACAAGTTACCATTTTGAATAAGATTATTAGCAAATACCACGATTTATAGAATAAATAGAAATTTATCTACTCTCAGGATAATCTAGTAACATCTTAAAATAGTATTAAACATATATATACAGTAAATTAGTTAAATACTCTAATTCATACATACATAATTGTGGAATTAATCATAGATTCGAACACATCAAAAATCAAGGATTGAGTCTAAAAATCATCATAATATTTTATTAATTAAAATCATAGTTTAGGGCTTGAAAATTGCTCACAATCATATAAATAAATTAGATAGGTTGGATAATATTTAAATAATATAAAATATAGAAGAAAAATAATAATAATAAGAAGCTTATAATTGATATTAATAGCTTATTTACAACTCCTTAATTGCTTCCTTGAATTCCATCTTGCCTCTAGCCTTTAATTTCTTTATAGATCTACATATTTTTTTATAAGTTTATGTGCCTACAATCTATAGCTTAATCTGTGGCTCCTTTTATTGATAACCCTAGCTATATATTTATAGTAAAAGAGCTACATATACTTACAATGCAGTTAGGATAGGGTTGAAGATGTTTAAAATAAGCAAAATACTAATCTAACAAATCTGGAACTATTTGGATAGACATGTGCTTGAAATCAATAGTACAACTGAGTTCGCAGGTCACAACACATATAAAATCATGCTGGAGTGGCACTTTAATTCCAATTTTATTGAAATTCATCACGTGGGTGCTATTTCGTGGTGCACCCTTGGTTTTGAGACTTTAATATTTTGACCACTTCATGATATATCTTGTATAAATATTTGCATTTAGGTCCTCCATTGTATGAAAATTGTACCCTTGGTTATGAGATTTGATTGAAATTTTGTCATTTGAATCTTTTAAGTCCAATAATACCTAAAATATATAAAAATATACCCCATGATTCTAGAAACACAATTTATAAAATACAATATTAAAACGTAATTCACTTAATTAATTCCAATAAATCATAAGATATACGTGCTTTTTAGGCACGCATCAAATACCTACAATGAATTCTTGAGGGAATATTTCAAATATAAAAATGCTTAGAAAGAGGCCACAGAGAGAATATATGAAAAATAAAAAGTGTTGAGTATGCTAAAAGTTGCTCTTGAGGAAAAGTAGTCCTTGATCAACTTGGAGTAGGTTGATCACATAAAGAAGTGTGAGGTCATTCCAAAATGGTATAATGATCTACAAGTTGAATGCAATTTGAAACACTCCAGAATGATGCATCTGGAGGAAGAACTAAAGAAGATTGAGTTAAGCCAAATAAATTAGAGGACTATCCATTCTATTTTATCTAAAGATCAAGTTGATCAAATCACTCTTCTTGGAATGAATGTGATTGTTCTTGGAAGTGATAAAGAGTATTAGAGACATTTTCTATCTAAGAAAGATAAGGAGTTCCTAAAATCTGAGAGAAACTTGAAGCTTTTAGTTGTTCTGCCTAATTCTTGGAGGCATACTAATTTTAAAACATGTATCCTAAAACATGCTAAACTAATAAAGCAACATAAAATAAAGATAGAGACATGTTAACACTTCTCCACACCTAATTCTTACATTGTCCTCAATGTAAGCACATGCATATATGTTATATATAAATGAATAAAAAGAGAGTAGAAAAAAAATCTGGTGGGTTATTTCCCACAAAGCACTTGGTTCAACATCAACAGCTCGACTTAGCCAACTCTCATTAGAAGTTATCTGCACCATCATGTGGGTACTTCATTACTTAAAAGATGTTCAAGTAGATTATCTTCCTGTCAAAATCAAGAGTTAGCTCCCTATTATGAACATCTATCTTAGTATGAGATATTTTCATAAATTGTTCCCAACAATATAGACACGGTGTAGGAATCATCACTCATGTCCAATACATAGAAATTCACTGGAAATATCATCTCATCCACCATAAGATATCCTCAATAACACCTTTAGGATAGACATTAGCAATATTAGCAAGTTGTATAATAATATCAATTTCTTTTAAAGGACCTAGATTTAGTAAATCATAAATATTATAAGGGATGAAATTAATAGATGCTCCTAAATCTAACATAGCTTTTTCAAGCCTTGTATTACCTATCTTTACTAGGATGGTGAACCTAACTAGGTCCCGATACTTAGATGGGATTTTTGTTAAATATAGCCGATACATTTTTCTCAACACTTACTACTTCACTGCCTTTTAGTTTGCATGTTGTAGTGCATAGTTTCTTAAGTAACTTGGAATATATACACATTTCTTTGATAACATCTAGATATGGTATGTTGACTTGTATCTTTTGAAAGGTGTCCAAAATTTTCCTTTCATGTTCTTCTTTCTTTTTGTTTCTAAACATGTTAGGAAAAGGTAAAACAAGTTCATAAGTATAAAAGGGAAGGTTTGGATACTATCTTTAGTGCCACATTTGTTTCTTATGTGGTGGTTTTCTCTTCTTCAAACTCTTCCTTTTGGGTAGTCCTCTTATTTGATTTGACATCTCTGGGGACTTGTTTGGGCTCCTTCAACTACTCATTTTTAGGGTGATGCCATTGACAATCTCCTTGGGGCATATTATAGTTTTTTAGACGATGCACTCTAAGCACTCTAAATGTAACAATCAATGTAATGCTTACTTTAATTATCTTAAAATTTTACATTTCAACATAGATCAAGCAAGTGTCCTTATCATAAAGGACTTCAAAAAATAGCTCATATTTATGAAATTATGGGAGGGGGTTTGTTTGTGATGAGAATAATAAAGCAATAATTAAAAAATGGGAAGCAATCAATTGAAGGATCATCCTTCACCACTAGCATGAATTTTAAAATAAAAACATCATATCCTAACTTTCTATTTTTTTATTATACAAACATAGATATATTCACAAACTTGAAAGTCTTCACTTCTTCTTACCTATTCATTGAATTAAATAAGCTCTCAATTCATTATCTTTTTTTATAGAAAAAAAATAGAATAAGCTCTCTAAATTTAATTTATTAGAATTATTTAATTATAAAAAGCACATTGAATAAAGGTTAGACTCATACTTTATTTAATTATCTTGAGTGTTAATTCTCATTACAAAGCAATTTACCAGTATATATTTAAATTGATTAAGTAATTATATACCTAATCAACTAATTTGATTGTTGATGTACTAATATAATAATTTAACTGTACACTTATATAAACAAGAAAATTCATTATGACATTAATATAGTGAAAGTAAACACAGAGTCAAAAAGAATATAATAGATTTTATGATAAATGCAAAACATGTAAGGGCTTTGAAATCACCCCAATCATAAGAAAATTAACTATCCATAAATAAAAGTAAAAGCATAATAATATTCTTGAGAATAATAAAAGAAAGGAGTAGAAATGTTAGGATTATTACCAATGAAAAATGTCTCCATCTTTACTAATTTTCTCTTGAATCCTCCCAATTGGCTCTAGAATATATCATCCACTAAAAATGCTAATTAATCTATTTATAGTGCTTGGTTTTGAGGGAAAAGATGGGAAAATTCATAACTGGGCATTCCATAATTTTTCTTATGTATAGGCTGTGGCATCTAACATATTATACTGTAGCATGATACAATTTTCTAAACCCTATAGTGAAATCCACAGCCTCAATTCCAAGGAATTCACTTTTATTGTCTGCATTTCTTTTCTTTAGTGGCATATACTGATGGAAGTTTGATGTATTTTGGATGCAAAAATGGCATATATGCCCTCAAATATTTTACCTTTAGTGTAGTAGGTGCTGAATCTTCAAATATGGTCACTTTGGCCCTTTGTCTTCAACTTTAAATTTTCATTTATATCTTTTAAAGACCAACGTACTTGAAATACATCAAAACATAGTGTAATTTTTTAAAATACATTTTTTTGAAATAATTAAATAAAAATAAAATATTAAAACCGAGTTCTCCTAAATAATTCCAATAAATCGCAAAGTAAGTGGGTTTTTCAAGCACTTATCATTAAAGGATATTGTTAGATGCCTACATTTCCAACCTTCCTAAAATAGTGGCCAATTGTCCCACTTGGGTATTAAGGTTCTTGAGTGAAGTATATGCTTCTTTGATGGCAGTCTAAGTTTCCTACTAAAATTTAGTAGTGTTAGTGGCTATAGCAGTTCTAAGTCCTCCAAAGACTTACCTTGACATTGTTCCAGTAGTTCGGGTCTAGGTTGGTATTATTGTTGTCGCCTAGAATTAGGGAATCTAGGTGCATTGTAGGGAGCAGCTATTTGACTATTACATGTGTAACTAAAATTTAAGTGATTTCTCTAACTATAGTTATAAGTGTTAGAATTTGAATAACACCTAGGCCCTTGTGCATGAAGATCACCAATAACATTGACATGTTCATCTTGAAGGGTAAGGCACATATCATAGGGTGCCCTATTATAGAGCATATTTTGTAAGTTTTAACTTGTCTTACAACCAATTGTTGTACAAATGCAGTTAGATTACATATTTGATGTTCAAGATTAGAGCTAGTGCTTATCTCATTTACCTTTCCCTATGGATCAATCCTAGCATTAAACTACTGAGAGTTAGCATTATAGTTGCAATTAAGTTCCTTACCTCAATTGAAATTTTGTTTATAAATGCTCCTTCACTAGTTGTATCTACCATGCTTCTCTCTATGGGCAATAGCTCATAAAAATAAAGGAGAAGAAGCTACTCACTGATTTGGTGGTGGGGGTAGCCTTACACATCCTCTTAAATCTCTCTCAATACTCATTTAGGGTTGGCTGGAAAGTATTACTCCAAAAATAGTTTCATCATATCAGCCCATATGGTAATGGTATTTGAAGGGAGGTAACAGAGCCACTCCTTGGTAGTATAACCAAGTGAGAATAGGAAAGCCCTATACTTGATTTTCTCTCTATGATCACATTGGTATTCTATTGGAGTTGTTTACATATAATTCCATCAAGTGTTTGTTTGGGTCTTTTCCAACTAAAGCCCTAAAAGTAGGTAGCAAATGTATTAGCCTATATTTAAGTTTAGTCCATATTTAAGTTTAGAAACCTACTTCCAAGTTGGGATATATGATGCATAAGGGGCTGCTACTCCAATTCTAGAGCAACTACCTCATTAAGAGTTGGATGGACCACTATCGTGTCTTATTTCTCAAGTTATAAATCACTTGAAAAATTAAATTCTATTGTCTTTTCTTATAATAGATTGATTGATCCTCTTGACCTCAAGTTGAAAGGGTGTTCTTATTGCATCCAATGGTCACCTAAGGGTTATAAATTTAGAAATATTAGTAAACTAAAATATAAAAATTAAAAAAAGAAAATTAATTAATAACCAATGGAGAAATTGTAAATTCAATCCCTGATAATGGTGCCAAAAACTTGACACAATTGAGCACAAGCAAGTATACATAGTCACACACAAGTGGTAGGTAATTTACGAACAAGGATTATTATATCCATAAGGATTGATAAAAATGTATACTCATAATTATTAATTTGTTATAAAATTAATTAAAATTAGCAAATGGGTTTTTATTCAATATGTTTGAAGAAAACAACATAAGATAATAAAGTAAGTTACACTAGAATATTTAGAGATACGTGATTATGAGACTATCATCACCATTAGCCTACAATTTAATTAATTATGTCTTATATAAAATTAGTTTATTAAGTTCTAAATCAATTTCACAATTAGTTTTAGATATCTAAGTTCACTTGATTTTGTACCTTTTCTTACTGTGTAATTTATTAATGATACGATTACTAATCAAACCTAAATCCTAAATAACCTAGAGGTATACTTATTAGATTTAATTTATTTATTATATTAAGATCTAAAAAGGTGATAACTAAACTAATAAGGATTAAAACCATTGCTACCCTTTAAAGTAGGCATTCAATCTTACTTATGACGAGCCACAAAGTTCCATTTCAAGCAAGAATACTAGTAATTACGTAAAAACATCTTAGACTACATATATAAACATATTCATGCAACAAACTAGTTGTATACCTAATTCATAACATGCATAGTTTTGAAATTTAAACATAAAATATAACACATTAAGAATTAAAACTAAAATTTATCACATTATTAAATTAATTATATCATAGTCTATGACTTGAAATTTGTCTACAATCACAATGAATATTTAGCTAGACAAAATTTATCAAATCTATAAAAATTGCTAAATATTCCATCCTTAAAAAAGAAATTATAGAAAAAATAATTTTATTTTGTTGAACTATTGGAGCCAAGGAACCGAAAATATCAATCTTAAACTTGTTTTTGAATCTCCTTAGAAAAATCTTGAAAGATTTCTTAATTTTTACTAAATGTTCTCTTAATTTTTGTGTAGTTCTAATGATGTGTTCATTCAATAAGGTGTTATTTGGATATTTATATGAGAAAATTATGTGTTTAGAGTGGGGTTAGGATTAGCTAGTACGCGAGAGTCACGCTGGAGGTGAGAATCATTATAACTAATATTTTTCGAATAAATGAAAAATAAATAATTTTAGCACATTATAACAATAAGACATTAGTAAATACAAATTAATTGATATCTAAAAATATGTATAAAATATACTTGTTAACTATTCTGCCCTAAAAAACTTTTACCCTTCCTTCCAAAACTGTTCTACCCTTTACCCTTAACATCCTTTTCAAAAATGGCTCTAAAGAGATAAAGAAATAATAGTGATGTACTTGTTCATCAAGAAGAGCTAGTTGATCATTGGATCCTTCTTCCCCTTGACTTGTATCTATAATTGGATAGTGCTCCATTATGATTGATGACTTTCTGGCAATATAAGAATGTTTTGCTTACTTTTCTTGGATTTCCTTTGTGTACTCTTTCTTATCTTTTTGATCCCTCTTTTGTTTAGGTTTTTTAATTTTATATTTCCCCACACCATTATGATGATTTTTTTACCACTTTTATTCTTAGAAGACATGAGTTCATGTTCTCTAGGAATGATGTTATTAGGATATCATCCCTCCCTTCTGTACATGACCCATCTTTTTTGTCATCCCTTTTGATTTTGAAAACATTGTCACTGGGGATTTTCCTAATAAATTATGTAACATTTTCTCTCACAATATCACCTAGGCCATCATTTTAATGGTATTTTGAGTGCTTGCATCCACCCTCATTCTCACACTTCTTCAGTGACTCTCTCTCGAGGTTACTTTCTTTGTGCTATCCAAAATGGTGAGATTATAGACCTTGTAGGCATAATCTATAAGACCATTATTCTCCATTATTTAGTCTCAAATTCTTCAAATATCCATTATCCATCTCTTATAAACTAATAGGGTGAATCTCTTTTTAGTGGTCTTTCCAGCATAATACTGATTAAGTTCAAGTGTGTGCTAGACATTTTCTCTCTTATCATTCTTCTACTCTTGTACACTCTGATCCTTCTTATGCTTCTTCTTAGAGTGTCCCTATGTCAGTTCCTTATCCTTTTATTCATGTCCATTCTACTTCTCCTCCTCCCAATCATCATTTATCGAAGCTCTCTCAGGTTCTTTAGAAGTTAGGCTTAATCAGATAACAACAGACTACCATGACTCAAGATCATGACTTTTATAGATAGTCATTATTGTAGATTAATGATTGTATCCTTAGTTTGAAACACCCAAGTCCCAGACATGGCTCTTTTATATCCTTTTTCTCTCTCCCTTTTGTCACACCATAAGAAAGTGGTAATACTTCTCATATCTACTTTGCATGTGTCAACCAAAGTTCTCTTTTTTGAGATGTTCATCTTCTACAGACCATTGCTTCTATAAGCTGATGATTGAAACTTCTAACCTTGACCCAAATAAGTTCTTCCCTACCATCTTTCCACATTCTGATCGTAAGGAGTCTAGAGTTAGGACTCATCAAGCCTCCTATAGTGATTATATATATAGTTTTTGTTTTTTATGTACTTTTAAAAAAATGAAAATGTAATAAAATATTTCTATTAATTAATAGTTTTATGCTTATGTTGCATATCATTGTGTTGTTTCTTTAATATTTCTCTACTGGATGGATGAGTGACTATGATTACTACACATTTTTATGCTTATCTCCTTTATATAAGGGTGTTCTATTGACTTTTCGTGTCAAAAGGGGAACTTTTTTTGTCAACTCATTGTTTGCTACATGGTCTAGTGCATGGGATGTAAGTATAGGTTTTCACTATATCATGTTTTCCTAACTATATACACATAGAGGGAAAGTAGCATAAAGTCAATGGGAGTTATGTTGAGTTGTGTTGTTTCTATATTGCATGTTTGATTGTGCTTAGTCTATCCATGCTTACATGTATATGGGAAACACGATAGTATTTGGTTATACTACATGTTGGTTTGTATGATACGTTCATGAGTATTGTTGTTTCACATGTGAATGATGTAGGTGTGTTTACAGACTGTGAACCTTAGATATAGCTAGAATTTAGATTTATAGTATGTAGTGTGCATCAAGATGGATGTGTTGATCTATTAAGATGGATGGAGTATGCCAAGATGGATGCACTTCAGTTAAGTGTGTTTAGAGTGTCTGTGTTTTATGTTGGAGTTTGTTTACGACAATAAAATGATTTAGATCATTTTACATGAATGTTTTCTATATTGATGTTTTACCTATATTAGTTGTATTATGAATTTTCATGAAAAACCAAATGGGGAGATTGTAAGTCTTGTAATTCCTATTATGTATATGTTGGCATTCCCATTTGCCAAACACTGAGTTTGTGTTATTTTACTTAGTGTTTTGTCTTCTTCCATGTAATGTAAATTAATGACTATTAAATATTGAACACATTTACATAGTTGAATTGTTTTGTATATTTTCATGATATACATACCACCAAGGGTGGGGATTTAGATTGTGTTTATACATGGGTTGTTTATTATTTATGGGTATTTATAAAAAAATTACTTGGAAAATATTTCAAACAATGTATCTAGCTGTTTAGAGCTCACTGAGTGCTTATAGTGATTCTTGTCGAGTGCTCTTACAGTTTAAAACTATTTATTTTCAGTGAAAAGTTATTTTCAAAATTTTTTGTCATTAAACCTCAAGTGGTTTTCAATATTGGTGATTTGATGAGTTGTTTTTTGCAAAATGGTTTTTGGTTAGGTTAATTAATATATGAATTAACACCAAGATGTAGTTGCAAAGAAGGTATATTTGTATAGGATTTCCCTTAACATAGATTTATCACACTACACTTACCAGTTGGTGATTATGCCACATCACATCGTAGCGAGCCTCCAAGGAACCAAATTTGGTGATAAAATCGCATTTGCTATGCATATAGAGTGGAGGTAGCTTAGGCACATTTGAGCATGGTGCTCTAACTAATAGATCTATTAGTAAATTATTTCTTTAAGTTTTAAATTGTTGATTTACTTTATATAATGAATTGCTTGCTATCGCATTGTTGCCTTAAGAAACCCATGAAGGTTACCATATAGATATGGATCATATGTAGGCTTGCCACGTTATATTATTTTGTTTGGTGATTGTATATAGTTGATGAATCTATGAAAGTAGAGTCATTAGCACATTGTTTTACTTAATATTTACTTGTTTTATTCAATAAATAGTATTTTTAGGGCTAAAAAAATTAAAATATAAACTTTTTAGTGAAAATATAACTTTTGGAATTTTTTTTTATGATTGTTTATGAATTTTTAATGCAAGACCTATCATAAGCTATCACGTGGAATGCCACACAAGCAAAGGAGCTGACTAGGCAAGCCAAATAAATGCCACGTAAGTAAAGACAATGAATTGTAGATCGTCGTGTGTGAGGAGCAACGAACCACGTGCCAACACGGTGATCAATCCGAGTTCAGAGTGCAGTCAAACCTTCCACCCGTGCACTATATGGTGCTGAATTAGCGAGCGTTGACTTGGACTGGTTGCCCCTACCATGCATTTCGCTCTAATTTGACCAGTAAATTCCATATGCCATGTGTCAAGTTGTGATTGGCTGGCATTGTTCATTTTGTTTATTTTGATCTCAGCCCTTGATCTGAAGTTCATATGATGGTCCAAATTGTACATGAGCTATATTTAAGTCCCTAATCACCTTATAATCCCTAATGAGTCACCATTAGCACAATTTTGATAAGTTTTTGGAGCGAAAAAGAGAGAAAAATACAGAAAAATTTAAAAGCAGATACAATTTTGGTGGAGATTCAAGAGAAGATTAGCACTACAATTGAAGAGATTGATTGTATTCCTTCTTCTACTCTTTTCTTTATCAATTTTAATATATTTCTTTATAAAAAATATGAGTTTTATAGACACAATTATGTATAGTTAATTTATTAATCTAGGAATCTTATGAACCCAATTTTCACCATGTGATGATCTAATATTTTACTCCAATTATAATTATAATTTAATTATATTATTTAATCTAATTTTTATGCTATTATTTGTTTGGCCAACAATTTATCTATAGAGGTAATTAAATAGATTTGAGAGAATTATTTAATTGTTTGTCTTGATTAAATAACATGCATAGTTTCTAGGTAGAGATGTATGATTCTTATGTATGTGATTCATAATTGATGAATTTAATGAATAGTATGTAATTTAATTAGCATAAGATTGTGATTAAACTAATTACTATATGATGTGTAGTTTACTTGAGAGATAAATAATGTTAGACTAGATTCAATTGATCATGTAGTTAATTAATAATTATATTGGAGAGATTTAGTGATTCAAATGTTTAGAAAATCATGGGATTAAGTATTTCTAGATATTTTCTCATATATCTTCATAGTTACCAAATATGATTTAATTAATTATTGCTATTTACTTTTAGTTATTTTAATTTTGCTTCCTTAAAATGTAAAAATACAAAAAAAAAATGATTTTTATTTTTTCAATTTTAAAAATTAGTTTTTAATAAAATAATATCCGTGGAAACAATTTTTATTACTATTATATTAGTTGTTGCGATACGTGTACTTGCATATTCATTGCACATACAATTTTTATGATGATCAAGTTTTTGGAACCGATGTTGGGGTTTATAAATATTATAAATTAATATTTTTTTATTATTTTTGTTTTAGTTATTTTTCTTTACTTATTTTCTTTATTTATTTTTTTAAAATTTTAATTTATTTTTTTAGCTTTATTTTTTATTTAGATATCTCCTTTAGTGATTTTTGAAATACATTTGAGTATATTACATGAGCAAAGTTTATGAGAGAGAAAAATTAAGCGTACTTTGAAGTTCGTAAGAAAACAACAAGTTGTCACCCAAGAGGAAAAATGGCTAATCCATTAGATATAAACAATAATGAGCTAAACTTGAACAATCAAATGCTTTTGAAGGATGATAGAGATAGAGTTATGACTGAATATGCAATACCTACGTTGGAAGGGTTAAATCCAATTATTCCAAGGCTAAACATTCAAACTAATCAATTTGAGTTAAAGCAAGTGATGTTTCAAATTAATGCTACAAATAGTTGGACAATTTAACAGATTACCAATAGAGGATCATCGTCTTCATCTCAGATTGTTTATTGAAGTTGGAGATTTATTTAAGTACAGTGGTGTGATTGAGGAGGCATTTAGGCTTAGATTAATCTTTTACTCTTTACGAGACAGTGCTCAAGCTTGGCTAAACTCTTTGCCACATGATTCCATTACCACTTGGAATGGTTTGGCGGAGAAATTCTTGATGAAATACTTCCCACCAACAAAGAATTCCAAGATTAGGAATGACATTACTTCCTTCCAACAATACGAAGAAGAATCTTTATATAAAGCATGGGTAAGATTCAAGGAATTGCTAAGAAAGTGTCCTCATCATGGTATTCCTTCTTCGATTCAAATGGATACTTTTTACAATGGTTTCAATGCTCAAATAAGAACTATTGTTAATGCATTTTGTAATAGAGCTTTTCTAGCCAAATCTTACAATAAAACTTATAATTTACTTGAGAAAATGGCTAGTAATAATTATCAATGGCCAATGGACAGAATGACAGCCACAAAAAGAGTAGCCAGAGTGCATGAGGTAAATAATATCACAACACTTACAACTCAAGTGTCATCTTTGGTTAATCTTTTGAAAGCTCAAAACTTGCCAGTGAGTATAAACCAGGTCCAAGATTCAGAAGTGTCATGTGTGTTTTGGGGAAGAGCTAATTTGTTTGATAATTGTCCAAATAATCTTGAATCCTTATGCTATGTGGGTAATGTGAATTGAAAAAATAATCCATACTCGAACACATATAACCTAGGATGGAGACAACATCCAAAATTTTCTTGGAATAACAACAATCGAGGTGGTAATGATTTCAAATATCAATCATTTCTATTACCAAGTTTTCAACAACCACATCAATCACAAGCCTAAGAGAAGAAGCAACCTATTGAGGACAATACAAATTCTTTAATGGGTATGATGAATGACTTCATCCAATCAGTAAATGCAAAAGTGTCCACTCCAGAGGCTTCCATTTGAATTTTGGAGAACCAAATGGGGAAACTTGCTCAGGCTATAAGTCAAAGGCCTCAATGTAACCTTCCAAGTGACGCAATTGTAAACCCACGAAGATAAGGTAAAGGCCAGTGCAACACCATAGCCTTAAGGAGTGGTAAAAATTTAGAATAGGAACAAAAGATAGAAAAGGATGAGGAGAAACATAAAATTAATAAGGATAAGGAGGAACTAGTGGATAATAATAACACCGAAGAGGAAATAATTTAGCCATAGAAAAATAACCTTTACAAACCCACTATTCTATCCCCTCAAAAACTACAAAAGCAAAAGTTAGATGCATAGTTTTCAAAATTTCTTAATGTCTTTAAGAAGCTACACATAAACATACCATATATAGAGGAAATTGAAATAATGTCATCTTATGCCAAACTCATAAAGGATATACCATCAAAGAAAAGGAGGCTTAGAAATCGTGAAATAATAACCTTGACTGAAGGTTGTAGCGCCATCCTTGATAGAAAAATACCACAAAAACTGAAAGATCTAAGTAGTTTTGACATCCCTACACTATTGGGAACATCCGTTTTGGCAAGGCACTATATGATTTGGGTACTAGCATTAACCTCATGCCATTATTGGTCTTCTAGCGATTAGGGGTTGGTAAAGCCAAACCCATTTTAGTAACATTGCAAATGGCAGACAAGTCAATTTAATGACCCTAGGGTGTGGTAGAGGATGTGCTAGTAAATTGAAGGGCCAACAAGTTTAGACCTCACACTTTTACCCTCCTATCTAAAAGTGAAAGAGTCTAATGGAGAGGTGAAAATATATAAATTGGATGAGTTATGGTGGAGTGCTTATAATAATGCCAAAAAGTTCAGAAAGAAAACAAAAATATGGCATGAGAAGAGAATTGAGCACCGTGTTTGCAAACCAGAGCATAATGTCACGACCCTAAATTTCAAATAGCGATCATGCGGTACTTAGCATGGTCCGTTGCACTAAGCCTGCCTTTCAACCAAAACGAAACACTCCAAAGAGACTAGAAAGAGACTTAGAGATTTAGAGGATTAAAGAGCAAAGCAAGAACAAGAGAAAGTTTGTAAAGAGTGTCTTGTATTGCTATTTAGAGAAGTTATCTTACAATTTCCCAAGATGAATAAAAATGAAGACCAATAGGTCTATTTATAGTATGGCACCAAGCTTAAGACTATGCCACAACTTTCTAGATCCTTCTAAGTCTAGAATGTACAAGAGTGTTCTAGTTTTATCTATACCATGCCATAAGGTTCTAGGACCTTCTAGCCAACTCTAGAGTCTTCTAGAATTGTCTAGTTCCTTCATACAAGTTCTTGGATGTTCCGTAATCTTCTAGAGACTTCTACATCCTTCATGAACCATCCAGCATGTTCTAGAATATTCCAACCCCTTTTAGCACCTTCTAGCTCATGCTAGTATACTCTGGAACATTCTAAAGTCTTCAAGGCTTGGGTTGAGTCCATCCAACTCTAACTTCTTCTAAACATCTCTAGGTCACTCTAGAGCTTTTCCATGTAGAAAAGTGTAGATCCTTTAGGCAAGCACCATTTCTTTGGATTTTAAGGGACATTTTAAGCGGGACATAACAATAAGATATCATTTAATAAATCAAGACTCAAATTGTTTCTAGGTAAACTCAAAAGTAAATGGAAACAAAGGGATATGCCTTAGGACTTGTTATGACTTGCTACTCATGGACGTTAAACGTGACGTTGTTTGAGAGGAAACCCAATGTTATTTTACTTATATTTTCATTGTTTTGTAGGTGAATAAATATGGAGAGCAATGTCACGACAAGAATGAGCATTTCAGTGGTAGATGTGGTGTGCCATGATTAAGAGAGTTTTCTTTTCTTTTACCTTTTCATATTTATATGTGCACATTGGGGACAATGTGTAATTTAAGTTAGGGGAGGGAACCTCATTCTCTAAAAACAATTTCACTATGCATTTTAAATTTTTTTAGTGATTTTTTTAATTCTTAAGATGTTTTTAATCATGATTTGGGTAGAAATTGATAAATATATGAAAACTAAATGCATTCATGCTTGATATGAAACATATGAACTCAATGAGAAAAATTGGTTTTCATGACAAGGATAAGGAATGTAACATATTTGTTAAGATACTTACATTAATCATGTCACATGCTTGCTAGTTTTGATTCAATTGATTCAAATTTTTATGCACATTTTCATGATTGATTTTGGTGTTCTTATTGATAGAAAATTTATAGTGAGTTTTACCCATCAATAATAACTACAAGGTTTTAGAATCTATTTGATCCTCTCTTGAGGTGAAACCCTAAATATTATTTAACAAGAGAAATGATTTAGGCCTTATTTGGAACGATTGAGCCTTTTAAGCTAACTATTGTTAATATCCGTAGTCACCCTTTTGAGCCTAACAAAAGACCTTTCGTATTTTTAAGTCATATTTAATGCCTAACTAATAAGCATTACCTTTACCATTGCACTTTTAGCTTATATGAAAGAAAAAATAATATATACAATCATTTGTGATGCTATAATGTAAGGTGAAATGTAATGCACCATTAAAAAAAAGAAAAAAGAAGAAGCAAAACTCACAACACAATTATCCCTCTAAAAAAATAGAATTGAAAATAAGTTTGGGGTATTGTGAAGTTACAAAAAAAGATGTGGAATAAAAGAATATGAAAAGAATGAAAAAAGTGGATGCACTAAAATATCAAGTTAAAGCTCAATTGTAGTTAAAGAGTACATAAATATAATGAAATCTAAGGCGTGGAAAGAGCCTAAATATCTTCATTAATCGACCCCCACCTAAGCTTTACAATACAAGCATGTAAAGTCTGTATTGATCTTACTTGAGGACAAGGAAAGAGTTAAGTTTAGGGGTGTGATAACTCTATGAAAGTAGAGTCATTAGCACATTATTTAACTTAATATTTACTTGTTTTATTCAATAAATAGTTTTTTTGGGGATAAAAAATATTAAAATATAAACTTTTTAGGGAAATGGGGTGAAAATACAATTTTTGGATTTTTATAGATTTTTTATGAATTTTTAACATAGGATCAATCATAAGCTACCATATGGCATGTCACACTAGCAAAGAAGTTAATTGAGAAAGCCACACAGATGCCATGGAAGTAGGGACAACGAATTGTAGATCCTCATAAGTTAGGAATGATGAACCACGTGCCACGTGCCAACACGACGTTCAATCAGAGTTTGGAGTGAGGTCAAACCTTCACACCACGTGTTGTCATGCGATTGCTCCCCGCATTCCACCCTTATGCCATGCCATCTATTACCGCAAATAACATTGCACCACGTGGCACTGACTCAGCGAGTGTTGACTCAGACCGGTCTCCCCTACCATGCATTATGCTCTAATTCGCCCAATAAATTTTGTGTGCCATGTGTCATGTTATGATTGGTTGGAACTGTTCATTTTGTTTGTTTTAATCTCAACTCTTGATCTGAAGTTGATTTGACAGTCTAAATTGCACCTGAGCTATATTTAAGTCCCTAATCATCCTATAAACCCTTATGAGCCACCATTAGCATAATTTTGATAAGTTTTTGGAGTAAAAAAGAGAGAAAAATACAGAAAATTTAAAAGGAGATATAATTTTGGTGGATATTTAAGAGATTGATTGTATTTCTTCTTCTACTATTTTTTTTTATCAATTTTTATGTATTCTTTATGAAAAATATAAGCTTTATGGACAAAATTATGTTTAGTTAATTTATTAATCTAGGGATCTTATAAACCCAATTACCACTATGTGATGATATAATATTTTACCCCTATTATAATTTTAATTTAATTATATTATTTAATCTGCTTTTTATGCTACTAATTATTTGACCAAAAATTTATCTATAGAGGCAAATAAATATATTTGAGTAAATTATTTAATGGTTTGTCTTGATCAAATAACATGCATAATTTCTAGGTAGAGATGTATGATTCTTATGTATGTGATTCATAAGTGATGAACTTAATGTGTAGTATGTAATTTAATTGACATGAGAGTGTGATTAAACTAATTACTATATAGTGTCTAGTTTACTTGAGAAATGAATATATGCTAGGTTAGATTCAATTGATCATGTAATTAATTGATAATTATATTGGAGTATTTTAACGATTCACATGTTTAGAAAATTGAGGGATTAAATATTTATTTTTTTCATATATCTTCTTAGTTACCAAATCTAATTTAATTAATTATTTCTATTTACTTTTAGTTATTTTAATTTTGCTTCCTTAAAATATAAAAATACAGAAAATTGATTTTTATTTTTTAGTTTGAAAAATTAGTTTCTAATAAAATAATCTTTGTGGAAACAATCTTTTCTTATCATTATATTACTTATTGTAATACATATACTTGTGTATTCATTGCACACATGTTGTGTGGCGATCAATAGTATGAGTACAATCATGATTACATCTAAACCATTCCAAGATAAGAAGATCTAATTTGATTGGAAAGCCTTTTCTTCTTTTGTTTGCTTTATCTATCTTTTTATTGGGGATGATTCCATGTTGTGTGCCATTGCGATAGTGTGTGCAAACTATTAAACTATTTATCTATACTGTTTAATTTATCAAGCTGATTATTTCTTTCTATTTTTCTAGCTATGTCATTTTATGTTTTATATGTTTCTACTACTTGCAAGATTGGGACAAGTCCTAAGGATTATGTATCTCCTTGCCAAAATTGTTCATTGGGTCCATACTCTTTCAAGCTTTGGTTGCTTTCACACATGTGAAGTGTTTGCTAAGTCAACTTATTAGGTTATTGTTGAAAGTGATGAAGAGAATTCTCCACAAGAGACCTATAATCAGCTTGTTTATAAGCACTTGAAGTAAAGGAAAACGATGGTGAGGATTAACCATAGTCAAAAGGAGAAGGAAAAACATCACATGAAGCTTTAAAGTAATATTTTGAATGTTAATCTTGAAGTAGAGAAAGTCATTGAAGCCTTAAAGTTGAGGTTGCATAATCATATCAAGTCTCTTCAAGTTCTTCTTTGGGATAGTGGTCAGTATTTGATTCATATCATTGAACTTGAAAGGTTAACACATCATGAAAAATTGAGGAGATTGTAAGTTTTAGTGGTGCTTGATAGTTTTTTGATAATTTCATGGATGCACTCAATTGGAGTATGAAGCTTTTATTCCTAAGAATGAGAAATCATATCTTGAATCCTTGTTGGATAACAATGATGTTGAGATCAATGATTTCAAGGTTAGAGTAGAGGCTGTTGATGCGTATTTTCACAAGTGTACGAATCGTTAAGTAATAAAGTGTACAAAGTACAGATATCGAACCCATAAGGAATGGCGTTACTAAGTACCGAAATTGACTAATCCTAATTTTATTTGAAAACCCAATTGTTGAAATTGTTTAAGAAGCAAATTAACTTAAAAATAAACGCAAATAACACAATTGAATGTTGTTCACAAATGATTAAAAACGCTAAGGCATTTGATTTCGCTAAATCAATTCAATCCGATTTCAAGTCATGTTATATGAGAATCAAAGCTAAAAGTGATGGTTGAAAAACCCAAATTTACCTAATATATTCTCTCGAGTTATATTAAAATTACTTATCTATAAAAACCAACTATATTTCTATGAAGATTTAATCACAAACAAGCACATTATGATTTATGGAATTTCTAGAATAACCACATACATCATGCATTAGGTCTCACACTCGCATTCAACATACGGTATTTATCACAAGAAGCATTCATTACACATCTCCTCTCGGTCTCAATATAATGCAACAAATCATCTAAATCTTAGCTAGAAATTTAAAAGCATTAAGCATGGAAATAAATATTCAACTTGAAAACAATGAACTCATATAACAATAACAAAAAAAATCAGATTTTCTTGATTCAACTACATCATAGCCTTAGCAAAAATGAATTAGTTCATAATAGAAATAAGAATAAACATTATCTCAATTGAATACATGAATAACAAATCAGAATAAAATGTAGAAAATGAAAGCTAAGGATAAGAGATGAAAAACTCTCGAAGATGAACACTTGGTAGCAACAATGGTGATAATTCTTCAAGCTTCTCCAAACTTTCTCTCCAAAATTGCCTTTTCTCCTCCAAAAATGTCTCAGACCTACTCCTCTCTATCGTTCCCTCTTTCTCTATCTTATGGTATATATAGATCTAGGGTTTTGGGGGCAATTTTGGAACAAAACAACATAAAAAATGTGTTTTCGGATGAAACTCGCCGATGGCAACATTATTCTCGCCGCGGCGAGATTTCTCGAAAAATTAACATTTTCGTCCCTCTGATTCTCGCCAAAGGGGAGATGAATTTGGCCGGCGGTGAAAGGTGTGTCACCGATGGCGAGATTTGCATCTGCCAAAACTCATGCTCCCTATAAGATTTTCGCCGTGCTCTCTGTAATATTTTCATCGGCAGTGGGATTTCCAAATTTTGAAACTTTGTTTTTTTTTTTTTTTACTCAATCCCGATTATTGAAATTTTTCCCAAACTTCTCCAAAATCATGATTTTACCTGAAATTGCACTTTAAACACGAAATACCCATGAAATGACATTTGTGGATTAAATAATCAAATAAACACAATTTTCACACAAATATCAACATTTAAATCACAACAAAAATATAATAATTTGACTCTTATCAACAACCCCCAACCAGCTTCTTGCTAGTCTCTAGCAAGAAAAGCGATCTATGAATAAATTCAAAGGAGACATTAAAAGAAAAATTCAAAGAAAATTTATTGTATTTACAAAATTACATTAAGAGTATACAATAAGGTTTTAAACCCCTAGGCAGCCCTAGTAGGACGAGTTGTAGTCTCGTGAGGGCTTCCAGTGATGATACCCACAAACATG
Organism: Hippophae gyantsensis; assembly: GCA_030763125.1. NCBI lineage: Eukaryota > Viridiplantae > Streptophyta > Magnoliopsida > Rosales > Elaeagnaceae > Hippophae > Hippophae gyantsensis. Next base: position 40,366,180 of record CM061029.1, read on the forward strand.
TTACCTATAACTATCCTAACTCAAAAGAATAAAATCACATAACAATTAATTTGCACAAATGTCTCAAAAATTGTAAATAACACACAACACATAGAATAATTAAATGTCACCTAAGCTTTAAGAAATCTCAAATGCCAATTTCACTTTTGTTATTGACTCTTAAACATCCATCAAACCACAAACCAATAGCCATAATGCCCGGATAATATTATGCACAACATCCACAAACAAAAAGGTGAAATCTCAAACTCCATAGGCTCACTTTTCAAACCTCTCTCCACTAATGAAGGAAAATACACCACTTCGGATCAATAGGACTTTATGAGGCTTGTAATGTTAGGCTTAGGTATTTGGTTAAGAAAGAACGGGAAGTGTCAAAATACAAATAAGAGAACTTATTAGATTAAACACAACCAATTAAGTAAAAGAGTAACACCATTAAACCCAAATTGTTTCTTCCGATCATATCCCATTTTTCTAAAGATAAACAAAATTCTTCCTCAATCTTTCACCTCAGTACATCCATCACTAACACTCTTTTATTTACTAGAATGTGAAGGCTTTTTTTTAAGACATAACCCCAACCAATTTCTTCCAATATATGTGGAAGATTTTTTTTTATTCCATCCTTACTTTAATTGCTCTTGAAAAGTTTGTGTTCAAAATTAAGTGCTCTTAACAAATAAGGTAGGAATTATATATATATATATATATATATTTTGGCTAAATAAAAGGTAGTTTATAGAAGGCAAAAAGAAAGAAAAATAAGGCTAACAATATATTTAAATAGGCTCAAAGAGGTAACTAGTGATATAAGGATAACAAGGTAGGCTTAAAATAGTACAATCGATCCAAAAATGGCCTACATCATATCCTAAATAGTGCAATTCCAAATTATTTTGCCTCAAGAGGTTTTCAAATGAGTTCTAGAGTTTGTTGAGATCACAAAAATGTCCATGAAAAATTTGCACATAAGACTTCTCTAAGCATTTAGACTAATCAACCAAATCATACCACATACCAAAAAAGTCGCCAACTAGGTAAAATCAACATTTGAAATTATTTTTAAACCGAAGCAAAATTTAATGTCTTCTAAAAGCTACTTGTTATCACAATCACACTATTATCATCAACGTGCAAATTAAAACAAGTAAAATGAAAATGAGAAAATAAAATAAAAAATAAAAATACGACAATAAAGAAATAAAAGAAATTAAATCAAAATGTAGAAAACTAAATGGAAAATCAAAATTAAACGCAAATAAACACACAAACAAAACTACTAAATAAGAAGCGAATAAAAGATTTACCATTTACCGCACCCCCAACAAAAACTTTACATTGTCCTCAATGTAAGAAAGAAAAACTGGCCGCGGCGAAAATCCCATTTAAATCGATTTTCACCGGCGGCGAAAATAATCTCGTCGCAACGAGATCTCCTTTGCGCCGGCGGCGGACGTAAGATTTTTTTTTAACCTGCAAGACAAATAAAATAAGAAAATTTAATTAAAAATAAAATTATCATAAAATGAAGTGCATAATTTAAAATCTAACTAATAATTCACCAAAACTTAAAATTTAAGCTAAAATTTAAAATTTAAAATTGCTAAAATAAAATGAGATAAAAGATGAGAAAACAAATCTGATGGGTTGCCTCCCATTAAGCGCTTTAAGGTGTAGTCATTAGCTAGACTTTTTGTCATTCTTTACTGCGGTTGTTGTAACTCTAGAGAATCTTTCTGATTGCTGAATTCTCCATCAAAATATGGCTTCAACCGTTGTCCATTCACCTTGAAAGTTCCCTTTGTTTCATGATTGATCTCAACTGCTCCATAAGGAAACACCTTGGTTACTAGAAAAGGTCCTGACCAATGAGATTATAGCTTTCCCGGAAAAAGTCTGAGACTGGAATTATAAAGCAGCACTTTTTATCCCACCTTAAAGTTTCGCCTCAAAATGTCCTTATCATGCCAAACCTTCATCTTGTCCTTGTATATTAGGGCATTCTCATAAGCATCATTCCTCATTTCATCCATCTCATTCAATTGCAACACCCTATTTTCACCTGCTACCTTAAGATCAAAATTTAGAATTTTAATTGCCTAATATCCCGATGTTCCAATTCAACTGGAAGGTGACAAGCTTTTCAATACACCAATCGGTATGGAGACATGCCGATAGGTGTCTTGAAAGCTGTCCTATAGGCCCAAAGTGCATCATCTAGTTTCCTTGACCAATCCTTGCGTGAGTTATTTACGGTCTTTGCAAGGATCCTCTTCAACTCTCGGTTTGACACTTCAACTTGTCCACTAGTTTGAGGATGGTAAGGTGTTGCTATCCGGTGTGTTACTCTATATTTCTGCAACAAAGCCTCAAATTGGTTATTGCAAAAATGCTTAGCTCCATCACTTATAATTGCTCTAGGTGTGCCAAATCTGGAAACAAACTTGAAAGCAACTGTTTCCACCTATTTAGAGACATAATCTACACCAACAAGAATGTATTTATTAGAATGAGATGAAGGAAAAGGCCCCATAAAATCAATACCCCAAACATCAAATAAATCAATTATCAAAATATTATTTAAGGGCATTTCATGTCTGCGTGAAATATTTCCCCTCCTTTGGAAATCATCACACATTGAAACAAACTTGAAAGCATCTTTAAACAATGAAGGCCAATAGAATCTGGATTGCAAAATTTTTGCTGCAGTTTTTGTTCCACCAAAATGTCCTCCAACTTCCTTTGAATGGCAATGACGAAGAATGCTTTCCATTTCTTCCTCCGGCATACATCTTCTAATAATTTGATCTGCATAATGTTTATACAAGTAAGGTTCATCCCAAAAATATTGTTTCAAATTAGAAAAGAATTTCCTTCTTTGTTGATAAGACATGTCAGGAGGTAAAATTTTCTTGACCAAATAATTTGCATAATCAGCAAACCATGGAGCCGTTCGGATAGCAAGAAATTGCTCATCAAGAAATGTTTCATTAATTTGTCCTTCAACCTCAAGGTAATATTCCTCCAACCTGGACAAATGGTCAGCAACCAAATTTTCCGTCCCCTTTTTGTCCCGGATTTCTAAGTCAAATTCTTGCAAGAGAAGAATCCATCTTAGTAATTATGGTTTGGCATCTTTCTTGGCTAGCAAATACTTAAGAGCAGAATGATCAGTATAAACAATGATTTTAGACCCAATTAAATAAGATCTAAACTTATCAAATGTAAACATTACTGTAAAAAAGCTATTTCTCAGTTGTTGCATAATTAAGTTGTGCATCTGTCAATGTCCTACTTGCATAATAAATCACATGCAGCAACTTATTCTTCCTTTGGCCCAAAACAACACCTATAGCATAGTCACTGGCATCACACATTACCTCAAATGGAAGACTCCAATCCAGTGCACAAATTATAGGGGCCAAAGTGAGCTTCTCCTTCAAAAGGTTAAAAGCTTGCAAACAATCAGAAGAAAAATCAAACTGTGCATTTTTAACTAACAAACTGCAAAGAGGTTTTCTTATTTTTGAAAAATATTTAATAAATCTTCTATAAAACCCAACATGTCCCAAGAAACTTCTAATGCCCTTTACAGTTGTTGAAGGTGGTAATTTTTCGATCACTTCCACCTTTGCACGGTCCACTTCTATTCCCTTTGCTGAAATCCGATGGCCAAGAATAATTCCTTCTTGAACCATGAAGTGACATTTCTCCCAATTTAGCACTAAATTTGTGTCTTTACAATGCTGCAAGGCTAAAGAGAGATTATGCAAGCAATTATCAAAAGAATGGCCAAAAACAGAAAAATCATCCATAAAACCTCAATAAACTTTTCGACCATATCAGAGAAAATGTCTATCATGCATCTTTGGAAAGTTACAGGTGCATTACATAAACCGAATGGCATCCTTCTGTATGCAAAAGTATCATAAGCACATGTAAATGTTGTCTTATCTTGATCCTCTGGTGCAATTGCAATTTGGTTGTACCCCGAATATCCATCAAGGAAACAATAATAAGCATGTCCAGTCAATCTTTCCAACATCTGATCAATAAATGGCAAAGGAAAATGATCTTTTCGGGTGGCATCGTTCAAATTTCGATAATCAATACACACTCTCTACCCAGTCAATGTCCTTGTTGGAATAAGCTCATTGTTTTCATTTTCTACAACTATGATTCCTCCTTTCTTTGGTACATAATGAATTGGGCTTACCCAAGCACTATCTGATATCGGATAAATTACCCCGACATCCAAAAGCTTAATCACCTCAGCCTTGACCACTGCTTGCATTATTGGTTTTAAGTGCCTTTGTGGCTGAATTGTGGGCTTGTAATCCTCATTCATCAAGATTTTATGCATGCAAACAGAGTTGCTAATCCCTTTGATGTCCGCCATTGTCCATCCAATTGCCGCTTTGTGAGTCCGAAGAACTCCTAATAGCTTTTTTTCCTCTTCATCATTCAAAGAATTGTTAATAATAACATGAAAATATTTAGAGTCTTCAAGATAGGCATACCTTAGATGGGATGGCAATGGCTTTAGCTCAATCTTGTTGGCTTTCTTCTTTACCACTGAGGTTGGAGTTTCATTTGTTCCCAACTCCTTGAATGTTTCATGACTGAACAAATATTCATCAAGTGCTACCAGTAATTTGGAACATTGTCTCACTTCCTCATCTTCCTCCTCAATTGCTGCAGATTTCACAAGGCAAGCTTCTAGTGGTAGCAATGGAGTTCTCTCCTCAAAAGTTTCCGAGATTAACCTGTCAAGAGTGTTAATTTGAAAATAAGAATGTACCTTACTTGGAAATTTCATTGCTTCAAAAACATCAAAAGTCACTTGTTCATCTTGCACCCGTAGAATGAGCTTTCCTTGCTGAACATCAATCAATGTTCTTCCAGTTGCAAGGAATGCTCTCCCTAATATCAACAGTACCTCTCTATCTTCCTCCATGTCAAGCATCCAGAAATCTACAGGGAAAATAAATTTGTCAACTTTAATTAAAACATCCTCAATTACCCCTCGAGGATACTTCACCGATCGATCCGCTAATTGTAGAGAGATTGAAGTGGGCTTCATTTCTCCCAGGCCTAGTTTCCTGAAAACAGAAAATGGCATCAAATTAATGCTTTCTCCTAAATCACATAGGACTTTATCAAAATTGCAACTTCCTATAGTACAAGGTATAGTAAAACTCCCTAGGTCTTTCAATTTCTGTGGCAGTTTTCTTTGAAGAACTGCACTGCACTAGACTCCTCATTTAGCATGACAGTTTCATAATTTCCCAACTTCCTCTTCTTTGATAGAATTTCCTTCATGAATTTTGCATACTTGGGCATTTGTTCCAACATCTCTACAAAAGGAATGTTAATATGCAATTTCTTAAAAATTTCTAGAAATTTATCAAATTGATTATCAAGCTTTTTCTTATTCAATCTTTGAGGATATGGGATAGGAGGCTCATATTTTGCATTTGGGGAAGGTTGAACATCTTGGGATGTTGATGGATTTTCTTTAGATTCTTCCATCTTTTTCTCCGATTTCTTCTGCCATTCAAGTTCTTTACCACTTCTCAATGTGATAGCCTTTGCATGCTCTTTGGGATTTATTGTGTCACTAGGCAATGATCCTTGAGACCTTTTTGCAATCTGCTTTGAAAGCTGCCCCAGTTGGTTTTGGATGTCCCTATTGATTGCCTCTTGATTTCTGAAATTTGTTCTTGACTCCTCAATGAAATTTCCCAAAATTCTTTCCAAATCTGTTTGTTTCTTCTCTTGTGGTTGGTAGGAAGATGATGACGGTTTGAATCCCCCTTGGTTATTTTCCCATGAAAAATTTGGATGATTTCTCCAACCTGGATTGTAGGTGTTCGAATATGGGTTATGTTGAGGTCTTTGGAAATTTGAAACATAATTTGCTTGCTCAACATTTGGTGAAGCAAATGGATTTCCAACTTGGCACTCGATACTAGCATGATTTCCACCACATAAATCACATCCTGCAGTTGGTTTGGATTCAAACTTAGATGACAAAGAATCCATCTTTCTTGAAAGAGTAGCAACTTGAGCTGACAAAGCATTCACTAAATCAATTTCATGCACTGTTGTTGGTCTTTTTGCAGTTACCCACTCTGAATGCCACTGATTGTTGTTTTCTACCATAATCTCTAAAAACTCATGAGCATCCTCTGGTGTTTTTCCCATTAAAACCCTTCAGCTGCAGCATCAATCATTACCCAATAGTTTGAAACCAACCCATTATAAAATGTAGAGACTTGTAGCCAAATTGGTATACCATGATGTGGGCACTTCCTCAACATTTCTTTTAATCTTTCCCAAGCTTCATACAATGATTCTTGGTCATACTGTGTAAAAGATGTGATTTCATTCCTCAATTTTACCGTCTTAGTAGGAGGAAAGAACTTGGACAAGAATTTCTGAACCAATTCATTCCATGTTGTAATTGATCCCAGTGGTAATGAGTTTAGCCACTCCTTGGCTTTATCCCGAAGTGAAAAAGGAAAAACCCTCAATCTTACAGCATCTTCAGACACACCATTTATCTTGTAAATATCACACACCTCTAGAAAAAAAGCAATACGTGTATTTGGATCATCCTTTGACATTCCCCCAAACTGATTTCATTGAACCATTTGGATAAAGGATGGTTTTATCTCAAAGTTGTTGGCTTGAACAGTTGGCCTCTTTATACCCGAAGTAGTTCCAGCAACATTAGGCGCAGCATAATCCCTCAAAGCTCTACGATTTCCACCTCCCTCAATAAATGGTGGATCCATGGCTGATTGTCTATTAGGAGCTGAGGTTGAACACCTTCTCTCTTGGTTTAGATGCCTATATTTTATATCAATCTCCGGATCAAATGGAAGAAGGTTAAGGCTTCTTGTACGTCTCATACAAAAATCCTACAACTTGAATATCAACTAGCACAAAAACAACACAAAGTTACCCTTTTTATAATAAATGAAATAAAAGAGCAAAATAAACAAACTGAAAAATTGCAAGAAATGACTAAAATAAATAATGCAAACAAGCAGCAACAACTCAACAAGCTCAATTTAAAACAAAATTAAAAATGAAACAATGATAAAGCAAATTAACTTCAAATTAAAACTAAGATTAGGTAGGATCGATATTAATAAAATCAAACCATTCCCCAACAACGGTGCCAAAAACTTGATGCATATTTTCACAAGTGTACAAATCGTTCAAGCAATAAAGTGTACAAAAATATGGATATCGAACCCACAAGGAATGGTGTTACTAAGTACCGAAATTGACTAATCCTAATTTTATTTGAAAACCCAATTGTTGAAACTGTTTAAGAAGCAAATTAACTTCAAAAATAAACGCAAATAACACAATTGAATGTTGTTCACAAATGATTAAAAACGCTAAGGCATTTGATTTCGCTAAATCAATTCAATCCGATTTCAAGTCATGTTATATGAGAATCAAAGCTAAAAGTGATGGTTGAAAAACCCAAATTTACCTAATATATTCTCTCAAGTTATATTAAAATTACTTATCTATAAAAACCAACTATATTTCTATGAAGATTTAATCACAAACAAGCACATTATGATTTATGGAATTTCTAGAATAACCACATACATCATGCATTAGATCTCACACTCGCATTCAACATACTGTATTTATCACAAGAAGCATTCATTACACATCTCCTCTCGGTCTCAATATAATGCAACAAATCATCTAAATCTTGGCCAGAAATTTAAAAGCATTAAGCATGGAAATAAATACTCAACTTGAAAACAATGAACTCATATAACAATAACAAAATAAATCAGATTTTCTTGATTCAACTACATCATAGCCTTATCAAAAATGAATTAGTTCATAATGGAAATAAGAACAAACATTATCTCAATTGAATCCATGAATAAAAATCAGAATAAAATGCAGACAATGAAAGCTAAGGAGAAGAGATGAAAAACTCTAGAAGATGAACACTTGGTAGCAACAATGGTGATAATTCTTCAAGCTTCTCTAAACTTTCTCTCCAAAATTGCCTTCTCTCCTCCAAAAATGTCTCATACCTCCTCCTCTCTGTCGTCCCCTCTTTCTATATCTTATGGTATATATAGATATAGGGTTTTGGGGGCAATTTTGTAACAAAACAACATAAAAAATGTGTTTTCGGACGAAACTCGCCGGTGACATTATTCTCGCCGTGGCGAGATTTCTGGAAAAATTAAAATTTTGGTTCCTCTGATTCTCGCTGGTGGTGAGATGAATTTGGTCGGCGGCGAAAGGTGTGTCGCCGGTAGCGAGATTTGCATATGCCAAAACCCGTGCTCCCTGTAAAATTTTTGCCGTGCTCTCTGTAATATTTTCGTTGACGGCGAGAATCTTCTCGCTGGCGGCGGGATTTCCAAATTTTGAAACTTTGTTTTTTTTATTTTCACTCAATCCTAATCATTGAAATTTGTCCCAAACTTTTCCAAAATCATGATTTTACCTGAAATTGCACTTTAAACACGAAATACCCATGAAATGACATTTGTGGATTAAATAATCAAATAAACACAATTTTCACACAAATATCAACATTTAAATCACGACAAAAATGCAATAATTTGATTCTTATCAGCTGTGTTAAGTGGTGTTAAATTCCTTTGATCTTGGTTTGTAGATATAGAAAATATGATTGAATCATTTTCAATTAGGAAACAAGAAATTGAAAGGAAGACTACACAAACAATCCAGAAATTGTCTCTTGGAGCACAATATATTGATAAGATGTTAAAGTTTGGAAAATGTCATAGTAATATGAGAGGTCTTTTTTACGTTGATGAAAAAATTAGCCCTTCTCTTTCTCTTCCAAAATTTATTCATACAACTATTGTTGAAGTTGACCCTCATCATGCTAGTTCTTCTAACGATCATCCCATTCTTTTGACAATGATTCTTGTGAATGTCACTCTTTATTTCCCCTTCTAAGAGTGTTGATTGTCAAGAAAATCAAGATATCTTTTTGTATGTTGAAGAGTTGTTGAATTGGTCTATTTGTCTTATGAATAAACCTTTGGTGTTTCAAAGTCAAGTAGTTCTATACTTAGAGGACTACAAGTCCACCAAGGCTAGGTTTAGTAGTATGATGGATGACAACTATAATTTTATTCATTTATTGTTGAAAGCTTAAGTGTATGGGTGTTGGTACTATGACAATGGATGTTAAAGACATATGATAGGAGATAAGTCTTTCTTCACCATTATTGAAAGAGTAAATGAAGGATCTATTACCTTTGGAGATGGTAGCGAAACAAAGATTTGTTGAAAATGCATTATTCGTGCACTTGGGATTCTAGAACTCAAAGATTTCCTTTTTATGATTGACTTAATTCAAACCTTTTCACCATTGACACACCCTGAAAGGACATGTCAAAAGATACCACCTTACTACTCATAAAATTGTATCAATGTAAATATAGTTTCAAGTAAAGTTGAACCCATAAAGGATTGGTAACAATTTCTACTCCTAATTACTAATTTGTAAGTAAATTAATTAAAGTTAGTAAATGAGAGTTTTTATTGTTTGTGAAGAAAATAGCATAAAATAATATAGGTGAATTGCACAAGAATGTTAAGAGATATGTGATCATGGGACTATCTGTACCACTAGCCTATAATTCAATTAATCATGTCATGAATGTAAATTAGTTTCTTAAGTTCTAAAGCACTTTCATAAAATTTAAAACCATTTTTGAATTTTTAACTTTAGTTTTAGAAGTCTACTTTTACTTAAGACTTCACACCTTTTCTTTTATTGTATTGTTTCATAATACAATTATAAACCAACCTAAATCTTGAATAAACTAGATGTTTACTTACTAGATTTCATTCGTTCATTACATTAAAATTGAAAAAAATGTGATAACTAATCTAGACAAGATTAAAAAAATTGTTAACTTTAATATATGCATTAAACCCTACTTATGACAGCAGCTACAAGTTACCACATTGAATAAGAATATTAAACATTACATACTAACATCTTAAAATAGAAATAAACATATTTATATAATAAACTAGTTGTATACCATAATTCATACATTCATAGTTTTGACATTCAAATATAGAATTGAATACATCAAGAATCAATAATTGAAACTAACACTATAATTACATGAAATTGATTAAATAAAAGTATAAGGTTTGGAATTACCCACTATCACATTATTAAATTAGCTAGACATGAATTCTATAAGAATTAACCTTATTTGGATAAAAAACGATAAAGAAGATGATTAAGAAAAGCTTATGAAAATCTTTAATCTTCTATTCAAAACTCCTCCAAAAGCTACAGTTGGCATGTTCTTTGATCAACGTTGTTATTTATAGCAATTATTATATTTTGTTGATTCCTTAGGTTGTCTATATAGTGTAGTATTGACTTTTAGCCTAATTAGAGTTGGATTAGAATTTTGGTTGATCAAAAGGCTAGGATTAAAAGTTGGTGTGAAAAATACCAGATTTGAGTGCCAATTGGATGCCTCGATCGATTGAGCTTTACTTTTTGTTCATTCTTTTCCATATGAGGATCCTCGATCGATCTTGATTGAGTGCCATGATTTTCTCTATATACATATTTTTCCCTCATTTTGGTCATTTCATCCTCTAACACCTGTATAACAAAAAAATGCATAAAATGCATAGAAAACAATAATTCATTGTAAATTTGTGAGAATTGATGCAAAAATATATGATAGTGATCAAACTCCTCTACAGTTATATTTTGCTAGTCTTCGATCCAAGACGAAATAAGTCATCACAAATATAGTTTGTAGTATTTCATTTCAAGAGCTTAATAACCCTAATGTTCCAAAATCTAACAAACATTAGTAGGGGTTTATACCCATTCCTTTCTCTAGAATTCTCAATAATAATATAGGTCAAACTAGGTGTGTGTAACAACCATATTAGTGACATTCAAACTATGTAGTATCACCATATTTCTAGAGTTAGATGAAGCACCATAGGCGTTTCATTTAAGTTACATCTCCACTTATAAAAGGTATTTCCTAAAATCAGAAGGTCTTTCATTTAGTTGTAATGAGGCCAAGGCTTAGTGGTTAAATCAAATGAATGGAAAAAGGAAAGAAAAAAAGTTCACGAGTCCATGAAGTAAGAGGAAGACATCTATGAATAGCATTGCTCTAAGACTAATCTTGTCTACAAAATAGTGCCATATTCCATTGTTTTGTCCCCAATCATCATTATTAATCTCTTTTCTTCTTTTGTTTTTTTTTTTGCCATCTGTTTTTTATACTCAATCTCTTTTGATATTTATTTTCAACTTGTCCCCTTTTATATATATATATATATATATAGGTTACATATTGTAGAATTGGTTATTTTGCATATGTTAGACATTTTATCAATTATACACAATTTGGCACTATTAAATCTTAGTCTAGTTTTTTCATAATCTATCTTTTTTATACGATTTCACTTTTTTTAAATTATAGAGTATGACCAATGTGTTTGGTTCAAAGCGTTTCAGTAGATACAAACAATTGGCTCGTGTTGGCTCAAATTTATTTACTAAATTATGTTATTCTTATAAGAACAACAACAATAAAGGTAGGATAATTTAGCTAAAAAGGTAATTTGGCTAAAAATGTTAATTCTAATGCCTTTATCATTTTTGAGAAAATACTCAATCAACATTCACTTTGATAAATCTAAGCAGTAGTTAAGTTCTTGCAACGTAGTCATGCTCATTGGAATTCAAATAACATTATTAATCAATTAGCATAGCACTTCAAAAATTCAAATTCATATATCATCATATCACCAATTTAGCTACTATTCATGCATTTTTGGGCTAAATTATCACAAAATTTTCCTTCACTAAAGAATAATATCAAGATTGTACTAACATTCATTATCATCAAAACCTCACATTTTTAAGCATTTATGCAAAGATACCAGAAAACAAGGATGGAAAATGTGATTATTTTTTCCAAGTCCATATATTAATCCTATCTATCCCTTAAAATCCAATATATAATCCTAAAAATTAAAAAAAAAACAATTATGCTGTTAAGACTCCCCTACAGGTAATTCTTACATTATCTTCAATGTAAGCACATGTATATATGTAACATAAAAATAAGTAAAAAGATAGTAGAAAAAAACTGGTGGGTTTTCTCCCACAAAGAGCTTGGCTTAACATCATTAGTCCAACTTAGCCAACTCTCATCACAAGTCATCTCCACTACCATATTTATTGCTTCAAATATCTTGAAGTAAATTATATCCCCATAAAACTCAAGAGTTAGTTTCCCACTATGCATATCTATCTTGGTATGAGTTGTTTTCATAAATGATCTCTCTAACAATAATGTTATGGACACGGTATAGGAATCGTCCATGTCCAATACTTAAAAGTCCACCTAGAAGATGCACTTGCACTAAGACACCCTCAATAACACCATTGGGATAGAAAATTTTCCTATTAGCAAGTTATATAATAATACATGTTTATTTTAAAGGACCTAAATTTCATGAAGCATAAGTGTTATAGGGTATGACAATAATAGATACTCCTAAATTTGGCATATCTATTTCAGGCCTTAAGTTACCTGTCCTTATTAGGATGGTGAAACTTTTTATGTCTTGAAACTTGGATGGAGCTTTATTTTTAGCATGACAAACACACTTACCACTTCATTTCCTTTTAATTTATGTTTGGTGGTGCATATTTCGTTAAAGAATGTGGCATATTTACGCACTTGCTTAATAGCTTATAAAAGTTGTATGTTGACTTGCATCTTTTCTAAAGGTGTCCAAAATTACATTTTTATGTTTTTCTTTCTTTGTGTTTCAAAACCTAGTAGGAAAGGGTAAAACAAGTTCATAATTAGAAAGGGGAGGTATGGATATTACCTTTGGGTGGTCTTCTCTTCTTCAAGTTCTTCGTTTCGGTTAGTCCCCTCTTTGGTTTGACATTTTGGGGACTTGTTTAGGCTCTTTCAACTATTTGTGAATTTTTAGTATAATGGCACTAAAATTTTCCTTGGGGTTTATTATAGTTTATAAAGGGAGTTTGCATGATGCTTGTGCTTCTAACCTTCTTATAGTTGTGGCAAGTTGGCTCACTTGTGTCTCTAAATTTTTGATAGCCATATTACTTTCCTGCATAAATATAATATTGTTAGTAGCCATAATAGTTACCAATTCATCTAGAGATTAATCTTGAGATTTTTGAGGTGGTTGGGGTTTGGATTGGTATTGTTGAGGTAGCCAAGGGTTAGCTAAACTAGTTTAGTTATTAGAGGCTACCTGGTTGTTTCTTGAATAGCCCAGATTTGGATTATCCCTCTATCCTACATTATAGTTGTTAGAATATGGATCATGCTAAGGCCAATATGCTTGAAATCCTCCAACAACATTAGCATATTCATATTTACTCTTTTGAAGGCTAAGACATATGTTAGTGGTGTTATGTTGTAAAGCATATGCTATAATCTTAACACGTGCAATAGGTAATTGCTGCACCAAATTAGTAAGATTATCCAATTTCAGTTCTAGGGTGTTATAAAACTAAATTCACCTACCTTCCTTGGGGTTTGGTGTTGCCTAGCATTAAACTATTAAGAATTAGCAGCCATAGTTGCAATTAAATTCCTTAACTCAGTTGGGGTTTTGTTTACCAATACTCCTAAACTAGCTACATCTTTTCTACTTTTCTATGTTGGCAATAATCCCTCATAAAAATATTGGAGAAGAAGTTTTTCATTGATTTAATGGTGGGGGAAGTTGGTGCACAACCTCTTGAATATCTCCCAATACTCATGTGGAGTTTCTCTTTTGAGTATCCAAATGTCACAAATTTCTTTTCTGATGAGTATGGCCTTATAGGCTGTGAAGTACTGCTCCAAAAACAATTTTTCATATTAGACCATCACTATATGGTACCTGATGGGAGGTAATAGACCCACTCATTGGCATTGTTAGATAGGGAGAAGGGGAAGACTCTAACCTTGGTTTTCTCCTCTATGTGGATCTTTTCCAACTAAACCTTTGAAAAATATGTAATAAATTAGTTAATCTAGATTTAAGTTGAAAATCTACTACCAAGTAGAGGTATATGAGGCACAGGGTTTGCTTCTCCAAGTCAGATGCAGCTAACTCCTTGAGAGTTGGATCGATATTCGCCATCTCTTCTTATAGTGGTTCAATGGGTCCGCTTACTCTCAAGTTGTAGTGATTTCCATATTGCATTCATACTTCAAGAATGAAATAATTATTAAAACAATAATTAATTAAAAATTAGTAACTAAAAATAATTTAAGAATTAAAATGGAAACTATAAATTATTTTAAAGTGGCTAGAGTAATCCTTGATAGGAATTCCATAAATATACAGGTCATACAAGTGATAAAGTGATAACTCTATAAAGTAGAGTCATCAGTGCATTCTTTTTCTTAATATTTGTTCGTTTTGTTTAGTAAGTAGTACTTTTGGGGATAAAAAAATTAAAATATGAACTTTCAAGTGAAAAGGTTAGGATTTTTATGGATTTTTTAATACAGGACCAATCAAAACAGGACACTTGGATATCAGGCAAGTAAGGAGAGCCAATCGAAGCATGACACATGTATAACTAACTAGTCATTTCCATTTGGATGCCATGCAAGCAAGGGGAGCCAAACAAAGTGAGCAGCATGTACCAGGTGGTGTAGACGTTTCTACATGTCAACGCAATATTCAATCCAAATTTTACTGAATGGTTTAGGAGCATGCCAAACATTGTCGTAGGATTCATCGATTCATTTTTCAGTGGTGCCATATAATTTAGATCAATGAATCTTAGCATACCACATGTCATTGACTAAGTATGAGTTGACCATGACCAATCTACCATGCCTTACATGGCATGTTGATTCATCTAGTTATTCTCCTATGCCACTTTTTGTAATCCCATTCGCAAACACTACTTAATTTTTCTTTACTTAATTTTTCTTTCTTCATCTCAGCCATTGATCTGAAGCTGATATGACAATTCATGTTTCATCTGAGCCTAATTTAACCCTTAATTACCCTAAAACCCTATGAGTCAAATTTACCATTTTTTTTATCTATTTTTGGTGCCAAGAAGAGAAAAATATAAAGAAAGTTCAAAAGGAGATACAATTTGGTGGAGATTCAAGAGGAGATAATGCTACAATTCAAAAAATTGATTATATTTATTCTTCTTCTCTTTTCTTTATCAATTTTAATGTCTTTATTCATGAAAAATTTGAACTTTATGAATACAATTATGTCTAGCTAATTTATTAATCTAAAGATCTTATGAACCCAATTTTCTAAATGTGATGATCTAATATTTTACCCCCATTATGGTTTCAATATAATTATATTATTTAATAGTATTCTTATGCTATTTATTGTTTGCTAACAATGGATCTATAGAGATAACTAAGTATATTGGAGAGAAGTATTTAATTGTTTGTCTTGATTAAATAACAGACATAGTTTCTAGGTAGAGATATATAATTCTTATGTATGTGATCCATAATTGTTGAAAAATTTGAACTTTATGAATACAATTATGTCTAGCTAATTTATTAATCTAAAGATCTTATGAACCCAATTTTCTAAATGTGATGATCTAATATTTTACCCCCATTATGGTTTCAATATAATTATATTATTTAATATTATTCTTATGCTATTTATTGTTTGCTAACAATGGATCTATAGAGATAACTAAGTATATTGGAGAGAAGTATTTAATTATTTGTCTTGATTAAATAACAGACATAGTTTCTAGGTAGAGATATATAATTCTTATGTATGTGATCCATAATTGTTGAACTTAATGAGTAGCATGCAATTTAATTGACATGATAATGTGATTATGTTAATTACTATATTGTGTGTAGTTACATGAAAGAGGAATACATGCTTGGTTAGATTCAGTTGGTCGTATAATTGATTGAAAATTATATTGGGGGGATTTTAGTGATTCACATATATAAAAATTAGTGGATTAAGTGTTTCTAGATATTTTCTCATATATCTTCTTAGTTGTTAATTTTGAGTTAATTAATTACTACTATTTATTTTTAGTTCTAATTTTGTTTTCTTAAAACACATAAAATTGAACTTTAATTTTTAGTATAAAATTAGTTTCTAATAATATAATCTTCATGGAAATGATCTTATCATTATATTACTTGTTTGCGATACGTATACTTGTGTAACCATTGCACATAATTTGTATTAGTTAAAAATTATGATAAAGCATAAGTATCGTCGAACAGAGAGTGTTTATCTTTTATAATCAAGTACCAATATGCACAAACATAATACTACAAGAATCCTAAAATTGATTCAAAGCATTAAATAATAATCAAGTAAACAATGTTGGTAATTTGGGATCTATTAATCACCTAAACACTTCACATATAATGTCAAATGTCAATGAAAAATTTCTCTACCAAATTGATTGGCTACATACTCTTGTATACCTATGAATCTTTATCAAGTATTCGTTTGGTTATGTTCAAAAAATCACATTGTCATGCTATTTCATTCATGCATCAATTATGATCATATGAACATGCTAGACATTCATCAATCATAATGTCATACCATTTCAATTCATGTGATTAAGATCAAAATCATTATAATTATTGGCTAAACAATCACATTTTCATGCTAATATGTCAAGCTAAGGCATGAATCTCAAATTATATGATTATTGGCTAAACAATCAAAGCATTAAGATCAAAATTATTATATCAACTAATAATATAGAAATTAATTTAACTAAATAACATCAATCACATGGTTTGTGGCTAAGTTCATCAAAAATTCAAATAAAAACCTAGAATTGCTCTAAAATCATCATTAAAATATATGAGTGCATAAATGTTACAACAATGATAAAGAAAGAAATAAAATCTAACGTTGATAAAGAATCTAGCCTCTTTTTTAATCTCCCTTGCTAGCTATTCAATTGCCTCCTTAACTTTTCTATACTTCATCTCTCTTTGTTCTTATGAATTCTCCATCAATTTTACCTTGTTTAGGGCCTCTTAATGGTGTTTAAATAGGCTAAAAATAGGTCCTAATCTATTTAGGAATTGTGTTAGCTTTGAGCCAATGGCTGAGATTTAAAGCTTGGACTTAAAACCAAGGTTGATGTATCAAATTTTTCTCTACTTGATCAGTCGATACCCTTGCTCAATCATTGTAAATATGCCATCACTTATACAAGAGAAATTAATCAAAACTCGATCGATCTAACTTTTCTTGATTAATTGAAACCCTTTTCGAATGATCTAACTCTCTTTTGCTGTTCACGGGGTAATGCCTTATTTTCTTGGTCGATCCTCGATCAATCAAGTCTTGTCTTAATCTATTGACAAATGGCTCAATCTATTGAGATTTTTACATCCTGAATTTGTCCCAAAATTCCTATTTTTGGCTTTGTTGACCCTTTTCATCGTTTAAATTACACAAAGTTGCCTGTGTTTAGGTTTTATTTTTACCAAAATTGCTTAGAGGTAAGGCTTACCATTATTAAGGTAAGACATTTGGTACCACTACGATATCACCTCAAAAATCAAAGTAAAAAAAAGGAGCATTACCATGATATTGGTTGCCTTCCCAATGCCTTCTAACAATGGGACAATACCTTCCCATACTAGGTCAATGCCTTTTCACACTCACCGAAAAGTTTATCGGTGGCTTCTAGAGGCATATAATGGTTGTGGGACTTTGTACATGACTTCATATTGTATTAATATTATAGTTATTGACATAGGAGAGGTGAATTTGGTAAAAAAAATGGATTTTACTGTGAAATCTCTACTTGTTTCGTAAATAATTCCTTTTCATCTACATTAACATAGTTAAATATAAAATATATCTCTTTAACATTATTCATCCCAAAGAAATAGAAATAGCTAGCTTTAAGTGGCTAAATAAATCCTCTTTTGTGGTATTCTAAATCCCTTGTGATACAGTGCCAAAATTTTGACACACCCTAAAAGGACATGTCAAAAGATACCACCTTACTTCTCTTAAAATTATGTCGATATACATATAGTTTTAAGGGTTGAATACCTAAAGGATTGGTAATAAATTCTACTCTTAATTATTAGTTTTTTGACAAATTAATTAAAATTCGCAAAGGAAGGTTTTGATTGTTTGTGAAGAAAATAACATAAAACAATAAATGTGAATTGTAGAAGAATATATAGAGACCCGTAATCATGGGGCTATCCGTACCATTAGCCTATAATTCAACTAATTATTTAATGAATGTAAATTAGTTTCTTAAATTCTAAATCACTTTTATAATTTAAACCCATTCTTGAATTCTTAACTTTAGTTTTAGAAGTCTAGGTCCATTTAAGACTTACCATCTTTTCTTACCGTGTATTGATTCATAATACAATTATAAACCAACACAAATCCTAAACAACCTAGATGTTCACTTACTAGATTTAATTCATTTAATACATACATATTTAAGAAGGTTATAACTAAATATGTAAGACTAAAACCATTGACAACCTTTAACGTAGGCATTGAACCCTACTTATGACAACCCATAATGTATCACTTAGAATAAGAATATTAGTAATTATATACTAGCATATTAAACTAGAAATAAACATAGTCATGTAATAAACTAGCTATCACCCTAATTCATGCATGTATAGTTTGACATTTCAACATAGAATTGAACACCTCAAGAATTGAAACTAAAAGTATCGTGACATTAAATTAATTAAACCATTGTCTAGGGCTTAGAATTTCTCACATTCATATTATTATATTAGCTCAACATAGATTCCATAAGAATTAACATTATTTTAATAGAAAACTATAAGGAAGAGGATTCGAAAAAGCATATGAAAATCTCTAATCTTCTCTTCAAAATGTCTTCCAAAGTTTACACTTGATGTGGTCTTTGATCTCTCTTGTTACTTGTAGAAAAATCATATATTATAATGATCCTTTAGGTTATTTATATAGTGTATTTTCTAGCCTAATTTGAGATTGATTATAATTTATTTGATCCAATGGCCAGGATTAAAAGTTTGGGTTAAGAAATGCTAGATTTTAGTGAAAATTGGAAGTCTCGATTGATCGAGCCTTTCTTGCCATTCATTCATTTCCATCTGAGGATCTCGATCAATATTGATCAAAACTTGATTAATCAAGTGCCCTATTTTTGTTCTAAATATATGTTTTTTCCTCTTTTTACTCATTTAGTCTCTTAACACCATTATAACTTAAAACAAACACATAAAATTCATAGGGAACAATAATTCACTGTAAATATTAGGAAATTGATGCACAAAATTATGCATAAAATGACACCGATCAAGCATCAACAAAGCTTGTGAAGATAAGTGTCTTGTAAAGTTCACTAATAAAGAGTATATAGAGTATGATAACTCCTGGAGAGTTGTTGTTAAGGGCATCAGGGTTGGTGACAACTTGTATTATGTTGGTCCTCGTCCTTCTCTTCTTTGTAATAGAACTAGCTTGAGTGTTAACTAAAATGCAAATTTTAAATGTTTATAAGTGCATGAATCACTAATAGATTAGCAAAAATTTTACCCAAGGTTGAACTCTAAGGTGGCATTTGGTTCACATAATGGAATGAAAAGAAAACAGTTTTGTTTGATTTGACCATTAGAATCAAAGAAAGAATCAGTTCTACTGTGTGTGGTTTACAACTGGAATGGAATGGAAAACATTGTATATTACTTTAATATCCCTATATTCAGTAAAGTTTAAAGAATATCATTTAATTATTATTTTTTGTCAAACAAAATACATTGTTGAAATCATTATTTTTCTAAATAATTATTACTTAAAATAAAAAAATATATTATTAAAATTATTATTTTTCTAAATAGGGTTTAGAGTTTTGAGGTATGGGATTTAAGATTTAGGATTTAGGGATTTGGGGTTTAGGGTTTAGGATTTTGGATTTGTGGTTTGGAATATGGGGTTTGGGGTTTAGGGTTTAGGGTTATATTTGAGGGTTAAGGTTTAGGATTGAAATTATTATTTTTCTAAATAGGGTTTAGAGTTTTAGGATTTGAGATTTGAGGTTTAAGGTTTAGGGTTATATTTATGGGTTAAGGTTTAGGGTTAAAATTATTATTTTTCTAAATAGGGTTTTGGGTTTTGGGTTTTGGGATTTGGGATTTTGTATTTAGGGTTTAGGGTTTAGATTTATATTTATGGAGTAAGATTTAGGCTTAAAATTATTATTTTCCTAAATAGGATTTAGGATTTAGGGTTTTGAGATTTGAGATTTAGGATTTATGATTTATGATTTAGGGTTTAGGGTTGAGGGTTGAGGGTTTAGAACATAGAGTTTAGGGTTTAAGGTTATATTTGTGGTTTGGGTAAAATTGAAGAAAAAAATGAGATGGGAATGGAATTATGATTCCTTAAGGGGGAGAAGGAACTGTGATTCCTTCTCTTTTAGGAATTGATCCCAATCATAATTTCATTCCATTCCCACTTTTGAGTCCAATGAAACATAAAATTGGAAGGAATCAATTCTGATTCCATTCCATTCCAATCAACTAAGCATGGGGTAAATGAATTTGTAATGGTTTTGAATTTAACTTATTCTCTTAATGAACTTACGAAATAATCATAAACACTCTAACAATATCAATTGAAAGAATGATTGTAAGTTCTAAAAATGCTTAAAAAACTAAAACTAAGTGGATAAATTATTATATCAAATTAAAATGATTGAACGACTACGAGAGATTTGTTAGTTGACCACTCATAGGTAGAATCATTTAAATGATTTTTCAAAATTGACTTCAAAACTAGAATTATTGATTTTTTATTTTTTAAATATAAGAACTCACAATGATCATGGTGAGTCCCCATGAGGGAAACAATTTAACCATCTAATTTAATACAAGTCAATATTATTAAATTAGACTCTTGTTCATAATTATACAATTAAAACATAGATTATGTGTCTAATATCTATTTCAAAAATAATCATTTTGTTCACAAATTAAAATGGGCAATAATCATTAATAAATAAAGGTAAAAAAACTATGAACAAGAAATAATTCAACTTTAATTAAATAAAATCATTCAAATATTCATCAATTTATGGAAGCAAAACTAAAATCCCACACAAAAATCTAGCCTTGCATAATCAAATTAATCATAATCAATTCAATTAAAAAAATCCATAATCAAAATATAGAGAGATGAAATTTAACAATTAAAACACCCTCTTGATCTCCTATCTCCTATCTCTGAATCCATTGAAGTTGGTTGATCTCCCTCTTCATTTTCTTGAAAGAACTTCACAATTGGATTTCTATCTCTATTTTCTATATAAAATATGATTGGAACTTGATTTTTTTCTTTTCAAAAATTTTTGGGATGTATTAATAGGTTCGGTTTAAGAAATTGAGAAAACATGTTACTATTTATAAAGGAAGTAATGGTCATAAAATAAACGTGGTCGTAGTATGGAACTATTGATGCCACAGCAGGTGACATGTTTGAGCTACCATTTCCAAAATTGAGGCCAATTTGTCGTGGCCTGGAAAATGTTGTGCAATAGTTCAAGAACTATACGAAAAATAATAAGGGCTAGTTTTTTGTGGCATGAAATTAGTAGTGCCATGACATGAGATAAATTGGAAAAACCATATAGAAATTTAAAACAAGTATGCCGCATCATGAAAATAGTGGTTCCAAGACGAGCAATAAAATTCATAGGTGTTTGATTCTTGTTCATATTGACTTGTTCAAGTTGCCATTTCTCGTCCCATTTTTACTTTTTTTTTCTCAATTTTGACCCAAATTCCTCCAAGAGGTCATGACCTTAAGGATTCCTAGAATAAGTTATAAAATTAATGCTTAAAAATATAGCAAACTTAGCTCAAAAATATGTTTATCATTAAGGAATGGTTGCATCAATGACTTGATTATGTGATATATATAAGATGTTGAAGAAAATTTTCAAGTTTGAGACTATTAGAGGGCTTTCAAAGATCATTTCTCTACCAAATCATGTTTACGGTCCTTGCCAATTAGGCAAGTAGGGTAAAAGAACATAAAAAGAATAAGTATTTGTCTACATGAAGACCATTAAAGGTGTTGCTCATGGATCTTATGGGACCAACGTAGACTACCATCATTGGTGAAAGGAAATATGTCATGGCTGTTGAGGATGACGTCTCCAAATATACTAGGGTTATGTTTCTTCTAGAAAAGTTGAATCATTTGAAAGCTGCAAATTCTTGTGCGTAATGTTGCATAATTAAAAAAGTGAATCCATTGGAAATATCATAAGAATAAGAAGTGATCATAGTAAAGAGTTTGAAAACTCTAAGCTTAAGACCATTTATGAAGATCATGGAACTCAATATGTGTTTTCTACACCAAAAACCCCTTAGTAAAATGGAATTGTCAAAAGGAAGAATAGGGTTGGACTGAGACTGTGAATATACTTGTTATACCCTGAACATATTCTTCTTGATGACTGATACTAGGCATTCCTTTGATGATCTTTTTCATGGAAATAGACCAAACATCAAGCATCCTTGAGTGTTTTAGAGTACTTTCTATATTCTTAGAGATAGAAATAATTTTTGAAATTTTGAAACCAAAAGTTATTTGGGAATCTTCTTGAGGTATTCATCCAATAGTTATGCCTACATAGTCTTAAACCTGAGAACGTTTGTAATTATGGAGTCCATAAATGTTGTCACTATTGATTATAAAGCTACCAAGATGGTTGATTATGAAGACATTAATAATTTTGAAAGTTGAGGAAAAGTTAAAGCTAGTGCATTTGATAGGGATATGTTAATATATTTTACTACTAAAGATCCTCCAAAGTTGCTGAAAATGAAATGAAAGGTTTTGCCTCTTCCTAAATTGGTAAAGGGAGCTCATTCTATGGACAAAATCATAGGTGGTATTGATAGAGCTATGAAAACCAGAGGATAAGTCCATGAGACTTTGAATTACATGTGTATTAGTTACCATTATAATGTTTCCTAAGAAGGTCAAATAAGCTATGCAAGACGTAGAATGGATTAACTCCACAAGAAGAGCTTAATTAGTTTAAGAGGAATTATGTTTGGTATATTGTACTGAGATCAACTAACAAGAATGTTATTTGAATTTTGTGGCTATATAAGAACAAAGAAGGTGAGAATGGTGTTTTTATGATAAACAAGTCTAGGTCACTTGTTTAGGGTTACACTCAGATTGAAGGGATTGACTTCAAAGAACCTTTGAATTGGTTGCCTGCCTTAAATTTGTCATACTTTTGGTTGGTTAAGCTTTATTTTAGGCTTAAGATGTATCAAATTAATGACAAGTGTTCCTTCACTAATGATGTGATCAGAAAGGCTTTGAGGATCCTCATTATCCTAATCATGTGTTGCAATTATGGAAACTTTTATGGTTCAAAGCAAGTACCTTATACTTGATATGAGCATCGTGCATCACTTCTTCTCAATAATGGTTTCAAGAGAGGTGGAGGTGATAGGGCTCTCTCTCTTCACAAAGAAAAAGGAGAAGTTTTGGTTGCTTAGGTTTATATTAGGTCTACAAAAGATGATCTTGCTTAGGATTTTGCATTGACTATGCAAAATAAGTTTGAGATCAGCCTCATTGGAGGTTTAAAGTTCTTATTTTATTTTAAAGTGAAGAAGTTGAAAGATGTAATCTTTCTTTCTCAAGCCAAGTATGCCAAGGAAATGGTCAAAATGTTTGTTCTAGATCTAGCAAAATCTACTTGTACTTCGATGAGTACTATTATGAATCTTCATCAAGATCTTCTAGGAAAAGAGGTAGAGTAGATGTTGTATAGAAGTATGAATGGTAGTCTTCTTTCTTAAGTACTAGTTGTCATGATATCTCTTATAGTTCTAGAGTTTGTGTAAGGTTTCAAGCTTGCCCCAAAGAGTCACATGTTTTGGTAGTGAAGAAGATCAATAAGAATGGTATAGGGATATTTGAGTTTGATATTTGGTATTCTCATAGCAGGACAATTAGGTTGTTTATGTATTTTAGTGTAGATTAGGATGAACATAATGATGAAAGAAAGAGTATTCATAATGGGCTTTTCTACTTGGGTATCTCATTGATCTCTTGGCACAACAAGAAACAAAGTTCAATGTCTCTTTAAAGTAGTGGTAGAGTACAAAGCATCTAGGTTATATTGCGTTCAACTTCTTTGGATGGAACATATATGTCTCTTTAAAGTAGTGGTAGAGTACAAAGCATCTAGGTTATATTGCATTCAACTTCTTTGGATGGAACATATGTTAAGTAGTTATGAAATCATAGTTAAGAACTTGACCTTGCTTTGCTATAACACTAGTTCCATCTATATTTTAAAAATCCAATCCAGTATTCAAGAACCAAACACATCGACATATGACACCATTTCATTCCAGACTTAATACAGTCAAATGCTTTGTATTTACAACTTATCAATATTAACCTTCCACTTATTGATTTGTTTACTAAACCATTACATTATCTCATATTTGAAACTTCGGAGAAGGTTATTGGTGTTTTCATTTCTCCTTGAGATCGCAATGTCTGTTCTTCAGGTTGTATGGTTGCCAGAAATGACTTGTGTGATATATTGTTTTGATTATATTTATTTTTTAGTGTTCTTTTATTATGTTTTCAAAATATGATATTGATTATATGTTGTATTATTGTATGCTCTAATTTTTTCTCTATTATTGCATGCTTGATTAGGGTCTCTACATTTTTTATATCCTTTTTCCCTCATATAAGAGGGTTCCTATAACTTTCTTCATCAAAAAGGGGAAAATTTTATGTGCACAACTTGTTTCATTCATACATGATTTTCTATATAAGATGTGAGTATAGGAGGCACTACATCATTATTACTTGATATGCATATACATGTGGGGAGTGTAGCATAAAGAAAGGATGAGTTAAGTTTCTATGTTGGATGTTTAAAGTGTTTTGGCTTATCATTATTTACCTTTATAGGGGTAACATGATATTATTTGGTTAGACTACACGTAGTTATGTAAGAATTGTTCAAGGGTATGTGTTAATTTATATATGCATTAAAAAAATGTGTTATTTTATGTGTGCATAAAACAAGTATAGCTATAGATTATGGAGCTCAACTAGGGATGTGAGATTAGACATGTAGCATAAAGTGATACATTAAGAAGGATGTGTTGATTCATGAAGATGGATGGAGCACAACAAGATGAATGTACTGGAGTTAGGTATGTTGATGGTGTCTTGGTTATGAGTCAGAGTTCATTTATGAAAATGATCTTCTTAAGGTCATATTTGATGAATATATTATGTTTGATGTTGTGTCTCTGTAGGTTATGTAGTTTTTTTCCATCGAAAGCCAAATGAGGAGAACTTACGTCATGTTGGTTTTATGTTGACATTGTCATGTGCAAAACCCAGAGCTTGTATATTTACTTAATGTATTTTCATCCTCAATAAAAAGTCAACATGTAACCTTGAGGAATAGGAATTGTAGATTACACGTTAACGATGCTTCCTCACAAAAAAAAAATATTTTTGAAAAGAGGAATTATCTTTAATAATTGACCGGAGTTGATTAGCGTGTGAGAATGTCTTCCTTTATTTATGTTGTGTGTCATATTTTTGCATATGTTTACATTTCAATTCTTTTATTTATGTTATTCTTATGTTTGTTTTGTTTTTTAATTACTTATATAATTCTTATAATTCTTTCTGTTTAAATTAATTAAAATAAAAAAATATTTTAAATTTGCATATTTTTCTATTTTTTCTCTCCTCCTCGCCGTCCTCTTGCTATCGTCTTGATGACTCTTGCCAAATGTTGTCTAAGTGAATGTTATAACACTTGACAAGGTTTCCCTAACTTCTCAATAAGGAGCAGTGAAAGGAATGGTGCATTCTTTTCATATAAACCCATATCTTGATCCTTTCTACAACACTTCAACTTTAACCTTTTTTACCCTTTAAGTTTTGTCTTCTAACATGCCTTTCACCCTATTTTACTCTAACCTATTTCTAAATATAGCCTTTAAATAATCTAGAAATAAGTAGAGCCCTCTTACTTTTGCTGAAGCAATTAAAGATTCTATTGCTACGAAAGATACTACATCCATTAATGTCATTTATTTTGTACCAGAAAGAGCCATTAAGATAGATGACATTCTTTCCATAAAAGAAGAATTTTATTTCTTTACTTGGTTGTATCTTTGTTCTCTCTTATACACTTAACGCCCTAGTTATCTTTAAGAGTTTCACAACTCCATTCCTTCTATTCATGCTAGAGAGTTTTCCATTTCGTTCATCCTCAAGGGATGTTCTTTCACATTCTATATGGTAGATATTTTTTTGAACTATGCCTTTTCCCAATGTTGAAATATTTTCCTTTCGATTCTAAGAACATTCTTCTTAGCCTTTTTCCTTACGAAATTTTTAATGTCAATTCTTAGGATGTCACTATAATGGCTAGTTTATTGACTATAAGCCAAAATATATTTGTTATAGGTGTTGTTCCTTTATTTGCTTTCTCTCCTATTTATCACCTCAATGACATTATGAATGCTTATGTACCCCTATTCTCATTACTCCTCTATGACTATTCTCCCTGGTCATTTTATCATTGCTATTCTTGCTAATGAGTTACTAGTCTACACCTCATATTACTCTTTAGTTTCCCTATTTGATCATTCACTGGGGAAAGTCCTTGATAACTGTATATTATAAAGTTATTTTATCCATTGTATTAATTATAATTATTATTTGAGGGCTAAAATGCAATTAAAGAAAATTTGTTTTTCTGCACAAGCAAAGGAGGGCCACACGTGCCATCATCAATGCACAACATGGACCGTCCGATCAGGAAATCAATGTGAGGATCAAGCGCATGTAACATAGATGCGACATAGGTGATTGGACCTAGTTTCCCAGATTTCATGCTGCACGGCGCGCAGAGTAGGGCCCCCCTGTCTGCGTAGGCCGGCATGTAGGATGGGACCCACATGTCGACTACGTAGAACATTCTCCTGAGATGCATCTCATCGCTCACCGTTAGATTAACTTTGAATGGTCCAGATTCATGCGCTTCTCCCACGCTTCATGCGAGTGGAGTCCAAATGTCGTGCACTGTTCAATGAAAAACATTTCCCGTGCAATACAGTCCACATTAGCTACGTGCGCCCTCCCATTTCACGAAATAAGAAGCTGCCACATGTCCCGTTCTTTCTTCCAACCAATCAGATGCTGACACGTGGCATGCATTTTTTAAAAAATAAAAACGTAGAAATGGCCCCCTGTCCAGTCAGTTTTGTCTCCCACTTGTGTCTTAAAATAATATTTTCGATGTAATATTCTATCCCCCAGTTTGACATGCGTGATTGTAAAAAGAAAATATTTTATGATGTATTTTTTTTATAGAGCTGGAGCTATAAATAGGTTATTATTACGATAAATTTAGGAGGTTGGAGAGTTAGACTATGGTACACATAGAAGCCATTTTTGGCTTCTGTTGTTTTCTACGTGGGCCAAAAATTTAGAGAGCAGAGATGATAAAATTCTAATTTTATTTTGTTGTTCTTCATCTAATATTCCTTATGCATATTTACGTATTGTAATTTTAATTTTTTGTTATGAAGTAATTTAATTTTTCTAGGTTTGTTGTGTAGCTAAATTTATGAAGCTTGGATTTAATTATTTTTGAATGATTTATGAAATTTTTAATTTGTTTATTCTATTTGTGCTTAATGATTTTGATTGATTGGAAGATTAATCAATTGATTTGTGACACATAAATAAACTTGAGAAAGACATTTTTGTTACACTTAAATAAACTTGAAAAAGACATTTTCGTGTAATTGCTCGTGGATAGAATAACATATATATATGAAGGATAGGAATACACCGTTATTATACATATGGCCATTTGAGAACTTTGAACCTAATGAATCTTGATGAATTTAATTCTCATAGGAATATAGTGAATTATTTTAACGAAATGTGTCTATATGGAGCTCGAACGAGATGTATGGATAAAATTAGGAATTCTTGGTTGAAAAATTAAATTTACAAAAAAATATAAATCAAGAGAAAATAATATGATTCGAGTGGATTAATTTGGCGAAACTACATTACTAGAATTTTTTTATTTATTGTTATAAAAATCTTAGTTTGTTAAACTCCCATCACAGTCATCCTTTTAGCTTGCCTTAGTCTACTCAATCTCATACCTCATTTCCCTAGTAGGGATATAGGTACTTCTAATATTCAAACCATTGATGCCACTTTAAGTGTTCTCCATCAACTAGAAAAGGAAGTTGTAAAGCCTTTTCCCTCATCCTTTTCACCACTAGTTTACTTCTTGGGTGACATTATTGATACCAACCCCTTATAGCTCTTTTCTAGGTCATTTATCTAGGTAGTTGGCAATGAGCATAGTGGTTTTAGGGTAGATAATGAGGATTATGGAGATTCTTGACTCTTTTTTTTTCTATTTTTATGATTTACTTTTGTTTTGAATTTTTATACTCTATTTTATACATGTAAAAAATGTTTCAATTAATGCAAAAAATGTGTTTTCCTTTATCTAGTTTGTATTATTGTATGGTGTATGCTTTGTCATTTTTATCTACTGGACATATGATTGTTAGGATCATTGCATGATTTTGTATGTATTATGTCCCGCATATAAGGGTATACTTATGACTCTCTGTGGCAAAAAGGGGGTGAAGTTCTTGTAATTGGTTGCATTGGGTCAAAGAGTTCAATTTGCACTATATCAGTGTTGCATGATATGCACAAAATTAGGGGGAGTATAATATGACTTCAAAGGGAGTTGTGTTTTCTAGGTTGTATGTTTGATTGTACTTAGCATATCATAGTTTACATGTGTAGGGGTAACTCGATAGTATTTGGTTAGACTACACACAACTCTACATGATGGTCTTCATGGGTATTTGTTGTTTTATATGTTCAAATTATAGGTAGTTATAGACTCATAGAAAGCCAAAAGAGGAGGTTGAGAATACTATCGTTTTGGTTGATGAGTGATGGTTAAATCATCCTCTATGTATGGTTGATTAGTGATAGTTAAATATTTCACACACTCATATAGATTATATTTGGTATGTATTTGCATGATACACACACCACTTTGGTATATTTAGGCTATGTTCATTACAAAAATAAATGGATTTTAGGACAATTCAATAGATGAAAAATTGCTCAATCATCCCTAAATGGGTGATTTGAGAACGTTGTAGGCAAGATTTACGAAACTATTTCAGGGACAGTTATTAATTGTTCCAAAAAGGTCCTTTTTTGGGATAATTGTTAACTGTCCCTAAAAATTTTACTAACCCCTTTTGGGAAGGTTAAAAATTGTCCCTAAAATATTTTTTACACTTAGACAATTAACGCCATTTTTTCAATCATATTTTCCCTATCATACATTTTCTAAAAATTCCAACCGCAAGCGATAGATCTTTTTAGTTTCCATTGCCATTGTTAGTTCACCTCAGCCACTGTTCATCTCATCTCAATCAACTCTACTTAGTTGGCCCTAGCAGCCATGTTTCTCCTCAAATGAAACACACAACTTCAAACTGCCTTTACTATATATTTATCTTAAAATATATGATGTACTATAACATGAATGTATGGTTCTTGTAATAATATTAGCGTGAGAATCTACCCTGTCTTATGCTATCCTCCCTAGAATACTGCCCCAATGTACTTTACTTACGAGCCTCTACCCTATTTTCACAGTTTCTAATATTAGCGTGAGCGGTTTCCAGACCAATGTTCCAAAAAGCTCTCCGCTAATCAGATCATTTCACAAATAAACTACAAAATGGATTAACATAAAAAATACAAGTACTTGTGGCGTGAGCCTCTACCCTGTCTTATGCTATCCTCCCTAAGATACTTCCCCAATTTACTTTACTTACGAGCCTCTACCCTGTTTCATAGTTTTTAATATTAACGTGAGTGGTTTCCAGACCAACGTTACAAAAAGCTCTCCGCTAATCAGATCATTTCACAAATCAACTGCAAAATGGGTTAGCATAAAAAACACAAGTACATGTGTGTGTTCTAGAACGGATTTAATAATGAATAATCCTAACTAGGTGATTCAAAACATATGTCACTTAAATCAAATCAACTAGCAATTTCTAGAGCAAAAAGGTTGAGCATAATTTCAGTAAAAATAGCTTCTTTGAAATTTTATAATTAAATCAAATGATCATAATTGCTCATACAATTATTAGATTTAAATATCCAAGATACTAATAAAAAAATAAGCTATATGAATATAAAAAGTATGAAATAAATAGATTGATAAATATAAAACTTTTCTTGAAAAAAACAATTATCAATTCATAATTATATTAATCAATATTTCTTTTTATAGATTTCTCTATATATATCTAGATTTACGTGAATATATATATATATATATATATATATATATATATATATATATATATGTATGTATGTATGTATGTATGTATGTATGTATGTGTGTATATATGTATGTATATTACCTATAATCCCTTGCCTTGCATTCTTTCGCTCGCGATGATGATGAATATTTTTTTTTCTTTTCAACTACTTTAGGTTTTTTTTTTATCTAAGATTAATTCAGCACACCCTTTTAATCCTAACCTTGTGTATATATATAAGTGATAATGATAACTTACTAGCATTAGGGTTAAAATATTTTGGCCTTCATTATTCAAAGCCCATTCGAAGCCTTAATAAAAAAATATTTTTAAACCACATCTTAAAAGTATTAAGACACGTGATAGCAGGCCTATAAAGTAGTTTATAGGTAAATATTTTGTCCACAAAATAGCCAACACTTACAATCCTTACAAACTCCCCCTTTGGCATTTTCGTGTGACAAAACATCTCACTCACTATATGACACTTATAAAAATAAGATAAAAATACAATGGTTTCCCAGACTTCATAGTGGAACTATCCTATGATCCGATGAATCCATCTTCGCTGCAACTTGATAAACTTGTAAGTAAATGAAATGACATAAACAAAGCATAGTACAACTTGGCATGAAAGCCACATTGTATATTAGTTTAGTTTACATAGAAATAAGTAAAGTGTAAAGAATAATCATGTAGTGCATGCATACCAATCAAACTTAATTAAATATATTCTCCCCTATATGCATAACAAAATAAACACATGGAAGTAAAACACATTATTCTCTCCCCCTTTTTAACATACGCGAAGGACAAAGCAATGAAGCTAAACACCTCCTAAAGATATAGCAATGTAAAATTAGAGTAATGAAAAGGTGTAATGTGCTGTAAACTTCCCCTAAGTTCTACGACTCTCTAACTTAAAAACCAATTAAAAAGGTAATAAATGAAAAGAAGATGTAAATGAAAAAAAAACTGATTTTTTTAGTATTAAATTTTCATAAATAGCCACATATAAACTCATTTAATCACAAATGTGCACATAAACAATTGAGAACTCATCTTTTTTTAACTCAATTTTTTATTATCTATTATATAAATAAG
The DNA here is from genome assembly GCA_030763125.1 of Hippophae gyantsensis. NCBI lineage: Eukaryota > Viridiplantae > Streptophyta > Magnoliopsida > Rosales > Elaeagnaceae > Hippophae > Hippophae gyantsensis. The sequence continues at coordinate 40,397,808 of CM061029.1, forward strand.
AAAGTAGAGTATAAGAGTCACATTTCACACATATAATGACATATTGATATTTATTTAAAATAAGCATATATGTTTAAACTCCACAAATATGCCAATTAAGTAATTTATGATCAATCAAAAAGGACTCAAAAGAAAACAATATCACCTATCATGTAAAATTATAATCGAGTCTTCAATCTTACAAAATAAAATATATCTACTAAAATATGACTTAAATTTTTTTCTTTATTTTATATATGAGATAAATGATATTTTTTTAACCTCTATTGGCTCTTTCTTTTTATACATTCAATGTACAAGATTTATAAGTAGCCGCTTGTTGCATAATCTTTCATTCTTCTTCTTTTTGCACCAGCCATAAACCTAGCATGATGAATTTCACACTAGTTGTGGGGTAACCCTCTCTGCTCACTATTATAGCTTCACACATCACAGTAGCTATTCTTCTCAATACTAGGTGCCTCTATATGGTAAAATTTTAAATAGCAAGAATTAAAACTTAACACAATTTTACAATCAAAATTAGTTAAGTTCTAAAGTCTTTTAAGAGAATTTATAAACTTCAAGCATAGCATATATGTGTATTTGTAAGTGTGTGAATAAGTTCATGTCAACATCGATCATCACATGTACAAGAATATGTGTGTGCATAAGGTAAAATTGTAGAATAATTTATACAATAAACATCAAAATGAGTTGAGTCATTAAAATTGAGGTTATGTGTATGTAAGTATTAAAGTTTAACTAATAAATAAAATAAAGACAATAAAGATTATTCAGATAAGGTCATTTAAACACTCTAACAAAAAACCTAGATGAAAGAATAAAAACGGTAAGGTGGCCAGGAAAAAACAACCTTTCCTAACCCACATTTTCATGCATTTTGATTTCTCTAAATCATTGGGTTGGGACTCAACAAACTTAGGTTTCATAGGCGTGTTCTTGAACTTAGCTTTACTTTTCTCATTCATCCCAAATGAAGATGCAGTATGCATAGTAGGATGATGATAATGAGTCCTAGCATTAAAAGTATTGAATTTTGCTTGCCTCTTTTAACCTAAGACTTCATACTTCCTAGTAGAATTTCTGAACAAGTTATTATAATTTATATTCATAATTGAAAATGATGTAGCATACATAGATGAATGATGCTTATTGGTCCTACTATGTGAAATATGGAAAGAATGATTAAGTACAGGAGAATTCATCAAATATCTACATTTTAGTCTTATATGACCATTCCTACCACAATGATGATAGACATGCACAAATTTAACAACTTTTCTACCACATGTGCAATGGTTCTTTGTGCATAAGTAGTAACAATATGAGTAGAGTTTAAGAACCTTACAAATGTGGTCTTTGATGTTGAAGGTGTTAACTATTCATCTATGTATCCAAGACCTCTCTTTTCTCCATGTAGCTTTCCATAGTATAGGACTTTGGTCAATTTTTCAGCACCTATGGTCAAATTCCTCATCGTCTCTTTAGCAATACTAAGTGCTTGCCAAAGTTTTTTATTTTCCTCAATAGTTTCTAAAAGTCTCATAATCAAGGCATTAATATTTTCAGACAATTCCTTTTATCTTTCTCTAGGCTAGAGGAATTTGTTTTGTGAACATTGATGATATCATTAAGTTTAGTTACTTTCACAAGTAGTTTATCCCTCTCTTCCCTAACACCTAGACAATCCATGAATAGTTCCTCATAACTTGATACATTAAACTTAGATAATAAGAAAGAAGAGTTTACTTCCTCATTTTCTTCATTCGAGTTAGTGTCAGAGTCATTATAGTGTGCTTTGGTAGTTATAGTGAAGACATGATAATTAGTGTCATCATCTTCTGAGTTATTAGCATTATCTTACTTACTTTCTATGTCACTAAGTGTAGCATTAAATTATTTTTTATTGTTTGCACAATCTATAGAAATATGACCAAAGCCCTCATAAGTATAGCATTGAGGACTAGTGAGCTTAGTTTTCTTACCATCAAAGCTAGGAGGCTTGATTTCCTTAGACATTTAGTCCCTCGAACAACTAGATTGTCCCTTATTAGATTTATTATTCTATTGACCCTTCTTTTTTAGGAACTTCTTCATTTTTTGTGCTAACGAGACTAATGACTCATCATTCATATCCCTATCACTATCAGAGATGTCCACTTTGGAGCTTTTAGATGCTACATCCTTGATTTTCTTGGGATGATAAAGAGTAAGCTCATAGGTTTGGATTGACCCAACAAGCTCATCAATGTTTAGTGTGTATACATTCTTACTTTCATCTATCGCTATAACTTTTATCTTGTAGTCTACTATTAAGGAGCTTAGGAGTTTGTGTACTTGTATTGGTTGTGGAATTTTCTTACCAAGGTTAGAACAAGCATTCATGATGTCACAAAAGTGAGCATAGAATTGACCAAAAGTTTCAGTGTTGCTCATTTTAATGGAATAAAACTCATATGTTAGCAATGTCAATTTTTTTGTTTGACTTAGGAAGTTCCTTCATGAGCAAGAACAAGTGTACTCCATGTATCTTTAGTAGTCTCATAGTCGGAGATGTGACAGAACTCATCCATTGACACTGTAACAAATATTGAGCTTAGACCTTTTTAGTTTTCCCCACTAAGGGTGCGTTCTTCAGTGGTCTAGTCTCTTCTTGTATTTATGATTGTTACATCATTTTTCATTATTGAAGATGGTTTCTAACCATCAAGAATAGAATCTCAGAGTTTTTGCTTAAGAGTCTTCTAGTAAGGGTAACTAAACCCATCAAAGAGTAGGGGTCTAACAAATGACCCACCTTCTTTCATTTGGTCTATAAGTAGAAGTGTGTCTCCCTAAGGATCAATTTCACTAAGTGTGTCTAGTGTCGCATTTGATACCAATTGAAAGTTTATAAGATATGAACCTAATTAACCTAGAGGGGGTGAATAGGTTATTTTTAATTTTATCAATTCATAACTTAATAACATAAACAAGAGGCCAGCAATGAAATCGCGTGTAAGAATAAAGTGCGAAAATAAATAAAAAATAACATGATATTTTTAGGTGGAAACAACCTAGGCTACAACCGTGACCTAAGAGGAAAACCATTGGACCACCAGACTACCTAAGTTTCCACTATGAAAATCAAATGTTCAAGTACAAACTCGATCTTATGCTACCCTCCTTAGGATATTACCCCAATGTACTTTACATGCAAGCTCCTACTCTGTTTTCATAGTTTCTAATATTAGCATGAGTGTTTCTAGACCAATGCTCCAAAAAGCTCCCCGCTAATCGGATCGTTCACAAATCAACTGCAAAATGGGTTAGCATAAAGAACATAAGTGCCTGTGTGTGTTCTTGAACGGATTTAATAATGAATAATCCTAACTAGATGATTCAAAACATATGTCACTTAAATCAAATTATCTAGCAAATTCTAGAGCAAAAAGGTTAAGCATAATTTCAGTAAAAATAACTTCTTTGAAATTTTATAATTAAATCAAATAATCATAATTGTTCATACAATTATTAGATTTAAATATCTAAGTTACTAATCACAAAAATTTGTTTAAAAAAATGATCATCAATTCATGATTATATTAATAATATTCTCTATATATATATATATAACATATTTATCTATATTTGCGTGAATATATATATATATATAACATATATGATATTTTTTTTGTTTTTCCTGCGTGAATGTATTACCTCAATGAATATATATATTCATGCCTGTTACTCTGAAGAATGAATTTATATATATATATATATATTACCTATATTTGGCTCATTCAAAGCCTTGATAAAAAGTAATATTTTTAAACCAAATCATAAAAATATTAAGATATATAAAAAAAAGTATTTAAGCACCAAAAGTAATTTTAAATTTATGAACAAGTATTATTAAATGTATAAATATAATCCTATATATCGTAATTATAAAAGATGTACCTAAAGTAGGATAATTTGAAACTCGAGCATTTGTTTAGCTTTTCTTGATAAACTTGACAGTAGGCCTACAAACTAGTTTACATGTAAATATTTTATTCACAAAAATAACCAACATTCATAGTCCTTACAATGAGAATTCTAAACATAAAAATAAATACAACTTAATGACATTATTGTAATTGCGATAAGAATTAGACCAAGTTTTATAATTAATTATTAATTGTTAGTGATTAACTAGGTGTCGTTATTATTTTCCTGTTTAGTTTGTTAGCAATGATAACATTCTCATTCTAACGGAGACATGTATTATAAATGACTAATTTTAGTAGCTAATTAATCATTATATAATACTTATTAATTGATTAGTTACATATAATTTTATTTAAATGTAATTAGTATTATTTAAATGATGATATTATTATTGTTGATTATGAATATATTGGGAATGTAAAATACTTTATAGTATATTCTATGCTTATTATAGTTGTAACATTGAAAGTTAAAAAAATCGTTTGGGATGATTATTAGCCATCTCAAAATATTAGCACGAAACCATCCCAAAACATTTACAGGAACAATTATTGAAATTTCTTTTGGGATGGTTGTTTCTTTTTTGGAACGTTTGTTACCTTTTGGGATGATTAATAACCGTTTGCCCATATACGAGATGGCTGCAAGCCAAAAAAACTCCAAAAGACATTTTGTAGTAGTGGTGATTTCTTTGTTCTTTTTCAAATATTTGTGAAACATTACTTGGCATTTTTCAAAAGAAAAATTGCATTTTATTTTCTTCGTCGAGGTCTAGTTAAGGTGTCAACAAGCATTTCAAAGTTAACTAGAGTAAGGGTTCACTAAGGTTAGACCAAATAGAATGGTTGGTGGCAATTATCCTTGCTAAACATCCTCATCAACTCGATAAGGGCTTGCCAAGTGGTAGATGAGGGTAATCATCGAGCACTCAGGAAGCTAAATAATTTTCTATAATTACCTACTCTTTTTATTTTTTTGGTAATTAGAAAAAAAGGAGAAAAATTTTGCAGTTTGAAAACTCAAGTTTTTGAAAAAATAATTCTAGTTCAATATATCAGTGATGCATTTAAAAATTAGTTTTGTGAAAACACGTGTTTGTGTGGGATTTAGTTAAAATAAATTAAATATGAAAAAATAATTTGTTATCTAGGTTCATATATACGATAATTTCCATAACCTAAATTGTTATTACATATTGAGTTGTTGGTGGTTTTACCGTATCACATTATGGGGGAAATCTAGAGGAGAGCCAAAGCTACTTGAATTAGGTTACTATGTAGACAATTGGAAGCTGCTTAGGTTCACTTAGGGAAATTAGCCCAACTTATCAATTATTTACATTTATATCATGGAAAGTCATATACTATTGATTTATTTTTTAGTGAATATCTTGTTGTCGGTAGTTACCATTGCAATCTATGAATGTTTCCATCTAAGTGTTGGATCTTGTGTCATTTGTCACATCATATGATGTGCTTCAAATGATTGCATACTATATTAGTACAATCAAAGTTAATACCAAATATTTTCCTACATAGGAGATAGTGATTGTGATTAGAAAGCTTTTTTTCTTTCCTTCTTTCGTATACTTTGACTAGCACCATTTTATACATATATTTGTGAATCAATTCTTACATAATTATAATGAATTACTATTCCTTATGAATTTTATGTGTTTATTTTGTATTATACATGTGTTTAGGGATGAAATGACATAAAAGAGGGAAAATGTGTATTTAGATAAAAAAAACAAAATACTTGGTCGATCGAGCTTTGATGAGATCGATCAAGAAGTCAAAGAAAGAACATAAAGTAAGGATTCGATCGATCCAAAATGGGACTCTATCAATCAAGTCATACATTGATGAATCTAGCTTTGATTGAGGATCACTCGATCATTCTCGGGTAAGAAATCATACAAATTTGATCAGTCAAGAAATATCTCAATTGATTGAGACATTGAGTCAGCATATAAATATGGCCTTTTAGCATTAACTTCTAATTATATCCATTGGGTCAAAAATATTCTATACCAATATAAATGAGGCATGAAAATACACTATTTAAATTAATAAAATAAAATAGAATAAACCTTAACATTCTAAATAAATTATTGAAAAAGGTAAAAATAGATAAAAATAACTAATTAAATAACTAAGTTAACGAAAAGTAATGATAGAATTTTAATTAAAAAGATGAGATAATTAATGGGAATTTTAGCTAGTTAACCAATTTTATGTTAGATTATTAAGTTAATTTAACAATTATCCTTAAACTAATATTATGTACAATTAATTAATTAATTTCTTTGATCTAGACAATTAACTAATCAATTGGATTAAACGCAAAGAAATTATAAAATCATATAAACTAACACAATGATCACGTAATTAATTTAGATTCTTATTCTAGGAGTAGAATTAGGCCAAGATGATGGCTCAAAAAACCTAATTCAAAAATATTTTCTTTAGTCATAAATCAAGATTTTATCCATCATTAACTCATAATTAAGGATATCAAGAAATAATCACAAAATTTTATTAAAAAAATAATTAACCTAACAATCCAAAATAATCATGGTAACATAACTAAAATCCAATAAATATATTTAGCCACACATAAATAAACTTAAAATTATGAATAAAAGTATTAAAGACATCATCTTTACGGTCCAAATCAAAAGAAAACTAAAGAATCAAATACCTTAACTATACAAATACTTACTCTAAATTTTTTTGATCTTTCATCGCTAAAAGCTTCAAATAGTTGCCCAATAATGGTAGATTTCTTCTCTAAGTTGCTACTACAATGTGTGTTTTTCTCTTTAATTTTTGTGTAAAATATATGTTTAAATGGGACTTATAACGTTATAATGGAGCACTATAGATGTCAAAACGATGTTGTTCAACGTATGTATTTAGGGTAAAAGGGGCACACCCACCATCTTGAAAGGATGCCTTTTGTGGCCCAAGTTCTAAGAAAAACCTAGAACCTATTGTGTAGATCCATGAGGCCAGATTTTAAAGCTAGCCTAGTCCGCCTTTCTATACACATCGACGTCCTTGCTATATGGATACACACTCCTAGTAATTTATGTTTTTACCCCTATTTTATTATAGATGTAGCCACAATTTTTAAATGAAGCCATCAACCTTAATAAATTGATAAAAAATCCAAAAATATTCTAGAAAAATTTCAAAAAATTGTAGAAACTCTCCAAATATTTATTAACCTGTAAAATGATTAAAATACACTCAAAGTAGCAAAACTCTTAAATAATTTAAAAATAATGCCTAAAAATATAATAAAATACTATGATAAATATTAGTTTATCAGTCCCATATTGTTGACTTATCTTTCAATGAATAGCTTTCTACTAATAATTGTCATTATAACCTATGGATATTTCCACATAGGTGTTGGATATACTATGTGATTTATCACATTGTATGATATGCTTCGAATGATTGCCTCATGTGTTAGTACAATTAAAGATAATACCAAATATGTTCCTTCATAAAAGATAGTGATTGTGATTGGAAAACTTGTTTCCTTTCAAATTTCATGTACTTTGGTTCAAACCATTTATACATATACTTATGCACCAATTCTCACATATTTACAATAAATTATTGTTCCTTATGCATGTGTGTCTATTTTATTTTATACAAGTGTTTAAAGACCAAATGAACAAAAAGAGAGAAAAATGAGTATTTAAAGCAAAAATAGAATACTTGATTGATCGAGCTTCGATCGAGATCAACCAAAGAGTCAGTGAAAGAATAGAAAGCAAGAATTCAATCAATCCAAAAAGGGACTCGATCGATCGAGCCATAGGTCTATCGATCTAGCATTGAACGATGATCGCTTGAGTGCGCTCAGGTTAGAAATTGCACAAATTTGATCGATTGAGAAAAGGATAATTAGAATTCCATACGTAGGAACAATTGCACAAAGGTTAATTTTTATTCTAACCTAAATAGGAAACCGGGACCTTAATGAGGGGTGGAAATTCCAACCAATGCAATCTTTTCATGAGCTCTATTCTAACTACGTCAAGCAGATCTCACAATCTGAACTACATAGATAGCAGAGTAGAATAACAAAAAACCATACTTAATTCAACACACAACAAGCACAATTAGTAGTAAGAAAGAACAGTTTGTAGTAAACACACTAATGATGGAATATCTCACAGGCCCCTATCTAGGCTAGCAATATGCATACAAGGCAAACATCACATAGCATGTGAAACATGCAAACATACTAGAATAGCTATAAAATATTTCCAATCACTTCAAGAGACGACCTCATATGTGAGAACATATTCAGTAAAAGATTATTATACTCGCATAGCATGCAACCATACAAAACATATCAAATCAATTAAAAGAGTCCAACACCTGGTACACAACCAAGATAAGGAAATATTGACTTCTTAAAGACTCATACCAAACGTGCATGTAGATAAAAAGTAGAAGTAATATAAATTAATTAAGAAATAAGAAAATTAATTTAATATCGTAAAAGAAATAATTAGAAAGCTATAGGCATGCTACGAATAAAGGAAATAAAACATACAACAACATATAACAAATAAGCTTTCCAATCATAACATAAATCTAATATATTGATACATACATGATAGAAACTCAGATTATACTAGTATGCAAGCTACTCGTGCATAACAATATATTTAATAAGGTAAACCCTTATAGAACCCTTACCTATGTGATAATATCCTTAGGTTTCTTATGGAAACCATTCAGTAACAAACAATCCACTAAAAATGATAAACATATAACTCGATAAAAACATAAATGTAAATACCTCTATCAGTCGGGACCACCTAATGTGAATATGAGAATACAGACCTTAAAATCCATAAACAAAATATAGTTTAAGAACTACAAAAGACATGGCTTAAGACCAGACAACAAAATTGAAATAAATTCCAAGAAATGAATATTCAAATTTTAGAGCACTCTCCTTAGCTCAATTGATATTACGCACCAATTATTCAAGATGAAGAAAAAGCCACAAGGTGTGCCCATTCCTTTATAAGTTGTTTGGAGAAGAACATGGAGCCTTCATGCTTAAAAACTTTGATTGAAATCAAACTATATTAAAATGTAAACTAAAAGGACAGCTAAGGATGCCATTATATTTATAGGATACAAATAAAACTCTAAAATGGAAAGCAATCCCCACTATTGGATTACAATGAACATTCAAGGAAATTATATAAAAGAGGACACATGTCATAATGCCAATCAATCCATAGTGCAACATTGGTGCTTCTACCAAGATTGAAAAAATCAACTAAGAAGTCCATGCTACAGGGCTAACCAATCTATGGACCAATCTATATCAGGCCACTAGTGCTATTGTCTAAACTATGCAAAATTTTCCATTATCTCATTTACTGGCTCTCTCCACTTGTGTTCCATTTGTGGCACTCCTTGATCATGATTCAACTCTTGAATGAGCCCATTCAAGCCTTCCTTGGGTTGCTTCATCTTTGAACTTGTGATTAGGCTTCTAGGGATTTGTAACAATGTATTAATCTCATCATTTACTTTCTCATCAAAAGGATTCTACCTCAAATTTTCACCTGCATAATTAAAAGGAGAAAGATAAAAAAACATTAAAATAAGTGTTGATGTTATACTTACTTCAAAGATCTAGTTTGTAGGTGTTGTCATTAATCCGTTCAAGCACTTGAAATGGGCCATCTCCTATGGGTTGGAATTTAAACTTTCATTTTTTAGAGAATCGTTCTTTCCTCATATGCATGAAAACCAATCACCGGGCTAAAAAGCGACTCTTTGCCTTACTTTTTTTTGGCTTTGGAAGCATATTCCTTGTTCTTCTTTTCAATTCACTCACAAATTCTTTCATTGAGTTTCTTCACCATTTTAGCTTCTCTACTACCATCTAAACAGTTATTTTTGAAACATGCAAAGGTAACAAATCCATAGGGGTGAGTGGATTGAAACCATAAACAATTTCAAACAATGAATGATCAATAGTTGAATACACACTCCTATTATAAGAAAATTCAACAAAAGGCAAACAATATACCCAATTTTTTAGGTTCTTTTTGAATTACAACTATTAACAAAGAAGACAATGTTTTATTGACAACTTCAGTTTGGCCTTCGATTTGAGGATGAAATGTGGTAGAGAGTAAAATTTTAGTTCCCAATTTATCCCAAAGAGTTTTCCAAGAGTAACTAAGAAAATTAGCATCTCAATCTGTCAGAGTACTTTTTAGTACCCCAGGTAGTGTTATCATATTTTAAATTGAGTAGTAAAATTGTGCAATTACATGGGAAAAAAGGTAGTTAAAGACAAAGCCAATATGGCCTCAAAATTATAATGCTAGCATACATGGAAACTACCAATCACAAATGTAGTTAAGGTCATCAACCTATATTACATGTGATTATAAAATACTAACTGAATCTCATTGCTGGTTTTTAAAGATTGCATCACATGTGATCATAAATATGGCACTAGTTTGTAAAAGATCACATCATATGTGATCATAGAAATGGAAATAATGTAGTTAGAAAAAACCATCTTTGATTGGTCTTCTTATAATAGCATAACAGAAAAGTAGCAATGTAAACAACAAGTAAACACAGGCATATGTACAATCAATGAAATTGGTTAAGAATTATTCATGAAATATTAAAGATAGTTTCTCTCTCTACATTTCTTGGGCAAAAATTTCAAGATCATAGATATTAAAGTCATCTTACAGTTTTCGTATTGAATCAAATCAGCCTTTATCATTTAATCAAGATGGTATCAGAGCTGTAAGGCTAATGCCATTAAAGCAAACTCTCAATTCACATATTTTCTCTTCAAAATTCACAGAAGTCAAGAATACAATAACCAAAAGGAATGATCATCATCAAAATTATGTGCGCAGAGAAGAAAACATTCAAAGAAACACAAGATTTGCTTATAGTGAGGTAGTCACTTTTCATAATTATATTTCATCAATCTCTCTGGACGATGATATCTATAATGAATGGAGTAGACATATGATAAGAATCCTAAAAAGTTATAAACTATAGAGTTTTGTAATGGGATCACAACAATGTCCTAGTAAATTGAATAGGACTAATTGTGTGAATGATAAATATAGATAGTGGATCATGAAGGATCAAATGATTAGCTCTTGCTTAATCAGTTCAATTTCGAAGGAATTTGTGAAGAAAGCATCTAAATGCAATATGAGTTCTCAAATCTGGAAAATTCTTGGAAGATATTTCACTTTGCACTCCAGAGCTAAGATAATGCAATACAAGGCTAAACTTCACTCAATCAAAAAGGGAGGATTATCATTTAGTGACTACATTCAAAAGATTCATAATTTTCTTTTGCAATTAGGTGCTGCAGGAAGTTGTATAAGTGAAGAAGATCAAATCTTGGTCATCTACTATGGTCTTAATGACAGCTATGATGCAGTTGTAGCTAATATCAATGAAATTGGGGTATCTTTCACATAAATTATCCATAAGCTACTAAGTTATGGATCAATAATTGACAGAAGAAACACCCTAATCTAATCTATTCCCTTAGTATGACTATGAGTGATGCAGAAAACAAGACACCACTTATTACAAATGTGATTTAGTAAAAAACTTTGTTTGGCTACAATGGTGGTCTTGGTTTTGACCCAAACCATACTAACTATCACAAAAGAACATTCAATTCAATAGTAGCATAATATCCTAACCAGTACAATCATCAAAATGGTATGTTACCTTAAAATCAAGCATCTTTCACCTCTAAACAAAACACCATGCCCTTTCAAAATTTAAATCCCTCATTTTAACCTCGTTAGTTTAATCCTTTTGTACAATCTTCAAACTTTCCTCTCCTTAACCAAAATCAAAGCTGACCTTGAAATTTCAATGGTTCAAGACCACAATGCTAGAGTTGTGGGAAAATGGGTCATTATGTTGGCACCTGGTGGAATAAGTTTAACTTGTCCTATTTTCCTATAACTCAATCAGTTCATAACCAAAATCAATCTTCCCCTACACAGAACTATAATCCTAAACTTAACTCTCAAACTCAAATCAACCACCAACCTATTCAATAAACCTATTATCCTTCCCCTTAATCTTTTCCACACATTTCATTAGTGATCACAAACAATGTCCAACCTCTTTAACAACAACAACACAAAATTTTTGTTACGATTCTTGGTCCCATAGCTTTAGGTTGGAAATAGTAAAGGCCTTCAGATAGAAAATATTGGTATGATCTCTTTCTTAAGTAAAACAAGTGATAAATAATTTTTCTTGAAGAACTTACTACATGTACCTCAAATTGCTAAGAATGTATTAAGTGTTTCTCAATTTACCCAAGACAATGGTTTTTATATTGAATTCCATCCTGATTATTGTTATGCGAAGGATATGACCAACAATAAGGTGCTATTACAAGGGAAAGTTAAAAATTATTTGTATGTTTTTGACTTGGAAATAAATAAGCAGACACAACCTGATAAAAGGACTGCTATAAACCATCATACAACTCAAGATCTGTCTAGTAATTCTCCTTCTATTAACATTACTAATAGCAAATCAAATAGCACAATAATAAATAATGATGTCATACTTTGGCATAAGTGTTTAAGTCATCCATCTACTACCATTGTAAAAATTATTTTGTCTACTTGTAATATATCTTGCATGTTTTCTATCACCAACAACCAACATGTGTGTACAACTTGTCAATTAGACAAAATACACAAGCTATATTTTGTTAATTCTTGAAATTTTTCATGCTGATGTCTAAGGACGTGCTCCACTTTTATCATTGAATGGCTATCATTGGTATGTGTTGTTTACTGATGATTTTTATAGATTTTCATGGATTTATTTCCTAATAGATAAAAGGATCAATTAACCAGGTTTTTATTCTTTTCAAGACACATATTGAATTGTTAATTATCATTAATATTAAAGTACTACAATTCATTGGAGGAGGATAATTCACTGCCATAAATGGTTTTCTTCAATCATATGGCATTTTAAGAAAACTTTCATGTCCACATACATCCCAATAAAATTGTCTTGTGGAATGCAAGCATAGATGTGCCACTGAAATGGGACTCACATTGCTTTCACAAGCATCTATACCTCTCAAATATTGGTATGAAGCCTTCTTCACTGTAGTATTTCTTATTAATAAACTGCCCTTACTTGATCTGACCAAAAAATGTCCTATTGAAGTTTTATTGCATATTAAACCAGATTATGACTTTCTCAAGTATTTGGCTATAGATCTTGTCCTTTTTTTACCTTACAATGTTAATAAATTTTCATTCAAAACTAAACCTTGTGTATTTCTTAGTTATAGTCCTTTTCACAAAGGATACAAATGCCTTAATATTATAGGAAGAGTGTTCCTATCTAGACATGTTCAATTTGATTAAATTGTCTTCCCATTTGCTGATCCCAGATTTATCTATACTTCTACTCCTAAACCAAAAAAAAAACATTCTTAATTGTTCTCTCAAAGGACATATTTCTAACTACATTATCCAATCCACCCACTAGCACCATACAACCTATTATAGTTACTAATTCACCATTTGATCCATTGTCTTTACTATCATCTTCATCATCTTCTCCTTCATTCTTTAATAACCCAAACATATAAACACCTTCTACTTTTATTCATACTTCTCTACCATTATTATAACTCATGTCAAACACCTAATGTCTCTTCCCTATTTGTTCCTATTCAACACTAACCTAATAAATAAGATGTAACTTTCAAACCAACTCATAATTTTAATCCCATGATTGATCACTCAAAAGAAGGTTCCAATTCACCAAAAGCCTTTTCTACAACTTAAACTATTTCTTTACACAAATTGTTAAAGATGCCTTGAAGGATGAAAAATGGGTCATAACTATAAAGAGTGAATATGATGCTGTAATTAAAAATCAAACATGGATTTGGGTACCACCTCTTCCAAATAGGAAAATCATTGATAATAATTGGATCTTTCAAGTCAATGAACCCAGTAATAGATCTCTTAATAAACTTAAAGCTCGAGTAGTTGTCAAAGGTTTCTTACAAATTTCTAGATTCGATTTTCTAGAGATGTTTAGTTCAATAGTGAAGTTTGGCACAGCTAGGATAATCATCTCCACTGCTCTTGCTATCCATTGGCCTCTTGGGAAATTCGATATGAACAATGCCTTTCTTGATGGCACACTCTAAGAAGAAGGTTATACAAAGTAGGTCCAAGGGTTTGTTGATTCTGACTATCCTCATCATGTTTGTAAATTACTGAAATCACTCAATGGTTTGAAACAAGCCCCTCGGGCTTGGTTTGATAAAATGAGTTCTACTTTGATCAAAAATGGATTCATAAGTTCTAAGGTAGATAATTCTCTCTTCTTCAACATTAAACCCATTTATAGAGTTTATCTTCTTATACATGTCCATGACATAATTGTTAGAGGATCCAATAATGACATCATTTACATACTAGTTAAAAGATTGAAAGATGATTTTGCTGTGAAGGATATAGGTCTACTACACTACTTTCTTGGTATTAAGGTCAATCCAACATTCACTTGTTCTCTATTACTCAAGTAATGCAAATATGTCAAGAGTTTATTAGTTAATGCTAAACCATCTACTATTCCCATAAGTTCCACTGTGCACTTATCTTCAACCTATGATATTGCCTATTATGATAATCCTTCTTTACAGAAGCATCGTAAAGGCATTCTAATACACAAAACTCACCAAACCTAATATTTTTTTCTCATTAATAAGGCATGTCAATACATGTCCAACCTTCTACAAACTCATTCAGTGGCTATCAAAATGATTCTACGATATCTAATGGGTACCATTGAATTTGGTATTGAATGCAAACCATCTTTATACTTTACAGGTAGTGCTTTTTCTGATGTTGATTGTGGCTCTTATGTTGATAGAAGAAGGTCTACTTCAGGTTCTCTTGTGTATGTGGGAGACAATCCTATTATTTGGTAGCTTGAAAATAACCAATTGTTGCAAGGTAAAGCGTAAAGCACAGAGGCTGAATACAGATGCTTAGCATCCACAAAAGCTAAAGTTACTTGGGTTTAGTGATGAGTAAGATTGGCACAAATACTTTGTTTTATATTTCTAAAACTCTCGTAAGTGCACAAATCATTTTATAGAAAATGACAAGTATACATCCAAGGTCGATCTAAGGAAGGAATATATGTGATTTTTAATTTATTATTCAAACTTTTAAAAAAAAATTAAATCATAAACATCCTGTCACAATATTTTGGTTTTTGTGATTCCTAATCTAATGACATAAAAATAAATATAGATATGATTTAATAAACAATTATGCAAATTATTATCATTCATAATAGCGGAGTATTTATAGATATAATAATTAAGTTAATTTTGCGTACTCATATTATTTAGCTTATTAAAGATATAAATTGATATTTATTGATTCTCTCTTTTTTAAATGAATATCACATTTGGTAAGATTATATATTTTTTGTTAATTAAATAAATCAACTAACACCTATGGGTGGGGTTGATAATTAATTTGGTTAATTAAATTAATTCTTTATTGCTAAGAGATTTAAAATGACCAATTTAAATGGCACCTTTAGTGAGGTTAGACATTTTAAATTTTTTTCAAGGTGTCCAAATTAAACCTAAGCTTTAATTATCTGAGTACTAACTTTCAAGTTTTAAAACGATGATGGAAAATATGTTGTCAATACATTTTAGAATAATAATTCTTATAAAAACTTTTGAAATAGAGCTTCACTCTAACTACCGGGCGATTGTATCAACAAATAAAAAAGTACTACTCTAAATTAGACCGGATAATTAAACCTTAAAATCTAATATTCAGATTTAAGTTTGTAATGAAAAATAATATATTTCTCTCTAACATCCTTAATATAAAATCTTGAATAAAAACAAAATCAATTTATTTTATAGAGATATTTCACATCTTTAATATTTCGCAAGCATAACAACATTATTATTATATCATATTTACAAATAGCCAACCATGTTAAATTTAATCACAAAAAAAATGGAACATAACATATAAGAATAAACACATAAAAAATAACTATAAATAATTCATTTTAAAATTAGATCTCAAAAAAATCCTTACAGAACTTTGATGCCAATTCTATTGCTTGAAAACCTCCAAACGGATTTGTATTTTCGTTTATTGAATCAAAAACTAAAAATCTATAAAACCATAGCTAGTTATTCTAAAAAAGAGAAGAAATTTATAATTAAAAACTAAAAAACTAAGAAAACTTTCTAGAAAGAGAAAGAGCTGAGAAAGTTATGTATTTTTTACAATGGAGAGAGGATCCTTTTATAGGTGAGGAAAGGCAAAAAAAAGTGAGAAATATTTAAAAAATTGATTTTGGACACGTTTGGACACACTGGCACGCGTGTGGGGGCGAGAATTGTGATAGATAGGCGTTTGGCGCAAGTGGGATAGGCACAGGCGTGTGCTGGCACGATAGGACACGACACAGACTTGTGTTGGCGTGCATGGAAATCAGCATGGAATTTGCATGTTGTGCGAGAGCGTGTGCTGGCTGCGTGCATTGTATGGTGCGCACGGAACTTCATTATGAATGGTTGGCTAAGCACAAAATTTCAACGTTTTTGACCATTTTGACCCATTTTGTCCAATTTTTCCATCTTTTTTACTTTTCCTCATTTTTTTCTTAACATATTTGTGATATATTATCTCTAGTTTTTTCTTCACGTCTTTAATTTAATTTTGAACAAAAATATTGAAAATCAATAAAAATTCCTATGATTCCAAAAAGACAAATTTATATAAAAATATGATAGAATCATACAAATATAAATCTATTTAATCAATTAAATTATATTAAATATTAGTAATTTTAGTGTTTTTTAAGAACTCATCATTTAGTCATTACTCAGTGAAGTTCAAATTGTATCCTCTAAACCAATTGTATAGTGTGATAGTACTAGTGTCATAGCCTTAAGGACTAACCACGTGCTCCATTCAAAAACAAAACGTGTGGATTTAGATTATCACTTCATCAGGGAAAAGTTCCTTGCAAATGAAATTGCAATTCAATATGTCTCATCTAGTGACCAAAAGGTTGACATTTTCACTAAGGTTCTCCTTACTCCTCAATTCTTGTATCTCAGACCCAAACTTAATGTTACTTGTGTGTCACTTAGTTTATGGAGGGGGATGTTAACATATCTAAAATTGAGATGTAACATTGTGCAATTACATGGAAAAACAAGATAGCTAAATACAAAGTCAATAAGGCATAAAACTATGATGCAGGTAAGGTTATCAACCTATATTGCATGTGATCATAAAATACTAATTGAATACCATTACTAGTTTGTAAAGATCACAACGCATATAATCATAGAAATGATGGTAAAGGTAGTTAGAAAATACCATCTTTGATTAGACTTTGTATAGAAGCATAATAGGCAAGTAACAACGTAAAAAACAAGCTACCTATATAGAGCTTAAATTCATGTAAACACAGGTATGCATACAATCAGTGAAATCTGTCAGGAGTTATTCATGAAATATTAAAGCCAGTTTCTCTCTCTACATTTCTTTATCAAGAATTTCAAAATAATAGTTATTAAAGTCATCTTTTAGTTTTATTATTGAATCAAATTAGTCTTTATCATTTAATCAAGATCTATCCTAACAATTCCCCTAAAGAAAAACTCTAATATATGTGCGGCATCATCAGTTTTATGACACACTATAAAGTGTGCCATTTTGAAAAATCTATCTAGAATGACAAAAATGAAGTCCCTATCTTTCTTTGATATTGGTTATCCTAAAATAAAATTGATAGAAATATCAACCCAAGGTATACTAGGTATGTGTATGGGTGTGCACAGTCCTTGAGGTAGGACTTTAGACTTAGCTTGTATACATGTAATGCATCTAGAACATATTCTCTCTACATCCCGCTTCATCTTTAGAGAATAGAAATGATCATGTAGAGTGTCTAAAGTCTTTTTGACACCAAAATTTCTCATCAAACCTCCTTTATGGGCCTCATTCACTAAAAGTTCATACATAGAACAGTTGGCTATACACAATTGTTTTTTCTTAAATAAATACCCATCTAATCTATATAACTTACCAAAAAAAAAATTTCACATACATTGTAAGAAAAAAAATCAACATCATTGACATACATTTCCTTAATATATTCAAATCCTAGTAGCCTAGCATTTATAGTAGAAATTAAAGCATACCTTCACAATAATGCATCAGTTACTATGTTTTCCTTACCTCTTTTGTATTGGATCATATAAGGAAATGTCTCAATAAACTCCATCCATTTGGCATGTTTGTGATTCAACTTACCTTGACTCCTCAAGTGTTTCAAGGATTCATAATCCATATGAATGATGAATTATTTAGGCCATAGGTATTGTTCCTTCTTTTCAAGGGTCCTTACAAAAGTATAGAGGTCCTTGTCATAGGTTGAGTAATTAAGGGCTGCTTTGTTGAGTTTCTCACTGAAGTAGGCAATAAGTCTCCATTCCTGCATTAAAACAACTCATATACCTATACCTAAAGCATCACACTCAATCTCAAATGTTTTATAAAAATTAGGTAAAGCTAAAATGGGTGCAAAATATAATCTATCTTTTATCATGTTAAAATTTGTTTCCTGTTCCTCACCCTATTGAAACCCAATAGTATTTTTAATAACTTTAGTTAATGGTGCAGCTAATGTACTAAAATATTTAACATACCTATGATAAAAACTTAACAAAGCATGAAAAAGTCATACCACAGTCATAGATTTAGGTGTGGGCCATTCCCTAATTTCCTTCACCTTTTCTACATCTACCTCTATTCCTTTAGAACTAATAACATGTCCAAGAAAACTAACCTTTCCATATAGAAACAACACTTTTGTAGATTAGCATATAGTTTCTCTTTTCTTAATACCTGAAGTATAGATCATAAATGTATGACACACTCTTCTAGACTCTTAATGTAAACGAGAATATCATCAAAGTACCAACTAACCAACCAAAAAAACTATTTGTTATAAATAACATCTTGTTGTTGCATCAAAACATATAAATGTTGACTAATCTAACTAACACTGAACTTGTAAATGAAATGGTTGAATAATTGACAACAACAAATTTTCCTATGAACATACATAAAACATGATTCATAAGCCTAATAAAAATACTAGGTGCATTGGTTAATCCAAAAGTCATGACTAACTATTAATATATACATTGTTTAGTTTAAATGCAATTTTTCACTCAAAACCTTCTTTCATCCTAATTTGATGATATCCACGTTTCAAATCAATTTTACTAAAAATGAAAGAATCAATCTATTCATCTAACTCATCTAACCTAGGAATATGGTGTCTATATTTTACCGTAATGTTGTCAATGGCTTGGCAGTCAACACACATTCAATTTGATCCATCCTTCTTAGGTATAATAAGCATTGGAACTACACATAAGCTCAAGCTTTCCCTTACCGTGTCTTTATCCAAGTATTCCTCAACCTCCCTTTGAATCTCCTTTGTATATTCTAGGTTTGGAAGGGATACTCATGGAATTAAATCAATTTGATTCTCAATCTCTTTAATGTGAGATACACCACCAGGAATCTCTTTTGTAAATACATCCTCGAATTCCTAAAACAAAAAAGCAATAAAACTAGGCAAAGAAGAGTTAAGGTAATTAGTAGAAAATTTTACCTCCTTGTATAAAAGTACAAGTATGGGCCATTGTCCAAAAATAGTTCTCTTTACCTCACTTTCTCTAGAATAGAAACTCACATTCTTTTTCTCTCTATCCTTTTCTCTCACTCTTTCCTCTTTCTTTTCCTCTCTTGTCTTTTTCTTTTATCATTTTCAATTAGTCTTCATAGAATTCTTTAGGAGTAAAAAGTACAAGTTTGATATTTTTGATGTCCTTCATGAAAGGGTACTTATTCCAATACCCATCATGTGTAGCCCTCTGATCATATTGGCATGGCTTACCTAACAAGATATGCCCCATTTTCATTGGAACCATGTCGCACAACACTTCATCTTTGTATTTTCCAATAGAAAAGGATACTACCACTTGCCTATTCACCTTTATGTTCCTACTATCATTCAACCATTATAACTTGTAAAGTTTATGATGTTTAATCATAAGCAATTCTAGTTTCTCAACTAGGGTGGTACTAGCAATGTTAGTACAACTTCCTGTGTCGATAATGACATTGTAAACCATGTTGTTCACTTTGCATCTTGTATGAAAAATATTTTCTCTATATTCTCCCATGTCATCCTTCTTAATTTGAACATGTAAAGACCTTCTTATCACAAGTGCTTCTCTATCCACATCACTTATTTCTTCATCACTAGCATTCTATAGTTGTGACATTTCTTCATCTTCAATTTCAACATTAGTTCTCAACTCCTCTTCGACTTGTGTGATCATTTCTCTATTGTTTGGATATTGATAGGCTATATAACCCCTATCAAGACAACGAAAAAACTTAATATCATGGTTATGGGTTAGGGTTTTGATTTTACCTTCATCCACCACTTTGTTTTTTAATGGCTCTAGTCTAGGCTTGAAACTCGATCCTTCCTCCTTTTTCCAATTAAATTTCCAAGGTGTAATAGGATTCAATTTTTGCATAGTAAGGGTTGCCTTTGGTGGTAGTGATCGATTACTCATTTTTTAGTTGCTTCTCTATTTTAATTACCATGTAGACCATATCTTGCAACTCTACATAATAATGAAGTTTGACAATATTGGTTATTTCTGAATTCAACCCACTCAAATATCAAGCCATTATGGCTTCCCTATATTCCTCTACATTGGCCCTAATCATGGCCACTTCCATTTCTTTGTAGTATTCATCTACTAACTTAAATCCTTGATTATGTTTTTGTAGTTTCTGGTGTAACTTCATATAAGAATAACTAGGAATAAATCTTTTTATTATGATAGCCTTCATATCTTCCCAATTATCAATAGGTCTTTTACGATTCCTTCTCCTACTAATCACTAATTGATCCCACCAATTTAGTGCATAATCAGTAACTTCTATACTAGAAAATTTTACCTTTTTCTCCTCAGAGTAGTTATGGCACTCAAAGATGTGCTCCATCTTTTCCTCCCATTCTAGGTACAACTCTAGATCATTCTTTACTTGAAATGGTGGAACCTTCATTTTAGTGCTACCCAGATTTCTATCAACTACATCTTGTGGGCTAGATGGTGGTCTCCACATACCTCTCATACCATTTCTTCCTCCCATGGGTACCATTTCTTCTTCTTTCTCAAAGTATTCCTCCCAATTATCATCTTTGGGCTCTTCCTATACAAAAGCCACTACTACAAAATGGACTATTAAAGTTGGTTAAAAACTGACTTTAAACCAATTTAAAGTCGGTTTGCTGAACCGAATTTAAATTGACTGACTTAAACTTTAAAGTTGGTTCACGCGTTGAACCGATGCTACGCGTAAAGTCGATTCAACACATGAACCGATGCTACGATGTATTGATTTTTTTTTATTCTCATTTTTCACTCTACTAACCTGTATTCAATATAGCATAAAAAGCCAAAATATAAATAATAATACAAATCATTAAAATTTTAAATATAATTAATTACTTGATAATTAAATTTATTACAAAACAAATAAAGTATATACAATACATATATATAGTTAACTTAAATTACAAATAAAATAATGTCGTCAAAGTGTAATTGGATTGTGCAAGCAAGCTTGGTTGGCTTAGAATCACCAGCATAATGACAAGGAAACTGGGCAAAAAGCAGCTAGTCCATATAACAATTCATTCCCCTATATATAAACATACATCAAACAAGCAGTCTAAACTTAAGAGACATACGAATGGAGAAATTAAATCATTATAAATATTATCATGGTGTTGTCCTATGTTATTCAAGATTATATTCTTCTCCTGATGTTTGAATAAAGTGTTCTGTCCATTCTTCTTGTAAATCATCAAAAATAAATTACCACAGCGACATCCGAGTGATATAATTATAGTCTTATCCCTTCGAACTCATATTAGCATTTTATTAATCTTTTGTTTATAAATATGAAGCAATTTGGAATCAAGTTGGTATTTTTAATGCTATATTGAGCTCTAAATATGAAATCAAGTGTAACTCCGATTTGTTACTTGACTTGTATAAGTTTTGGTGCCCTTAAACGTATGGAACAATTTTGTAATACGTTTATGGGCACCAAAAATCATACAAGCCAAGTAACAAAATATAAGTTACACCTGACTTCATATTTAGAGCTCATTATAGCATTAAAAATACCAGCAGAGATTCCAAATAGCTTCATATTTATAGACAAATGATTAATAAAGTGCTACCATGATGTTGTCATAAGGAAAGTAGCCAAGAGAGATGAAATGAAGTTTGGGCAAAAAATAGGTCCATAAAACAATGCATTTCCCTAAATACATGAGTACATAACCATCCATCAAACAAAACATCCATCAAATAAGGGACTTCAGACACAAGAATAAAGAAATTAAATCATTATAAAAATTACCTTACGGTAAATAAATTTATCTACGTACGGTAAATATTATAGTCCCTCAAACCCACAACATCCAAATATTATTTCCATAGAAAATAAGCCAAACATATAATAACAAGTGTAATACAAAACATACATAAATCAAATATTTATACAAAAAATAAAGCAAACTCATTAATAAGTGCTTAGGATTAATAGAAATACTTACAAGAGTAAATGAAGTGACTAAATGAAGGAAATGAAGAAAAAATGGGTGTTTTGTAAGTGAGAATAAGTGAGAAAATGGATATAACCCATAAAACGGATTTGCAAATGGTTGTTAGAGTGGCCAGAAAATGAGAAAGGGTGGAGGAGGTAAGCTCGTTTTTGAAGTTTATTGTTGCTGCAAAAATTGAAATAGATGTTCTAATGAAGAAAAAAGAAGAGAAATGGATTAATACGTGTGGATAACGTCGGTTGACGTGGTGAACCTACGCTACACACGTGGATAGCGTCGGTTCACCACGTCAACCGATGCTATGTCCTATGTGTATTTTTTTATTTAAAAAATATACTTTAAAATTGAAATTATATACTACAATATTTGTTTTTGGGTCAATTGTTATTTTATTTTATTTTAACTATAAACATGTACGTACATACATAAAATTAATTATCCAAAGAAATACACAAAATTATATAATTTTAGAAACTAATTGTCTTAAAAAAACAGAAAAAATTATACTATATATATATATATCAAATTAAATTTTAAAGAGTTCAAATAAAATAATAATTTACCAAAAAATAAAATTGTACTATATAATTTCAATTATAAACTGTATTTTTTAAATAAATAAATACACATAGAACGTAAGGTCGATTGATGTTGTGAACCGACGTTATCCATGTGTGTAGCGTCGGTTCACCACGTCAAACAACGCTACACACGTGGATAGCGTCAGTTCACCATGTCAACCGACGCTACATCCTACGTGTATTTTTTTATTTAAAAAATATAGTTTAAAATTGAAATTATATACTTCAATGTTTTCTTTTTTGGGTCAATTGTTATTTTATTTGATTTTAACTTAAAACATGTACGTACGTACATAAAATTAAATATCCGAACAAATACACAAAATTATATAATTTTAAAAACCAATTGTCTTAAAAAAATAGAAAAAAAATTATGCTATATTTATATATATCCAAATTAAATTTTAAAGAGTTCAAATAAAATAATAATTGACCAAAAAAGAAAATTGTACTATATAATTTTAATTATAAACTGCATTTTTAAATAAATAAATACACGTAGGATGTAGCATCGTTGACATGGTGACCGACGCTATCCATGTGTGTAGCATCGGTTCACCACGTCAACCAATGCTACACACGTGGATAGCGCCGGTTTACAATGTCAACCGACGCTACGTCCTATGCGTATTTTTTTTATTTAAAAAATATAGTTTAAAATTGAAATTATGTACTTCAATGTTTTTTTTTATTTTAACTATAAACATGTATGTACGTACATAAAATTAAATATCCAAACAAATACACAAAATTATATAATTTTAAAAACCAATTGTCTTAAAAAAAATAGAAAAACTTATACTATATATATATATATATCCAAATTAATTTTAAAAAGTTCAAATAAAATAACAATTGACCCAAAAAGAAAATTGTACTATATAATTTCACGTGGATAGCGTCTATTCATCACGTCAATCGACGCTACGTCATAAGTGTATTTTTTTATTTAAAAAATGCAGTTTAAAATTGAAATTATTTACTACAATGTTTTTTTTGGGTCAATTTTTATTTTATTTTATTTTAACTATAGACATGTATGTACGTACATAAAATTAAATATCCAAACAAATACAAAAAATTATATAATTTTAAAAACCAATTGTCTTAAAAAAACAGAAAATATTATACTATATATATATCCAAATTAAATTTTAAAGAGACCAAATAAAATAATAATTGACCAAAAAAGAAAATTGTACTATATAATTTCAATTATAAACTATATTTTTTAAATAAAGAAATACACGTAGGACGTAGCGTCGGTTGACGTGGTGAACCAACCCCATCCACGTGTGTAGCGTCAGTTCACCACGCCAACTGACACTATGTGTAGTGTTCGTTCTACACCGAACTGACTTTAAATTTATTATAAGTCAGTTTTTTCCAAAAACCGACTTTACATATCGACTTAAATACTCCTTTTTTGTAGTAGTGAGCTTTCCTATCAGGCCCTCTAACGTATGGGATGACTTGTAGTGCTTATTATTATAAGGTGGCTATCATGGTGTTTTGCCTCTCCATACTCTCATTCATGTCCACCATTACTGCATTCATCCTTTCAAAAGATTGTTGCAAAGGCCTCAATGAATGTTGCATCTGGTCTTTCTTCGGGGCTATTTTTGTTGGATATTGTGTAATAACTAACACAAATAAAATATTAATTATAAAAGTAATTAATTTTCTCTCACCTACCTCCCATATTTAAACCTCTAGTTCTCTTAGCTCGTAAGTGATCCAAACCTATCAAGAATTTTCAAACAATTGTAGAATTCACTATCACCAAGAGTGGTTCACAATATCCAAAGAGTCAAAGCACAATAGAACAAACTCAAAGTGTTTATAAATCATAAAACTAGAATAGACATGACTAAGAACAAGAGAGGATTAGCAATTCAATATAAGAAGTGTATTAATTGTTCAAGGAATAATTGATGAATAATAATAATATAGTAAAATTTCTTGGATTTAAAATTCTTCACAGTATTTAATTATAGTCAATATATTTTCTTTTTATTCTTTTTTATTCAACCCTTTTTTGTAATACTCAACCTTTCTTTTCTTTCCTTTTTTTATATAATTCTATTAATAAACCAAAAAATTAACATGAAAATACGATATGAATCTGAGAAATTTAAGATACATAAATAACACAAAAATCCAGAACTCGCAAATATTACTATACAAACTCTCGGAATTTCCTATCCAAAATACACAAAATATTTCAAGAAAAAATGAACAATAACAAGTAATAGCATAGAAATTACAAAGCAAAAATATCGAAATAGTGTAGATATTACGAAACAAAAATCTAGAAGTAAAATCACTGCATAATACGAACCAAACACAGATAATTTCCAAGAAAATAGAATAGAAAATAACATAAAATAATGAAATAATGAAGAAAAAAATTTGGGATTATAAACCTAAAATATTTTCACAGATTTTTAATTTTTTATAATAAGAAATTAAATACAAGAACTCAAAGATAAAAGAACGAAAATAAATGGATAGGAATATAAAATATTTATATTTTAGGAATACAAGAGACATAAATCTTGTAACCCAAAAACTACCAAATGATGTGAGCTCGAGAACATAAATCTTGTAACCCAAAAACTCAGTATAATTTGAGAACTACAAGAGACATGACCTAAGACCTCACAACAAAATTGAAATTGATTCCTAGAAATGGATATTAAGATTTTAGAACACTCACCTTGACTCAATGGATATTACTCACCAATGATTCAGGATGAAGAAAACGCCACAAGTTGTGTCAATTTCTTGATAAGTTGGTGATGCTTATTTTCGCAAGTGTACGAATCATTCAAGTAATAAAGTGTACAAAAGTACGGATATCGAACCCACAAGGAATGGCATTACTAAGTACCAAAATTGACTAACCCTAATTTTATTTGAAAACTGAATTGTTGAAATTGTTTAAAAAGAAAATTAACATAAAACTAAACGCAAATAGCAAAATTAAATGTTGTTCACTAATGATTAAAAACGCTAAGGCATTTGATTTCGCTAAATCAATTCAATCCGATTTCAAGTCATGTTATATGAGAATCAAAGCTAAAAGTGATGGTTGAAAAACCCAAACTTATCTAATACTCTTTCTCAAGTTATATTAGAATTACTTATCTATGAAAACCGACTATATTTCTATGAAGATTTAATCACAAATAAGCACATTACGATTTATGGAATTTCTGGAATAACCACATACATCATGCATTAGGTGTCAAACTCGCATTCAACATACGGTATTTATCACAAGAAGCATTCATTACACATCTCCTCTCGGTCTCAATATAATGCAACAAATCATCTAAATCTTGATCAGAAATTTAAAAGCATTAAGCATGGAAATAAATACTTGACTTGAAAACAATGAATTCATATAACCATAACAAAAGAAATCAGATTTCCTTGATCTAACTACATCATAGCCTTAGCAAAAACGAATTAGTTCATAACGGAAATAAGAACAACCATTATTTCAATTGAATCCATGAATAACAAATATGAATAAACTACAGAAAATAAAAACTAAGGAGAAGAGATGAAAAAACTCTAGAAGATGAAGGCTTGGTAGCAACAATGGTGAAGATCCTTCAAGTTTCTCCAAAATTTCCTTCTCTTACTCCAAAAATGCCTTTGAACTACGCTTTCTGTAGTCCCCTCCTTCTCCATCATAATGTATATATAGATCTAGGGTTTTGGAGGGCAATTTTGGAACAAAACAGCATAAAAATGTGTTTTCGAACGAAACTTCATGGTGAAGTTATTCTACGCCGCGGCGAGATTTCTGGAAAACTTACGATTTCGGTTCCGCTAAATCTCGCCGTGGCGGGATTATTAATGGCCGGCGAGATTCACTTGGCCGTGGCGATATGTATTGGCCGGCCGAGATGTACTGTGGCGAGATTGATTTGGCCGTGGCGAGATTGCTTAGCCAAAATCCGTGCTCCCCGCATGATTTTCAACATTTTCTCGATAAGGTTTTATTGTGGCGGAATATTCTCGCCGTGACGAACTTCCAAATTTTGAAATTTTGTTTTCTTTTTATTTGCACTCAATCCCGGTCATTGAAATTTGTCCCAAACTTCTCCATGATTATGATTTTACCTGCAATTGCACTTTAAACACGAAATACCCGTGAAATGACATTTGTGGATTAAATAATAAAATAAAACGCAATTTTCACACAAATATCAACCTTTAAATCATAACAAAAATGCAATAATTTGACTCTTATCATTTGGTTTGGAAAGGAACATGGAACATTCAAACTCTCAATTTTTTATTGAAATCAAAATGTATTAAAATGTGAACTAAAGAGGTAGATTTATAAGATACAAATAAAACCCTAAAAAGGAAAGTAATCGCCACAATTGGATTACAATGAACCTTCAGGAAATTACATAGAAAAATGATGCACAACATAACACCAATCAATCCATGCCATAACACTAGTGATTTTACCCACATTGCAAAAACTAGTCAAGAAGTCCATGCGATAGTACCAACCAATCAGTGCCGCGGTGTTGATGCAATTGTCCAAATTTTGCCAAATTTATCTTTATCTCATGAAATAGCTCCCTCCATGCCTTGTGTTCCATTTGTGACACTTATAGATCATGATTTTAACTCTTGAATGAGCCCATTCAAGGCTTTCTTGAGTTATTTCATCTTTGATCTCATGATTGGTCCATTCAAGATTTGTAACATTTCGTTTATCACATCACCATCCTATCCTAACTTTCTATTGTTGCCTTTTCTTACTACCTTCGCAATAAATTGAGCTGACATAGAGATCTGACACTCCTCTAGAGCCAACAACACACACAACAGTGCAAGGAACTACTAACGACTAGCCATGTGAAGAAGATAGTATATAAACAACATGAGAAACCACTCAACTGCAATCACCCACAATCATTATTCGGGGAACACTCAACAATCCCAAAAGCATAGTATTGTTTACATGTCCCTAGTAAAATAGTCTTAAGTACTCACAACTTAAGAATGTTATTTTACTCTCTCAAGAACGTAACACAAACATCGAAATCCACTCAAGGTGGTTTGTAAAACAAAAACAAAAATGTGATGAGGTACCCACCTCAATCATAACTCACTAGTAAACACCATCATAAGTACTCATTACTCAAGAGAATGGTTTTGCTCACACAGTCACAAATCCCTAATAACGAACTACACTCAAGACAATAATGATTTGAAATTAGAAGAATGAGATGTCATTTTGACAGAGCTCTGTTGTGTTTTTCACATTATAAAAACAAGAATTAGAGTATTTATAGAAATCATCCAAGGTCACATAGTACCTCATCGAAGGTCTGGTTGACCACCCTTACCGAGCCCTCGATGAGGAGTCTAATGAGATAGTTCGATGAGGCACACAAAAAATCCAATTTTTGTTTCAAAAATTGCCGAGTAATTTTATGAAATACCCATATATGCAACTTAACAATGACAACATGGTGAGTGAGCTATGGAGACTACGAAAACTAACCCTATGATGTGTGTAAACATGCTCGCATACAAAATGTACCAAATGTGTGCATTACTCATCATCAGTAATCAACCTTATACAGAGAAAGATAGATATAGTAAGTAAAATAAACATACTCCATGCTTTGCATATGAGAACCCAATAAATATGTAAAGGACTACAGGACTTAGTGTCCTCAATCAATCAAGAGATCGAGTCAACACACAAATTTGGCATTTTTTAGCATAACTTATAATCATGACCGTTGGATCAAACAATTTCTAATCAATTTCAAATTAGGCATGACATACATTATTTAAACAAGATAATAGGTTTTCAAGACACAACAATTGCAACAAAAGACAAGAGAGATCAAATAGCATATCTAAGGGAACTTTTAGAGAAGATTTTGAAGGGAAGATTGAAGATTTTTATAAGCTTTTCTTTAACTTTTTTTTATTTGGTTTTTTTATGATTATAATGTTGATTCTCTTAGAATCCATTTCTAGCTAAATTTCTAATGTGATTAAGGGAAATTCAAAACACTAGATTAAGGTTTAATTAATTTAATATTATGATAAATTTTGGTTTCAAATTTTTAATGTATTCAATTCTACGTTTAAATGTCATGACTATGTTATGAATTAAATAATTAACTAGTTTATTGTTGGAAAATGTTTACATTCAATCTAAGATGTTACTACATAATTGTTAATCTTCTTATTCGAAGTGGTATCTTATAGTTACTATCATAAGTAGAACTAAATACCTAGAACGATCATTCTAATAATGGCTAGTTTATTAAACATCTTTTTAGATCTTAATATAATGAATGAGTTAAATTTAGTAAACATACCTTTAGGCTATTCAGGATTTAGATTGGTTAATAATCAAACTTTAAATTAATTACAAGGTAAGAAAAGATGAAAAATCTTAAACATACCTAGACTTCTAAAGTTAAAATTAAGAGTTCAAAAAGATTTTAAATTATGAAAGTGATTTAGAACTAAAAAAATTAATTTTTATTTATAACATTATCAATAAAAATGTAAGATAATGATGAGGACAATCTCGTAATCACATATCTCCCGTATCTTTTGTGCATAATATTTTATTGTTTTGTGTTATTCTTTTCAAAACAACCAAAAACTATTATTTTTTTAATTTAAATTAACACACTAACAAATTAGTATATAGTAGTAGAAGTTGTTAATCATCATAGATACGGTATGACCGTATATATATTCTCAATTATACCATAATTGTATATTTATTTTACATCTTGTTGTTTACTATTTTCTTATATTATTTACTAGATTATTGCTTGTTAACGGGAATATTGAATCCTTGAGACGTTCGTAACACCTCCTTAGTATTTTTCCAATAGATACGCGGCAGTGTCTATTGGAAAAGATGAAGTTTTATTAAAAAAAATTTAAAGCCTTGCCTTGTCCCACATTGCTTTTTTACAATATTTATAAAATGTATAAATAGTGAAAAGTTGGCTATTGGGATTGGGCCTCAAGGGGCACCCACTTTTGTGGAAGGGAAGAGGACCTAGGCAAATGTGATATCACATAAGCGCGCAAGCACCGCCGCCGCCGTCCGTTCGACCGACCGGCCGTGCCGTGCCGAGTGCGTGCACGTGTGTGAGGTGATATTTTATTTTTTGGAAAAACATTTTTTCTTTTTAAGGAAAACTTTTCCACTTAGAAAAATGGTTGTTATATATATATATTTTCTCTCTTTCTTAGAAAAACAACCGTTATTTTCTTTTATAATATGACCGTTACGGCCATTCGTCTTCTTTATTCAGAACAAAAGTCGTTGCTCGTATTTACTCACAAAAATGTCTATTACTCGTTTTTAATCTGAAAATGGCCGTTACTCTTCATTACTCAGAATGGCCATTACGCTCTTAATTCCCAGACATTATCGTTATTATCATAATTGCCACACGGTTTCTAAAACCTATAAAAAGAGGGCCTCAGCTCTCAGTTTCAACACAACAATCTCTACAAACTCATCTCACTACAAACAATTCTCTCTGCAACTTTAAGTTATTTTTCAGTTTTCCAAGCAACACATTTTTCAGGTGTAGCATTCCGGTCTTCATCAGTGCAGTGAAATTCCGAGACAGAGAAAAAATGATTCTGGGCTGTTTTATCCTGGGGACGACGGGGCTGTGTTTGCTTGCACAAATTTGGGTAGAGCCGCGAAACGTCTTAAAGAGAGCGACCTAGTCCTTGACTCAACCCAAGTAGTTACTTTCAAGTTATCGGTAATATTGTTCCTACACTGTTATTACAAACTTGTTTCAACAATTTTAAGACAAATTCAATCTGCCATGTCTACTGAAATGCTAACTGCTAATCTAAACAAACCATTCCGTTTTGAGGGACTACACTTTAAAAGATGGAGACAAAAAATGTTATTTTTCTTAACCATGAAAAAAGTCGTTTATGCTCTTACTACTGAAAAACCAATACAGTCGACTCCTCCTACTGAAGATGTAACTAAGGATTTAGACACGTGGATGCAAAATGATTTCATGTGCAAAAATTATATTCTTAATGGTTTAGCTGATGATTTGTATGATTATTATAACTCTGATAAGTCTGCTAAGGAAATTTGGGAAGCACTACAAAAGAAGTACGACATTGAGGAAGCTGGAACTAAGAAGTATGCTGTCAGTAGATACATGAAGTTTCAAATGAATGGTGGAAAATCAGTGGAAGCTCAATCACATGAACTGTAGAAGATAGCACACGAAATAACTTTTGAAGGTATGACTTTAGATGAACAATTTCAAGTAGCTGTTATAATAGATAAATTACCCCCTGCTTGGAAAGATTTTAAGAATACACTTAGACATAAAACTAAGGAATTTTCTTTAGAAAGTCTTATAACCCGTTTAAGAATAGAAGAAGAAGCTCGAAAGCAAGACCAAAGAGATGAAGTACTCATAGTCTCAAATAACAGTACCAATAAGAAACCCTCCTCTACAATTCTGAAACCTAAAGGTAGAAATATGAAAACTCATAATCGTAGTAATAATCAAAACTGCAACCACCAAAATAGAAATAGAAACTATCCTCCCCAGAATGGACCTCAACCCCCTTAAGGAATAACACATTCATGTGTTATAGTTGTAATAGACCTGGCCACTTGGCTAGGAACTATCGAAATAGTAATCGTCCTGCCCCACAGGCGAACCTTACCGAAGATCAACTTATTGCTATGATATCTGAAGTCAATTTTATTGGTGGATCCGAGGGGTGGTGGGTGGACACCGGTGCTTCTCGCCATGTCTGCTATGATCGAGACATGTTCAAGTCCTATTCTGATTCTGAGGACAAGAAAGTACTGCTGGGTGACTCCCACTCCACTAAAGTTTCTGGTACTAGTGAGGTGGTATTGAAGTTTACCTCCGGAAAGACTGTCATACTCGAGAGATGAGAAAGAACTTAGTTTCAGGCTATCTTCTTAACAAAGTTGGGTTTACTCAAACTATAGGGGTTGACTTATATACTATAACGAAAAATAATATATTTGTTGGGAAAGGGTACGCCACTGATGGCATGTTTAAATTAAATGTTGAAATCAATAAAACCTCTTCTTCTACTTACTTGTTGAGTTCTTTTAATATTTGGCATGCTAGACTTTGTCATGTTAATAAACACATAATCAAGAACATGAGTAGCTTAGAACTAATTCCTAAGTTATCTTTAAATGATTTTGAAAAATGTGATTTTTGTAGTCAAGATAAAATAACCAAAACTTCACATAAATCAGTAGTTAGAGAATCTGAACTTTTAGAATTAATACATTCTGACATATGTGAGCTTGATGGAAATTTAACAAGAAATGGAAAACGCTATTTTATAACTTTTATAGATGACTGTTCAGATTACACTTATGTATATCTAAAGAAAAATAAAAGTGAAGCATTTGACATGTTTAAAATATTTATGACTGAGATTGAGAATCAACTTAACAGAAAAATAAAAAGGTTTTGAAGTGATAGAGGCACCCAATATGATTCCAATATCTTCAATGATTTTTATAAAACTCATGGAATCATTCATGAAAAACCTGCACCTTATTCTCCTGAAATGAATGGCAAAGCTGAAAGAAAAAAAAAGAATTTTACTGAATCAGTTGTTGCAATTTTATTAAACTCTGGTACTGCTTCCCATTGGTGGGGAGAAATTTTATTAACTGTTTTCTATGTGCTAAATAGAGTGCCTAAATCTACAAATAAAATTTCACCATATGAAATTTTGAAAAATAAGAAACCTAATTTAACTTGTTTTAAAACTTGGGGTTGTTTAGCCTATGTTAGTATCCCTGATCCTAAAATAAATAAACTTGCTAGTAGAGCATATGAGTGTGTATTCATAGGATACACTGTGAATAGTAAAGCTTATAAATTCTATGACTTAAATGATCATGTAGTTATAAAATCAAATGATGCTGACTTCTATGAACATAGGTTCCTCTTTAAATTTAAAAATAGTGGGGGTTCGTCTTCTAGTAGTTTACCCATAACTAGAACTAGTGAACAAAATGAAGAATTAAACACTGAAATTAGAAGAAGTAAACGAGCTCGAACCCTTAAGGATTTTGGGTCTGATTTTTATGCTTATACCTTAGAGGAAGATCCTCAAACTATTAAAGAAGCATTATCTTCTTTAGATGCCAACTTATGGGAAGAAGCCATAAATGATGAAATGGACTCTCTTGAGTATAATAAGACTTGGCATTTAGTTGACTTACCTCCTGGTTACAAAACCATTGGTTGTAAATGGATACTGAAGAAGAAATTAAAACCTGATGGTACTATTGAAAAGTACAAAGCTCGTCTTGTAGTTAAAGGATATAGGCAAAGGGAAAATGTAGATTTCTTTGATACCTTTTCACCAGTCACACGAATAACTTCCATACGTGTACTTTTTTCTCTTGCTGCTATCCATGATTTAGTAGTACACCAAATGGATGTTAAAACTGCTTTCTTAAATGGTGATTTAGAAGAAGAAATTTATATGGATCAACCTGAAGGTTTTGTTATCCCAGGTTAAGAAAATAAAGTTTGTAAACTTGATAAATCCCTTTTATGGTCTAAAACAAGCACCTAAGCAATGGCATGAAAAATTTGATAATCTAGTTAACTCACATGGATTCAAAATAAATGAAAGTGACAAATGCATATATTATAAATTAGAAGATAACATTTACACTATTATATGTTTATATGTGGATGACATGCTTATTTTTGGGTCAAATATTCATGTTGTGAACAATGTGAAAACTTTGTTAAGTGCTAATTTTGATATGAAAGATCTCGAAGAAGCGAGTGTAATCCTTGGTATAAAGATAACTAGGTCTGAAAAGGGAATTTCTCTAGATCAGTCTCACTACGTTGAAAAGATCTTAAAGAAATATAATTACTTTAACTGCAAACCTACATGTACTCCTTATGATCCTAGTGTAAAGTTGTTCAAGAACACCATAGATGGTGTTAGACAAACTGAGTATGCGAGCATCATTGGTAGCTTACGTTATGCTACTAATTGCACTAGACTAGACATAGCTTATGTTGTGTGACTACTAAATAGGTTTATCAGTAGACCTAGTGTAGATCATTGGAATGCTATTGAAAGGGTTATGAGATACCTTAAGAGAACTATGAACCTTGGATTACATTATAAAAATTTTCCCGCTGTTCTAGAAGGATATAGCGATGCAGATTGGAACACTTTATCAAAAAACTCCAAAGCAACTAGTGGCTATATTTTTAACATAGCTGGTGGAGCAGTTTCCTGGAAGTCTAAGAAATAAACAATATTGGCTCAATCTACAATGGAGTCTGAAATGATAGCACTAGCCACTGCTAGTGAAGAAGCAGGCTGGCTAAGAAGTCTGTTAGCTGAGATCCCTTTATGGGAAAGACCGATACCAGCTGTCTTGATCCACAGCGATAGTACCGCGACTATTGCAAAGATTCAGAACCGTTACTACACTGGCAAGAGACGATAGATACGTCGTAAGCATAGTACTATTAGAGAATTTCTCTCTATGGGAGCTGTAAAAGTGGATCATGTACGTTCTGATGAAAATTTGGCAGATCCTTTGACGAAAGGATTACCGAGAGAGAAGGTTTTCAAAACCTCAAAAGGAATGGGATTAATGCCCTTAGAATGAAGAGTCACTGGTGATGGTAACCCAACTTATAGACTGGAGATCCCAAGAAATAAGTTCAAAGGGTAATAACAAGTCATGAAGTGATATGAGATTTATCATGCTATTTTTCAAATCCCATTCTATATTGTTAGAAGCATGAAGTCCTGAAGTGATAGAAAAGGATGAGTTAATTGTCTTAATGAGTTCTATACTTTATGTGGAGTGGAGTACATAGCTACATGAGTACACTTGATAGACTCACCTATGTGAATGTGGAAGTGTGGCCGCTTCCTATGAAAATTTTTTGGGACAAAAATTTACTAGAGCGTTCACTATACTGGGATACACGTGCATGGCTGTAAAGCATGGGCTTTTCGAACTATACCTTGGAAAGGTTGTGTGTGTGATGATTGTTAGAGATAGAGTTCAAAACTACGAGTTACTCTAGTATATTCTAAAGCATCAACACTATGCAAAGGTTCAAGTCGATAGATACCTTTTCGCTTATGTACAATCTTATAATTTTAATTGATCGGTTGTTCGATGAAAATTATTTTTATATAAAATTCAAGTGGGGGATTGTTGGAAAAGATGAAGTTTTATTAAAAAAAATTTAAAGCCTTGCCTTGTCCCACATTGCTTTTTTATAATATTTATAAGATGTATAAATAGTGAAAAGTTGGCTATTAGGATTGGGCCCCAAGGGACACCCACTTTTGTGGAAGGGGAGAAGACCTAGGAAAATGTGATACCACACACGCGTGCGCACCGCCACCGCCGCCGTCCGTCCGACCGACCGACCGTGCCATGCCGAGCCGAGTCCGAGTGTGTATGCGCGTGCGTGTGTGCGTGTGTGAGGTGAGGTGATATTTTATTTTTTGGAAAAACATTTTTTATTTTTAAGGAAAACTTTTCCACTTAGAAAAATGGTTGTTATATACATATATATTCTCTCTTTCTCAGAAAAACAACCGTTATTTTCTTTTATAATATGACTGTTATGGCCGTTCGTCTTCTTTATTCAGAAAAAGAGCCGTTGCTCGTATTTACTCACAAAAATGTCCGTTACTCGTCTTTAATCTGAAAATGGCTGATACTCTTCATTACTCAGAATGACCGTTACGCTCTTAATTCCCAGACATTACCGTTATTGTCATAATTGCCACACGGTTTCTAAAACCTATAAAAAGAGGGTCTCAGCTCTCAGTTTCAACACAACAATCTCTGCAAACTCATCTCACTACAAACAATTCTCTCTGCAACTCTAAGTTATTTTTCAGTTTTCTGAGCAACACATTTTTCAGGTGTAGCATTCCGGTCTTCATCAGTGCAGTGAAGTTCCGAGACAGAGAAAAAAGATTCTGGGCTGTTTTATCTTGGGGACGACGGGGCTGTGTTTGCTTGCACAAATTTAGGTAGAGCCGCGAAACATCTTAAAGAGAACAACCTAGTCCGTGACTGAACCCAAGCAGTTACTTTCAAATTATCGGTAATATTGTTCCTACACTGTTATTACAAACTTGTTTCAACATTGTCACTAATCACTATATCACTATATTCAAATTACAAAACATTAATTAAATTAATTATTATCATTAAATAAATTAAATTAATAATAATGTCATTTTTTCGTAATTAAAGTAAAAATTTATACAAATTTGTTCAAAATTAAAAATTACTGTATTTTCAAATATATATAATAGTAAAATATATTAATAAATGGGTTTGACAAATTTTATTTTTAGAAAGAATGAAAAATGTTGTAATTAAAGTAAACAATTGAATCAAATTATATATATATATATATTATGCAGAAAACATAATTATAAGAGTATTCTTAACTTAAAAAATTTAAAATTAATCATTTAATTTTAGTACAATGAAAATAATATTAAGAAAATTCATAAATAGCCGAATAAAAAGAAGGAATGAAATACTCTTATAAAGAACAAATTACTGTATTAATTTAAATAACCCTACTTTTTAACTAATTTACTAGTGATTAAGCATGATGAATTACACTTTCTTTTATATTATTTTAATTTTTTTAATATAAAAATAATACTTTAACAATATGCCTAAGCACTTCTCCGCTTGATCATTAGAATTCAAAATTATGTAGGAACAATATATAATACTATACAAGTAGAATTATATATATATGAAAGTAATGCAAATTACACAATGTAAAATAAAATTATGCTTAAAAGCATCTTATACAATAATAACAAATGATAGAACAGTATATTTTTTTTTTAATGCCAAGGAAGATTTACATTTACGTTTGAAATTGGAAGATAACATATCAATTAGATAAACGTTTATATATATATATTAGTAAAACATGACCCATAGCTTTTGGTTGTATTATAAATAAGTTAAATATCACAACAATAATGTATCTTTTAATCTCAAAATATTAACCCAATAATTAAAGATACCCATAAATCTTATATAAACTCTATCATAACAGTATATTTAATCAATATAGAATATTATTCTTAATATTTCCTATCAAAGTGTGGGTCTTTGTCACTGCATTATTTTATATTTTTAACCTAATTTATTATATTATTTTTTATTTGAATAATTTTTCTCTTTTTATTTTTACAAGTGACATTTTATTTTATTTATTTATTTATAAGATAAGGCCCAAATTTTTTAATCCAATCAACTCAAGTTTTAATAAAGTCTACAAGAATCGTAGACTTTCAAATTTCAAAAAGTTAAGTAATTAGGTGAAGACATCCACAATCTTTATAAACTCTATCATAATATTATATTTAATCAATATAAATATTACTCTTAACACAATTATTTGCATCAAATTTTAAATTTATAATGCATTTGTTCAATATTTATTTACAATATATATTTTTAAATAATATATATATTTATGGTGTACAAAACAATTTAAAACTTGTTAGGATAGTTTAGATTATTGAAACTACTAAAAAAATTTAATTAAATATTGTAGCTAACATATCATCTTATAGACATTCCAACTAGGTCGGTAATTCTATAGTACATTTTTTCATCTAGCCTTTCAATTACTACTATTATTAAATTGACAAAAAAATATAAATCAATCCTTACCAAAACTTATAATTAAGCATACTACTAATACACTATTATAAAAAGAGGTATATAAGTCGCTTGTAAAGTCAGTTTTTGGAAAAACTCGACTTATAATGAATTTAAAATCGATTCGGTGTAGAACCGACGCTATCCACGTAAGACGTAGCGTCGATTGACACGGAGAACCGACGCTACACACGTGGATAGCATCGGTGGTCCACGTCAACTGACATTACGTTCTACATGGATAGCGTCGGCTCGCCACGTCAACCCACGCTATGTCCTATGTGTATTTTTTAAATTAAAATGCATGCAGTTTATAATTTAAATTTTTTAGGTCAATTATTATTTTATTTGACTCTTTCAAATTTAAGTTAGATATATAAATATATATATATATAGTATAATTTTTTCTTTTTTCTTTGACAATTAGTTTTTAAAATAATATAATTTTGTTTATTTGTTTGGATATTTTAATTTATATACGTACGTAAAAAATATGTTTATTTAATTTTATGTATTTGTTTTAAATATTATTGTAAAATTATTTTTTTTTCTTTTTCTATAGTACATAAATATATATATAATAGTTTAAATAAAATAATAATTGAAAAAAAAATCAATTTTAAATTGCATGGATAGCGTCGGTTGATGGGGCAAACCGACGCTACCCACGTGGCTAGCGTCGGTTTGCCACATCAACCAACGCTATCCACGTAATATTACCATTCGGCTCTCTTCTCCACTATAGAAACTCAAAAAAATTTCATTTCTCTTCTCCATTTCTCCCAAAACCGAGCTCACTAATGAGTGCTCAAAAAACACTAAAATTACCATGATTTTATGCACATTAATTAATTAAAAATATATATATTTATATGATTTTATCATATATTTATATAAATTTGTCTTTTCGGAATCACGGGTATTTTTATTGTTTTTCAGGTATTTTTGCTTAAAAACGTCACTTAAAGACTCAAAAAGGAATACTGGAGGCAATACATCACAAGAACATTCAAAAATAAATGAGAAAAAGTCACCAAATATGGAAAAATTAGACAAAATAGGTCAAAAAGGTCAAAAATGTCAAAAAAGAGGAAATCGCGCCGCCCAGCCACCCAGTTGCACATCCGCGCCGGCCACTGCGCGCAGCGCGCCCGGCAATGCACGCGTCAGATCCTCCTTCGACGCGCGCCTGCGCCCAGCCTGCTCCTATCTGAGTGCGCCTGCATCCAGTCTGCGCCCCATCTGCGCACAGCTGCCTCACGTCATGTTGACATCATCAATGATGTCAGCAATCACCACTCCACGTTTTCATCATTTTTTAACATTTTTTTCACCCACTTTTTCTCTTCATCCTCACCTATAAATACCCCATTCCCTTCACTTCTAACCACACCTCAAAACCATTCTTCTCTTCTCTTTCTTTCTCTCATTTCTTAGTTTTTAAGCTTTTCTTAGTCTCTTTCTTAGTTTTTAGTTTTTCTTAGTTAAATTCTCTTAGTTTTAGAGTTCTTCTCTTTTTTAGAAGAAATAGCTATGTTTTTGTAATTTATTAGCTTTTCGATTCAATAAATGGGAGTGCAAATTCCGCTTGTAGGTTTTCCAACAACGAGAATAGCATCGAAGTTCTGTAAGGATTTTATTTTCTTTGCAGTTATTTTTTATGCTTTATTCTTACATGTTATATTTAATTTGTCTATGATTAAATTTAACTGTGCTGGCTATTTGTAAACATGGTATAATAATAACGTTGTTATGCTTGCGAAATATTAAATAGGTAAAAATCTCTAAAATGAATTGATTTTATTTTTATTCAAGATTTTATATTAAGAATGTTAGAGAGAAATATATTATTTTTCATTACAAACTTAAAACTGAAAATTAGATTTTAAGGTTTAGTTATCCTGGTCTAATTTAGAGTAAAGGTTTTTTATTTGTTGGTATAATCGTCCGGTAGTTAGAGTGAAGCTCTATTTCAAAAGTGTTTATAAGAATTATTATCCTGAAAATGTATTGACAACATCTTTTTAGTAGTGGTTTTAAAACTTGAAAGTTAGTACTCGGATAACTAAATTCTTAGGTTTAATTTGGACACCTTGAATAAAGTTTAAACTGTCTAACCCCACCAAATGTGGCATTTAAATGGTTCATTTTCAATCTCTTAAAAAAGGAATTAATTTAATTAACCAAATTAGTTATCAACTCCACCCATAGGTGTTAATTGATTTGTTTGCTTAACAAAGAATATCTAACTCCACCAAAGGTGGTATTCATATAAAAAAGAGAGAATCAATAAATATCAATTCATATCTTTAATAACCTAAATAATATGAGCAAGCATAATTAACTTAGTTATTATATCCATAAATACTCCACTATTATAAATGATAAAATTTACATAAATATTTATTGAATCTGTATCTATGTTTATTTTTATGTTATTAGATTAAAAACCACAAAACCCCAAAATATCGTGACAGGATGTTTAGGATTTAATTTCGTTTTTAAAAGTTTGAATAATAAATTAAAAACCACATACATTCCTTCCTTAGATCGACCTTGGGAGTATACTTATCATTTTCTACGAAATGATTCGTGCACTTGCGAGAGTTTTATAAATAAATAAAACCAAAGTATCGGCAGGATCGGCGATTTCGGTTTTGCCCGATCAAGTTTTTGGCGCCGTTGCCGGGGAAGGAATAGCATTTTTTAAATTATTTATCAAAATTTTAAAAACTTTTTGTGTTGTAAATAATTGTGATTTTTTTTATTTAAAAAAAATAAAAAATTTTGTTGTTTGTGAAAAGTAAAAAAAAAATTCAAATTTCAATTTCATAATAAATAAAAAAAAATTTAAATTTTAAATTTCATAAAACAATTATAGCATGAATAATAAAATAATTTTGAAATTTGAAATTTGAAGTAAAAAAAAGTAAATAAAATTTAAATTAAATAAATAAATAAAATAAAAATAAATAAAAAATATAAAAATATAAAAATTTTCAAAAAATAAACCTTTTATAAATTGTAGAATAAATTTTTGATCATAAATAGTAAAAAAATAATAAATAAATAAATAAATAATATTTTTTTAAAAAATAAACCTTTCATAAATTGTAAAATAAATTTTTGTTCGTAAATAGTAGAAAATAATAATAAAATAATAAAATAATAAAATAATAAATAAAATAAATAAAAAATAATAATTTTTTTTAAAATTGCAAATTTCATAAAAAAAAAACTTACCATTCATAAATAGTAAAAAAATCAAAAAAATAAAAAAAATTAAATTTCAAATTTCATAAAAAAAAAATTACGTGAACAGTAAAATATTAGTTTTCTGAATTTGAATTTTGAAATAAAAACTTACTATTCATAAAAAAATTATAAAAAAAAT
Organism: Hippophae gyantsensis; assembly: GCA_030763125.1. Taxonomy (NCBI): domain Eukaryota; kingdom Viridiplantae; phylum Streptophyta; class Magnoliopsida; order Rosales; family Elaeagnaceae; genus Hippophae; species Hippophae gyantsensis. Next base: position 40,439,394 of record CM061029.1, read on the forward strand.
AAAATTAAAAAAAACATTAAATAAATAAAATTTAAACTTTGTTTTATTTAAATAAATAAATTTGACTTAGGGTTTAACTAGGTTTGTTTAGTGTTTTGTATTAAATACCATGTAAATTTTCTCTAAATTTTTGTGTGGTTATTATTTTATTGACAGGAGTTTTAAATTTACGTTTTTTAATAGTCTATGTGTGGTAGGAGATCCTTAGGAAACCCTCTTACACCATATGTAGATAATATTCATAAATTTAAACAAGTGTCAACAATACTGGATTCCAACCATCAACCTGTTTTTGAGCCAAACGTAGAACCAAACCTTAGTCCGTTACTAGAACCAAAAGAAATGACAGAAAACCAACATGTTAGGGAAACCACCATGAAGGAGTTTGCAAGACCGGTGATTGGCACGACAACTGCCGCTATTCAGCTGGGTGAAGCTGTTCGGAATTATGACCTAAAAAATATTCATTTTTCTATGCTTCCTTCCTTTTATGGGCTTCCTAATGAAGATTCTCTTTCCTTCATTAGAGACTTCTATGCTACGGTCCAAACCTTCCCCCTCGGTATTCTAAACGAGGATCAACTTCGAATGAGATGTTTCCCCTACACCTTAAAGGATAAGGCCAAAGCTTGGTTAATGTCACTTCCCCCAAGTTCTCTGATGACATGGGAGAACATTTATAATAAATTCATGGGAAAATTCTATTCCTACCAAAAAACATCAGAGTTGAGAGGAAAGATTGCTACTTTCTCTCAGATGGAAGGAGAACCATTCCATGAAGCTTGGGATAGGTTCAAAATGTTTCTCACTCAATGTCCCCATCACAGCTTTCACCTACAGTTGTAGAACCAATTCTTTTACAATAGACTTACACAAAAATGTCAGTTCATTGTCGACAACGCTGCAGGAGGAGTAATGGGAGAAAAGACTGCCTCAGAGACGTACAACCTCTTTGAGATGTTGGGTGCTAATTCCCAGCAGAAAATCTCACGAGTGAGAAAAGTTGGAGTTCATGAAATCGATTCCAGCACTGAAGTTCAACAACAACTTGTTCAACTGACCAAGCAAGTTGCCCTTCTCACTACACAAACCAACACCAATAATGAACAGTATGGTTTGTATGGCAACATGGGACATGGTACTGAAGCCTGTCCATATCAAGGAGAAACAACAGCTGGACCTGAATAGGTTAATGTATTGGGAGCATATCAACAAAGACCAAGGTATGACCCCAATTCAAATACCTACAATCCTGGGTGGAGAAATCATCCAAACTTCTCCTGAAGGCAAAACAGCCCTCCTTTCGCTCAGAGCTCAAATCAGCCAGGCCAGCAATTCCACCCACCTATCCCAAGAAGCATTCCCAATAAATCAACCTTGGAGGACAACTTGAATTCTTTTATTCAAGTTTGTAGAGATAACCAATCAACGGTTGGATTCTGTGGAAGCTTCTATGAAAAAGGTAGAAGTTCAAGTAGAACAGTTAGTTGAACATTTACAAAAACAAAGCAAAGACTAATTTGATGGTCAAATGGGGTAAAATAAATTCAATGAAGAGGAGACATTAAGTTTGTCATTCTATAATCTCCAAGCAACGTCTTACTAGAAAACGATAAATTTTAGTCCTACATGGGAGGTCACCCATTATTGTATTTTCCTTTGTTTTAGTTTTATTTTGTGTGTAATAAAATTCAAATGAAATAAATTTGTTTATTTCAAAAATTGTGTCCATTCTTTAAATTTAGCATAAAAAAATTACACCTTTTTGCTTTAAGCCTGTACATTTTGTCAAGTGAGAAATCTTTCTAAGTGATATCTACTATTTTTTTAAGAGCTAAATGTTGATAGGAGGAGGATCAATTTCAACTACAAATAACCATGGGAGATGCTGAAGATAGGTGGAAAATGATGAAGGACTATACAATGCCAATCATTGGCAATGTAACTTCTAGCATACAATTACAAGAGGCTGCAAGGAATTATGAATTAAAAAAGATTTATTATTCTTTGTTGCCTTCCTTTTATGGTGTCCCTAATGAAGATCCTTTGCATTTCATTAGAGAATTCTATGCTATTGTCCAAACCTTTCCACTACATGCAATTAATGAAGATCAACTTAGGATGAGGTGTTTTCCTTACACCCTCAAGGATAAAGCTTGGTCATGGTTCATTACTCTACAATCGGGTTCTCTAAAAACTTGGGAGGAAGTATATGAAATTTTTATGGGTAGGTTCTATTCCTATCAAAAGACTGTTGACTTAAGGACGAAGATAGCAACATTTTCTCAAATGTATGAAGAGCCCTTTCATGAAGCTTGGGAACGATTCAAACTCCTTTTCATTCAATGTCATAATCATAGCTTTCCATTGCAACTACAGAACCAATTCTTTTATGATGGTTTGACACTGCAGAGTCAATACATGGTTGATAATGCTGCTGGAGGTGCTATGGGAGAAAAAACTGTAGAGGAAGCCTATAATCTTTATGAGCTGTTGGGTTCTAATTCCCAAAAAAGAAGTGCTAGAAGGAGAGTAAGAGTCAATGAAGTTGGCTCCAATAATGAGATAACCTTGCAACTTGCTGAATTGACTAAACAAGTGCAACTTCTTACTACCCACTAAATTCCAAATCAAGAGGTGTGTGAAGTGTGTTTTTCAATTGGGCATGGTACTCATAATTGTTCAAGTACTTGTGATTCTAGTGTCAATTCCATGGAGGAAGTCAAATCCTTTCAAAGGTATCATCCAAACACCTATAATCACCCTAACCATCATTGGAAGCAAAACAATTACCCAGTCTACACCCAATCTTTTAAGCCAACCTTAGAGGATAGCTTGAATGCTTTTATTCAAGTTAGTCGTGACAACCAATTGATAAATAATCAAAGGTTGAACACCATGGAGGCTTCGGTTAAAAGAATTGAATCTAAAATTGGGCAACTGGCTGAACAAATGCAAAAGAAAGAACCAGGAAAGTTGCCCAGTCAACCAGAACAAGCAAAGGATGTAAGAACCCTTCGAAGTGGTAAGGTAGTCAATACCAGTTTACCTTAAATCTCTAACGATTTACCTTGTAGTTCAAGTAACAAAGAAGGTGATATTCTAGTCTCACAAAAAGGGGAAATAAGTGTTAAACTTAACAAGCCTTCTCAAAACCTCATTGGAGAGTCATCTGACATCCCCAAAATTCAAAAGACAACAAAACCACACCAGTTGCAAGTACCTTTTCCACATCGGTTAAAAGAATCCAAACAAGATAAGCAATTCTATGATCTTTTTAATAAGCTCTCTAAAGTAAATATCAATTTACCATTATTAGAAGTTATCATGAATGTGCCCTCATATGCTAAGTTTTTCAAAGAGTTGAACACTAAGAAAAGGAGGTATGAACTGAATGAACGAGTAGTAGTATCAAAAATTTCTAGCGTTGTATTTCAGCACAAACTACCCCCTAAGTTAAAAGACCTTGGAAGTTTTATTATAAACATAACTATGGGGGATAGGAAGGTTGATAAAGCAATGCTTGATTTAGGTGCTAGTATAAATTTGATGCCCTACTCTATATTCTTACAGCTCAATCTAGGAGATTTAAAACCCACAACTATGTCCCTTCAACTTGCAGATAGATCTCTTAAGTATCCAAAGGGAATAGTTGAGGATGTATTGGTACAAGTAGACAAATTGATAATACCTGTTGACTTTGTGGTTCTGGATATGCAAGAAAATTCAGCATTGGATAGAGAGCACACAATATTGCTTGGTAGACCATTTATGGCAACTACTAAAACTATTATTGATGTCCAAGATGGAAAATTGACAATGACAGTCTTAGGAGAAACTGTTCATTTTAAAGTTTTTGATTCTTCACCTTTTCCTTCTATTTTTGCCATCGATGAAATATTCGATGTTGACCCTTTGGATAATCTTGTCCAAAGCACCGTTTTCCAAACCAGAATAGAAGACAAGCTTGAAACTATTCTTACACTTGAAGAAGTCGAAGAAGATTTAGATGAGGAAATTAAGGGGTATCTTGAACAACTAGACAATGATGAAGTAATGACAAAATCTAGTGCACTTTTAAATCTACCCAGTTCTTCATCTAGTAAAGAGGCCAATCCACCTGAACTTGAACTCAAAGACTTACTTGAGCACTTAAAACATGTGTTTTTGGGAGAAGGAGAAACTTATCGAGTGATAATTTCTTCAACCTTGACCAAAACCCAAGAAAAGGAACTCATCAAAATGCTTAAACAGTTTAAGAAATCTATAGGTTGGAGTATCGGGGATATAAGAGGCATTAGTCCTACAATGTGTATGCACAAGATCAACTTGGAGGATAGTGCTAAACCTGTAAGAGAAGCCCAAAGAAGACTAAACCCAAATATGCAAGAGGTAGTTAAGAAAGAAATTCTTAAATTGTTAGAAGAAGGGATTATCTATCCTATTTCGGATAGTAAGTGGGTTAGTCCAGTGCATGTGGTACCAAAGAAATCTGGGATAACAGTTGTTAAAAATGACAAAAGTGAATTAGGGCCCACTAGAATAATCACTGGATGGAGAATGTGTATAGATTTTAGGAAACTAAATTTATATACTAAAAAGGATCACTTTCCTCTTCCATTCATTGACCAAATGTTGGAAAGATTAACTGGGCACGAATTTTACTATTTATTAGATGGATTGTCTGGATATTATCAAGTACCCATAGCACCAGAAGATCAGAAGAAGACCACATTTACATGTTCTTTTGGGACATTTGCTTTTCGAAGAATGCCATTTGGGTTATGCAATGCCCCTGCCATTTTCCAAAGATGCATGATATCTATTTTCTCGGACATGGTGGAAAAATTCATTGAGATTTTCATGGACGATTTCTCTGTCTTTGGGAACTCATTTGATGATTGCTTACATAAATTGACTTTGGTTTTAGAAAGATGCATTGAATGCAATCTCACCCTTAGTTGGGAGATGATAGGAGTCAAATTATTGCATTTTTGTTATGATTTAAAGGTTGATATTTGTGTGAAAATTGCGTTTTATTTTATTATTTAATCCACAAATGTTATTTCACGGGTATTTCGTGTTTAAAGTGCAATTGCAGGTAAAATCATAATTATGGAGAAGTTTGGGACAAATTTCAATGACCGGGATTGAGTGCAAATAAAAAGAAAACAAAATTTCAAAATTTGGAAGTTCGCCGCCGACGAGAATATTCCCTCCGCCAGCGAAAACCTTACTGAGAAAATGTTGAAAATCATGCAGGGAGCACGGATTTTGGCAAAGCAATCTCGCCGCCGGCCAAATCAATCTCGCCGCCGGCCAAGTTCATCTCGCCGCTGGCCACAATAATCCCGCCGCCGGCGAGATTTAGCGGAACCAAAATCGTAAGTTTTCCAGAAATCTCGCCGCGGCGAGAATAACTTCGCCGCCGGCGAGTTTCATTCGAAAACACATTTTTATGCTGTTTTGTTCCAAAATTGCCCTCCAAAACCCTAGATCTATATATACATTATGATGGAGAAGGAGGGGAGGGCAGAGAGGGGAATTCAAAGACATTTTTGGAGGAGAGAAAGAAATTTTGGAAAAACTTGAAGGATCTTCACCATTGATGCTACCAAGTCTTCATCTTCTAGAGTTTTTCATCTCTTCTCCTTAGTTTTTATATTCTGCAATTTATTCAGTTTTATTATTAATGGATTCAATTGAAATAATGGTTGTTCGTATTTCCGTTATGAACTAATTCGTTTTTGCTAAGGCTATGATGTAGTTAAATCAAGGAAATCTGATTTCTTTTGTTATGGTTATATGAATTCATTGTTTTCAAGTCGAGTATTTATTTCCATGCTTAATGCTTTTAAATTTCTGATCAAGATTTAGATGATTTGTTGCATTATATTGAGACCGAGAGGAGATGTGTAATGAATGCTTCTTGTGATAAATACCGTATGTTGAATGCGAGTTTGACACCTAATGCATGATGTATGTGGTTATTCCAAAAATTCCAGAAATTCCATAAATCGTAATGTGCTTATTTGTGATTAAATCTTCATAGAAATATAGTTGGTTTTCATAGATAAGTAATTCTAATATAACTTGAGAAAGAGTATTAGATAAGTTTGGGTTTTTCAACCATCACTTTTAGCTTTGATTCTCATATAACATGACTTGAAATCGGATTGAATTGATTTAGCGAAATCAAATGCCTTAGCGTTTTTAATCATTAGTGAACAACATTTAATTTTGTTATTTGTGTTTAGTTTTATGTTAATTTTCTTTTTAAACAATTTCAACAATTTAGTTTTCAAATAAAATTAGGGTTAGTCAATTTCGGTACTTAGTAACACCATTCCTTGTGGGTTCGATATCCGTACTTTTGTACACTTTATTACTTGAACGATTCGTACACTTGCGAAAATAAGCATCAAGTTTTTGGCGCCGTTGCCAGGGAATGGTTTGATTTTATTAATATCGATACTACCTAATCTTAGTTTTAATTTGAAGTTAATTTGCTTTATCTTTCTTTCATTTTTAATTTTGTTAATTTTGCTGTTTTATTTTATTTATCATAAAAAAAAAGTAACTTTGTGTTGTTTTTGTGTTAGTTGATTTTCTGGTTGTAGGATTTTTGTATGAGACGTACAAGAAGCCTTAACCTTCTTCCATTTGATCCGGAGATTGATAGAACATATAGGCGTCTAAACCGAGAGAGAAGACATTCAACTTCAGCTCCTAATAGACAATTAGCCATGGATCCACCATTTGTTGAGGGAGGTGGAAATCGTAGAGCTTTGAGGGATTATGCTGCGCCTAATGTTGCTGGAACTATTTCGGGTATAAGGAGGCCAGCTATTCAAATGGTTCAATCAAATCAGCTTGGGGGAATGTCAAAGGATGATCCGAATGCACATATTGCTTACTTTCTGGAGGTATGTGATCTTTACAAGATAAAATGGTGTGTCCGAAGATGCTGTAAGATTGAGGGTTTTTCCTTTTTCACTTCGGGATAAAGCCAAGGAGTGGCTAAACTCATTACCACCGGGATCAATTACAACATGGAATGAATTGGTTCAGAAATTCTTGTCCAAGTTCTTTCCTCCTTCTAAGACGGCAAAATTGAGGAATGAAATCACATCTTTTACACAGTATGACCAAGAATCATTGTATGAATCTTGGGAAAGATTCGAAGAAATGTTGAGGAAATGCCCACTCTCTACATTTTATAATGGGTTGGTTTCAAACTATCGTGCAATGATTGATGCTACAGCTGGAGGATCTTTGATGGGAAAAACACCGGAGGATGCTCATGAGTTGTTAGAGGTTATGGCAGAAAACAACAATCAGTGGCATTCAGAGCGGGTAATTGCAAAAACACCAGCAGTAGTGCATGAAATTGATTCAGTGAATGCTTTGTCGGCTCAAGTTGCTGTTCTTTCAAGAAAGATGGATTCTTTGTCCTCCAAATTTGAATCCAAACCAACTGCACAATGTGATTTATGTGGTGGAAATCATGCTAGCATCGAGTGCCAAGTTGGAAATCCATTTGCTTCACCAAATGTTGAGCAAGCAAATTATGTTTCAAATTTCCAAAAACCTCAACATAACCCATACTCGAACACCTACAATCCAGGTTGGAGAAATCATCCAAATTTTTCATGGGGAAATAACCAAGGGGGATTCAAACCGTCATCATCTTCCTACCAACCCCAGGAGAAAAAACAAACAAATTTGGAAGAAATTTTGGGAAAGTTCATTGAGGAAACAAGAGCAAATTTCAGAAATCAAGAGGCAATCAACAGGGACATCCAAAACCAACTGGGGTAGCTTTCAAAGCAGATTGCAGAAAGGTCTCAAGGATCACTACCTAGTGACACAATAAATCCCACAGAGCATGCAAAGGCTATCACATTGAGAGGTGGAAAAGAACTTGAGAATCAGAAGAAATCGGAGAAAAAGATGGAAGAATCTAAAGAAAAGCCATCAAGATCCCAAGATATTCAACCTTCCCCATATGCAAAATATGAGCCTCCTATCCCATATCCTCAAATATTGAATAAGAAAAAGCTTGATAATCAATTTGATAAATTTCTGGATATTTTTAAGAAATTGCATATTAACATTCCTTTTGCAGAGATGTTGGAACAAATGCCCAAATATGCAAAATTCATGAAGGAAATCCTATCAAAGAAGAGGAGGCTGGGAGATAATGAAACTGTCATGCTAAATGAGGAGTGCAGTGCAGTTCTTCAAAGAAAACTACCACAGAAATTGAAAGACCCAGGGAGTTTTACTATACCTTGTACTATAGGAAGTTGCAATTTTGATAAAGTCCTATGTGATTTAGAAGCAAGCATTAATTTGATGCCACTTTCTGTTTTCAGGAAACTAGGCCTGGGAGAAGTGAAGCCCACTTCAATATCTTTACAATTAGCGGATCGATTGGTGAAATATCCTCTAAGGGTAATTGAGGATGTTTTAATTAAAGTCGGCAAGTTTATTTTCCCTATAGATTTCGTGGTGCTTGACATGGAGGAAGATAGAGAGATACCGTTGATATTGGGGAGACCGTTCCTTGCAACTGGAAGAACATTGATTGATGTTCAGCAAGGAAAGCTCATTCTACGGGTGCAAGATGAACAAGTAACTTTTGATGTTTTTGAAGAAATAAAATCTCCAAGTGATGTACATTCTTGTTTTCAAATTAACACTCTTGACGGGTTAATCTCGGAAACTTTTGAGGAGATAACTCCATTGCTACCACTAGAAGCTGGCCTTGTGAAATATGCAATAATTAAGGAGGAAGATGAGGGGACGAGACAATGTTCTGGATTACTGGCAGCACCTAATGAATATTTATGCAGTGATGGAACATTTAAGAAGTTGGGAACAAATGAAACTCCAACCTCAGTGGTAAAGAATGGAGCCAACAAGATTGAGCTAAACCCAATGCCATCCCATCTATAAAAAATAATTCTTACGTTCACCACCGGCGAGGGCAGTTTCACCGCCGACGGAAAGGAGATTTCTCTTCCCTTTCTTACATTGAGGACAATGTAAGGTTTTGGTTGGGGGTGCGGTAAACGGTAAATCTTTTCTCCCCTTCATTTTTAGTAGTTTTGTATATGTGTTTAGTTGTGTTTAATTTTGATTTTCCATTTATTTTTCTGCATTTTGATTTAATTTATTTTATTTTATTTTATTTCTTTATTGTCTTATTTTATTATTATTATTGTTATTATTATTATTTTTATTTTATTTGCATTTTACTTGTTTTAATTTGCACGTTGATGATAATAATGTGATTGTGATAACAAGTAGCTGTTAGAAGACATTAAATTTGCTTTGGTTTAAAGAGAATTTCAAATGTTGATTTTACCTAGTTGGCGACTCTTTTGGTATGTGGTATGATTTGGTTGATTAGTCTAAATGCTTAGAGAAGTCTTATGTGTGAATTTTGCATGGACATTTTTGTGATTTTAACAAACTCTAGAACTCATTTGAAAACCTCTTGAGGCGAAATAATTTGGAATTGCACTATGTAGGATATGATGTAGGCCATTTTTGGATCGATTGTGCCATTTTAAGCCTACCTTGTTATCTTATTATCACTAGTTACCTCTTTGAGCCTATTTAAATGTATTGTTAGCCTTACTTTTCTTTCTTTTTGCCTTCTATAACCTACCTTTTATTGAGCCAAATATATATATATATATATATAATTCTTACCTTATTTGTTAAGAGTACTTAATTTTGAACACAAACTTTGTAAGAGCAATTGGAGAAATCTTCCACATGTATTGGAAGAAATTGGTTGGGGGTTATGTCCTTTCGAGAAAAATTAGAGTAAGGGTGATGAAAAAAAAATTCATATATATTGGAAGAAAGTAGTTGGCTTTTCAAAGAGCAATTGAGTAAAAAAAAAGAGAAAAGAAAAAAAAAAAAAAAAAGAAAAAAAAAAAGAAAAAAGAAAAAAAAAAGAAGAAGAAAGCCTTCACATTCTAGTAAATAAAAGAGTGTTAGTGATGGATGTACTAAGGTGAAAGATTGAGGAAGAACTTTGTTTATCTGTGGAAAAATGGGTTATGATCGGAAGAAACAATTTGGGTTAAATGGTGTTATTCTTTTACTTAATTGGTTGTCTTTAATCTAATAAGTGCCCTTATTTGTATTTTGACACTTCCCGTTCTTTCTTAACCAAATACCTAAGCCTAACATTACAAGCCTCATAAAGTCCTATTGATCCAAAGTGGTGTATTTTCCTTCATTAGTGAAGAGAGGTTTGAAAAGTGAGCCTATGGAGTTCGAGATTTCACCTTTTGTTTGTGGATGTTATGCATAATATTATCCGGCCAGTATGACTATTGGTTTGTGGTTTGATAAATGTTTAAGAGTCAATAATAAAAGTGAAATTGGCATTTGAGATTTCTTAAAGCTTAGGTGACATTTAATTATTCTATATGTTGGGTGTTATTTACAATTTTTGAGACATTTGTGCAAATTATTTGTTATGTGATTTTATTGTTTTAAGTTAGGATTTTATAGGTAAGATGTTTGTGGGTGTCATCACTGGAAGCCCTCACGAGACTACAACTCTTCCTACTAGGGCCGCCTAGGGGTTTAAAGACTTATTACATACGCTTAATGTAATGTTGTAAATAGAATAAATTTCCTTTGAATTTTTCTTTTAATGTCTCCTTTGAAATTATTCATAGATCGCTTTTCTTGCTAGAAACTAGCAAGAAGCTGGTTGGGGGTTGTTGATAGGAGTCAAATTATTGCATTTTTGTTATGATTTAAAGGTTGATATTTGTGTGAAAATTGTGTTTTATTTTATTATTTAATCCACAAATGTCATTTCACGGGTATTTCGTGTTTAAAGTGCAATTGCAGGTAAAATCATAATTATGGAGAAGTTTGGGACAAATTTCAATGATCGGGATTGAGTGCAAATAAAAAGAAAACAAAATTTCAAAATTTGGAAGTTCGCCGCCGACGAGAATATTCCCGCCGCCAGCGAAAACCTTACTGAGAAAATGTTGAAAATCATGCAGGGAGCACGGATTTTGGCAAAGCAATCTCGCCGCCGGCCAAATCAATCTCGCTGCCGGCCACAATAATCCCGCCGCCGGCGAGATTTAGCGGAACCGAAATCGTAAGTTTTCCAGAAATCTCGCCGTGGCGAGAATAACTTCGCCGCCGGCGAGTTTCATTCGAAAACACATTTTTATGCTGTTTTGTTCCAAAATTGCCCTCCAAAACCCTAGATCTATATATACATTATGATGGAGAAGGAGGGGAGGGCAGAGAGGGGAATTCAAAGACATTTTTGGAGGAGAGAAAGAAATTTTGGAGAAACTTGAAGGATCTTCACCATTGATGCTACCAAGTCTTCATCTTCTAGAGTTTTTCATCTCTTCTCCTTAGTTTTTATATTCTGCAATTTATTCAGTTTTATTATTAATGGATTCAATTGAAATAATGGTTGTTCGTATTTCCGTTATGAACTAATTCGTTTTTGCTAAGGCTATGATGTAGTTAAATCAAGGAAATCTGATTTCTTTTGTTATGGTTATATGAATTCATTGTTTTCAAGTCGAGTATTTATTTCCATGCTTAATGCTTTTAAATTTCTGATCAAGATTTAGATGATTTGTTGTATTATATTGAGACCAAGAGGAGATGTGTAATGAATGCTTCTTGTGATAAATACCGTATGTTGAATGCGAGTTTGACACCTAATGCATGATATATGTGGTTATTCCAAAAATTCCAGAAATTCCATAAATCGTAATGTGCTTATTTGTGATTAAATCTTCATAGAAATATAGTTGGTTTTCATAGATAAGTAATTCTAATATAACTTGAGAAAGAGTATTAGATAAGTTTGGGTTTTTCAACCATCACTTTTAGCTTTGATTCTCATATAACATGACTTGAAATCGGATTAAATTGATTTAGCGAAATCAAATGCCTTAGCGTTTTTAATCATTAGTGAACAACATTTAATTTTGTTATTTGCGTTTAGTTTTATGTTAATTTTCTTTTTAAACAATTTCAACAATTTAGTTTTCAAATAAAATTAGGGTTAGTCAATTTCGGTACTTAGTAACGCCATTCCTTATGGGTTCGATATCCGTACTTTTGTACACTTTATTACTTGAACGATTCGTACACTTGCGAAAATAAGCATCAGGAGAAAAGTCATTTTATGGTTCAACAAGGGATAGTTTTAGGACATATAATTTCAAACAAGGGTATTGAAGTTGATAAAGCAAAAGTTAAATTGATATCCAAACTACCTCCCCTTACATCTGTGAAGGGGATGAGAAGCTTCTTAGGACATGCAGGATTTTACAGACGATTTATTAAAGATTTCTCTAAAATAAGTCGTCCCTTATGTAACTTGCTATCAAAGGATGTTTATTTTGATTTCAACAATGACTGTCTTTTTGCCTTTAATACCTTAAAAGAGAAACTAACATCTATCCCTGTTATTATGGCACCAAACTGGTCTTTACCTTTTGAAATAATGTGTGACGCTTCTGATTATGCTATAGGAGCAGTCTTGGGACAAAGAGTGGATAAGTGTTTGCATGTCATCTACTATGCTAGCAAAATACTCAATGATGCCCAAATGAATTATACCACCACTGAAAAAGAATTCTTGGCTATAGTGTTTTCTTTAGACAAATTTTGGTCTTATTTAGTAGGATCTAAAGTGATTGTGCATTCTGATCATGCTGCTTTAAGATACCTATTAAGTAAACCAAATGCCAAGCCAAGATTAATCAGGTGGGTCTTACTCTTACAAGAATTTGACTTAGAAATCAAGGATAAGAAAGGCAGTGAAAACTTAGTAGCTGACCATTTGTCTAGGTTGATTTCTGACTTCAATTGTCTTAAAGATGAGAGTAATGAAGATATAGTTGAAACCTTTCCTGATGAACAATTATTTTCAATAGGTCCTAACCCATGGTATGCTAATATTGTAAATTATCTTGCCACCGGTGTTTTGCGACCTAACACTTCATATCAAGACAAGAAAAGGTTTTTTAAAACTATTAGGGACTATTTCTGGGATGACCCTTATTTATACAAGATTGGTCAAGATCAAGTCATCCGGAGATGTGTACCTGAAGAAGAACATAAAAGCATTTTAACTTTTTGTCATGAACTTCATTGTAGGGGCCATTTTGGTGGTGAAAAGACAGCACGTAAGGTACTACAGTCTGGATTCTTTTGGCCCACTCTTTTTAAAGATGCTCATATGTTTTGTGCACAATGTGATAGATGTCAAAGAACAAGAAACATAAGCAAAAGAGATGAAATGCCTTTGACATCTAATTTAGTTGTTGAACTCTTTGATGTATGGGGGATTGACTTTATGGGTCCTTTTTCCCCATCTAATGGTTTTCAATACATTTTGGTTGCTGTGGATTATGTATCCAAGTGGGTAGAAGCTATCCCCACTAAAACCAATGATGGTAATGTTGTTGTTAAATTCTTGAAGGATTTAATATTCGGCAGGTTCGGAATGCCTAGAGCCATAATAAGTGATGGAGGTATCCATTTTTGTAACAAGATCTTTGATGGAGTACTAAACAAGTACAACATCACACATAAAGTAGCTACTCCATATCATCCTCAAACTTCTGGTTTAGTGGAAGTAAGTAATAGGCAAATTAAAGGAATATTGGAACGCACTGTGCGTCCTTCAAGGAAGGATTAGGCATTTAAGTTAAATGATGCCTTATGGGCATACCGCACCATTTACAAAACACCTATTGGGATGAGCCCTTACCGGTTAATCTTTGGGAAAGCGTGCCACCTTCCAGTTGAACTTGAACACAAGGCTTACTAGGCAATTAAAGAGTTAAACATGGATTTACATAAAGCAGGAGAAAAACGGTTACTCCATCTTAATGAGTTGGAAGAAATTAGGAATGAAGCCTATGAGAATGCCAAATTATACAAAGAGCGTACTAAGCGCTATCATGACAAGAGGCTAGTTCCTAAGATTCTTCACCCTGGAATGAAAGTTCTTTTATTTAACTCTCATTTGAGATTGTTTCCAGGAAAGCTGAGATCAAGATGGGATGGACCATTCAAAATAGTTCAGGTATTTGCACATGGAGTAGTAGAACTATTGGATTCCAAGACACAGAAAACATTCAAAGTCAATGGGCATCGTGTGAAGCCTTATTTAGAAGAACCAAACAACATTGCTGAAATGGATTGCGTTTGGCTGAGTAACCCTTAGCACCATAAAGTTACGTCTTGCTAAGACGTTAAACTAAGTGCTGGATGGGAGGCAACCCATCATTTTAGGTAATTTTATTTTGTTTTATTTGTTTAATTTCTATTATTTATTTTAGTTTAATTACATGTGAATAATTTTAAAATTGTTAAAACTAAAAATATTTGTTGAGATGTTAGAAGTTCACAGCGATCTGTCTGTGTGAACTTTATTGATGAATATGATGGATGCACCAACATTTCTCCATAACTACTTGCATATTCTCAAGAAATAGGTAATCTTTCTTCTCTTTTCTCTTTATCTTTAATTTACAGTTGTTACATTGAGGACAATGTAAGTTCTAGGTTGGGGGTGGTGAAAAGTTACCATGCTTAAAAATAATTTAACAATTTAAAAAAAAATTTAATAAAGAAATAAAAAAAATAATAATAATATATTTTTTTTATGTTCACATTTTCAATTTTTGTGTTTGTTTTTATTTTCTTTGTGTGATTTAGTAATTTTTGGAATTTAAAAAAAAAAGTTCTCACAAAAATTTATCATTTCTTTAAATCAAATTTAAGTAAATAGTTAAGTCTTTTGTACTGTTAGATTAATTTTTGAAAACATATCATGAAATATTTTGTAATTATTTTTGATAATTAGTTAGTTTTTGTCATAACTAGTATTTCTTGATAAGATGTAGAAATTATATTAAACCCAAAATTGGTGTTTATGAATTTGTTTTAGTGGAGACTACCTTTGTGAGATATAATTTTAGCCTAATTTCCCTTATTCAAAGTGAAATATATATTTTTTCTACTCCAAACACATTTCTTATTTCTTCAAATTTTTAGCTGATCTCTATAGGCATTAGCATTGAATGTATGAATTTTTTCTCATCTTAATAGAGTGTCGTATATTTTTTATTATTATTTTTGCTTAGATTAAATGATTTGAGTATAAATTGATAGTATATGCTTTTATCTCATTCATGCATGACTGCTACAAAAAAAAAAGATATATGGGGGTTACCTAAACCAAATCAAACAGAAAAGCCACAAAATTAACCACTCACCAAAATCCTAAAAAAGAAAAAATGTACAATCTGTACATGGGTTGACTCTCTAAAACAAAACGATATATATTGAAAAGTATCTTCAGAAAAATATAGAGAGATAAAGAATATATAGTATAATCTACATACTATGACCCGCATTACCCAAAATCCAAAAAAAAAATGTACAATCTATACATGGGTTGACTCTCTAAAAATGATACATATTGAAAAATATCTTCAGAAAATATAGAGAGAAAGAATATATAGTATAATCTACATACTATGACCCACATTGCCTACAAAGTTGTGAGTAAAGGTTATTTACAAAAGAAAGATATAGGAAGTAATTCCCTAAAAAGTCATTGCACTTTCTTCATTTGTAAAAGGCATATATCTTGAAATTTTTTCTTAATGAGTTTGATTTATGCATGAAAATAATTTTTTTATATGATATCTTTATAATTTATACATTTGATTTCTTCCATGAGATCAACGTCAAAATAACACTTTGAGCCTTTCTTCTTTATACATATGTGAACATATTAGTTCATTTCTATACATCAACTCTTTCGTATATAAATTAGTATGAGTGTTTGAACCCATAGGATTCAGTGTTTTGAGAGTATTGACTTGTGAGGAATAGAGTCGAAGCGAATTCGGATTCATGACACTGAAATTGGGTTAAATTAAATTGATACATTTTTGATATGAAATATGAAAATGATTTTCGACTAATTATTATAATAAATCATGATTGTTTAAAGAGATTAAAATAACTTATGCTTGAGAATTTAATTATGATCTTAAAGGAGATTAAAAAGTATGAGACATTTTTGTGATATGTTGTTTTCTTTTATTCTTAAAAGTTAATTTTTGATTTTGTTGTAATTTTAGTTTTGAAGTTCATTGTTTTTATTATTTCTTTTAATTTTTACATTTAGTTCAATGTTTGTGGGTATCATTACTAAAAACCCTCACGAGACTCAAACTCGTCTACTAGGGAAACCTAGGGGTTTAAAGGCTTGCTGCATAGACTAAATGTAACCGTGTCAATCCACGGAAGTGGTTAAGGATAGTTTAATTTTTAGTTTTTATCGCTTCTCTTGCTAAAGGACTAGCAAGAAGATGGTTGGGGGTTGTGATGAGTGCTCAAAAAGCACTAAAATTACCATGATTTTATGCACATTAATTGATTAAATATATATATATTTATATGATTTTATCATATATTTATATAAATTTGTCTTTTCGGAATCACGGGTATTTTTAATGTTTTTCAGGTATTTTTGCTTAAAAACGACACTTAAAGACTCAAAAAGGAATACTGGAGGCAATACATCACAAATACATTTAAAAATAAATGAGGAAAAGTCAACAAATATGGAAAAATTGGACAAAATGGGTCAAAAAGGTCAAAAATGTCAAAAAAGAGTAAATCACGCCGGCCACTACGCGCAACGCGCGCCTACACCCAGCTGCGCCCCATCTGCGCACAGATGCCTCACGTCATACTGACGTCATCAATGACGTCAACAATCACCACTCCACATTTTCATCATATTTTAACATTTTTTTCACCCACTTTTTCTCTTCATCCTCACCTATAAATACCCTCTTTCCCTTCACTTCTAACCACACCTCAAAACCATTCTTCTCTTCTCTTTCTTTCTCTCATTTCTTAGTTTTTAAGCTTTTCTTAGTTTCTTTCTTAGTTTTTAGTTTTTCTTAGTTAAATTCTCTTAGTTTTAGAGTTCTTCTCTTTTTGAGAAGAACTAACTATGTTTTTGTAATTTATTAGCTTTTCGATTCAATAAATGGGAGTGCAAATTTCGCTTGGAGATTTTCCAGCAATGAGAATAGCATTGAAGTTCTGTAAGGATTTTATTTTCTTTGCAGTTATTTTTTATGCTTTATTCTTATATGTTATATTTAATTTGTCTGTGATTAAATTTAATTGTGCTGGCTATTTGTAAACATGGTATAATAATAACGTTGTTATGCTTGCGAAATATTAAATAAGTAAAAATCTCTAAAATGAATTGATTTTATTTTTATTCAAAATTTTATATTAAGAATGTTAGAGAGAAATATATTATTTTTCATTACAAACTTCAAACTGAAAATTAGATTTTAAGGTTTGGTTATCCGGTCTAATTTAGAGTAGTTCTCTTTTATTTGTTGGTACAATCGCCCGGTAGTTAGAGTGAAGCTCTATTTCAAAAAAAATTTATAAGAATTATTATTTGAAAATGTATTGACAACATGTTTTCAGTAGTGGTTTTAAAACTTGAAAGTTAGTACTCGGATAACTAAATTCTTAGGTTTAATTTGGACACCTTGAATAAAGTTTAAACTGTCTAACCCCACCAAATGTGGCATTTAAATGGTTCATTTTCAATCTCTTAAAAAAGGAATTAATTTAATTAACCAAATTAGTTATCAACTCCACCCATAGGTGTTAATTGATTTGTTTGCTTAACAAAGAATATCTAACTCCACCAAAGGTGGTATTCATATAAAAAAGAGAGAATCAATAAATATCAATTCATATCTTTAATAACCTAAATAATATGAGCAAGCATAATTAACTTAGTTATTATATCCATAAATACTCCACTATTATAAATGATAAAATTTGCATAAATATTTATTGAATCTATATCTATGTTTATTTTTATGTTATTAGATTAAAAACCACAAAACCCCAAAATATTGTGACAGGATGTTTAGGATTTAATTTCGTTTTTAAAAGTTTGAATAATAAATTAAAAACCACATACATTCCTTCCTTAGATCGACCTTGGGAGTATACTTATCATTTTCTACGAAATGATTCGTGCACTTGCGAGAGTTTTATAAATAAATAAAACCAAAGTATCGACAGGATCGGCGATGTCGGTTTTGCCCGATCACTCACCCACCATTTTTCTCAATTTCATGCCACCTTTGACCACCG
The DNA here is from genome assembly GCA_030763125.1 of Hippophae gyantsensis. Classification (NCBI taxonomy): domain Eukaryota; kingdom Viridiplantae; phylum Streptophyta; class Magnoliopsida; order Rosales; family Elaeagnaceae; genus Hippophae; species Hippophae gyantsensis. Next base: position 40,457,643 of record CM061029.1, read on the forward strand.
TTTGCAATGTCATTTTGTGAGTTATATTCTTCTTCTCATTATCTTTCAGATCTACTATTTTTTTGAACGAAATACTCAAATTTTTATACCCATTTTTTCACTTATTTGCACTTACAAAACACCTTTTTTTCCTCATTTTCTTCATTTAATCACTTCATAACATTCTTGTAAGTATTTCTATTAATTTTTGCAACTTATTATTTAGTTTGTTTTATTTTTTGTATAAATTTTGATTTATGTATGTTTTTTATTATGCTTGTTATTATATGTTTAGCTTATTTTCTGTGGAAATAATATCTGAATGTCGTGGGTTTGATGAATTATAATATTTACCGTACGTGGATTATAATATTTTATTAAGTAAAAATAATACATTTGTAAAATGATTAAAATGATAATTGTTTTGTCTTATGTATGTTTTGATATATATTCTAATAATTAGGGAATTTATATATAATAATACTTGAAATATATTCATTGGATGCATAATTAATTAATATGCTTAATTAATGTCATTAATAGAAAATGGACAAATCTTGGATGTCAAAGTGTAGAATTGAGCAGAACTATATTTCTGGAGTTGAAAGTTTCATGGAATTTTCTTGTAGAAATAGTAATACTGGAACTAATATGATTCGATACCTATGTGGTCAATGTAAAAATGAGCGATTTCATGAATTTGACGAGGTTAAGTATCACCTTATCCATAATGGTATTCTTTTGAGCTATAAATGTTGGTATTATCATGGAGAAAATATTGATAATACTCATGGAGAAGAGATAAATAAGAATGTGAATGGATTACATACATCTTATCATAATGTACAGATAGAAAAAATGTTTTCATGGTGTTGAAGATGAACTACGTGAGGATGATCCCGAAACCTTTAAAAAACTTATAGAAGATGCCAAAAAATTGTTGTATCCAAAATGAAAAAAATACACTAAAATGTTAGGATTGGTTCATTTGTACAATATGAAGGCAAAACATGGTTTTTCTGACAAGGCATTCACAGAATTACTAAATCTACTAGACGATATGTTTCCTGAGGGTATTGAATTGTCATCTTCAATGTATGAAGTGAAGAAATCTCTTAGTCGATTTGGCATGGAATATCATAAGATTCATGCTTGTCCAAATGATTGCATTCTTTATAGAAAAGAATTATGAGACATTAGATGAGTGTCCGATGTGTAAACAATCGAGATGGAAGCATGGTACAAATGAGACAACACATAAGAAAGGCATGCCTGCAAAGGTTCTTTGGTACTTTCCTCTGATTCCTTGCTTTCAAAGGTTGTTCAATAGTAAAGATACATCAAAGATGTTGACTTGGCATTCAGATAATCGATCTGATGATGAGGTACTACGTCATCCTTGTGATACTCCAAATTGGAAAGTAGTAGATAATTTATCTCCTCAATTTTCATCTAATCTGCGTAATCTTTGTCTTTCCATTGATGCTGATGGAATTAATCCATATAGTTCCCTTAGTAATAGATATAGTTTTTGGCCAGTAATTATGGTAACATATAACCTTCCTCCCTGGTTGTGTATGAAAACAAAATTCATGATGTTAACATTATTGGTCTCAGGATCGAAACAACTCGGTGTTGATATTGTATATTTGCAGCCTCTGATAGATGATTTAAAGACGTTGTGGAATGATGGTGTAAATGTTTACCATGTACATAAAGAAGAACACTTTAACTTGAAGGGGGTTCTTTTATGGACAATTAATGATTTTCCTGCCTATGGAAACTTATCAGGAAATGCAACAAAAGGCTACAACGGATGCCCTATATGTAGTGATGGAACTTTTGCAACTTATCTTGTTCACGGACAAAAGATGTCTTATAGAAGACATAAAAGATTTTATCATCTGGACACAAGTTTAGATACCAAAAGAAACTGTTCGATGGTGAAGAAGATCATGATCATGCAACCCGACCTTTGAAAGGTGTTGAGATATTAAGGCAATTGAATGGTATAACATTCAAATGATATGAAAAGATGAAAAAAACTCACTAAGGTAAGGAAACGAAAGAGATCAACTAATGAAATAGGTGAAAATGAAAAAGAGTTTGAACCGACTTACCATGGTTGTTGGAATAAAAAATCAATATTTTGGAAATTATCTTATTGGAAAGACCTACACATTCGTCACATCTTAGATGTCATGCACATTGAGAAGAATGTATGTGAGAGCTTGATTGGTACTTTACTTAATATACCTAGAAAAACAAAGGATGGAATTAAAGCAAGACTAGATTTAAAGAAACTAGGCATACGACCTGAATTGGAACCAAGGGTGAAAAATGATAAGAATCGAACATACTTACCACCAACATCATATACAATGTCAACAAAAGAGAAGGATGTGTTTTGTAAATGTTTGGAGGGTGTGAAAGTTCCTGATGGTTACTCATCCAACTTAAGAAATTTTGTGTCTATCACCGATAAGAAACTTTATAGATTGAAATCACATGACTGTCATATCTTAATGCAACAGTTATTACCATTTGCTATTAGATCAATTCTTCCAAAACATGTTTGATTATCAATAATTTGGCTTTGTTCATTCTTGAATACAATATGCAAGAAATCTATATCAATTGGCAAGTTAAATTCTTTACAGAAAGATGTTGTAGAGACTTTGTGTCTAATTGAAAAATATTTTCCTCCTTCTTTCTTCGATATAATGATTCACTTGTGAGTTCATTTAGTTCGAGAGGTTAAATTGTGTGGTCCTACTTACTTAAGGTGTATGTATCCTTTTGAGAGATATATGCAAGTCCTTAAAGGATATGTAAATAATAGAAATCAACCTGAAGGATGCATGGTGGAACGCTACATTTCTGAAGAGGCCATTAAGTTTTGTTCTGAATACTTTAGTGGTTGAACTAAAATTGGGAATCCTATGCACAAGTTGTTTTTAGAACGTCACATGATCCAAGTAGGTAACCCTATGCTTGGTGGAAGTAAGAAATTGTTTATTGATCGCACTCGATGGGAAAAAGCACACCGAATTAGTTTGATAAATAATAATGAGGCACAACTGTATATAGAGTAAGTGATGTTCAACCTTTCCGTTTATGTAAAAATAATTTTTTATTTAACTATTAATGATGATATATAATTCATATATATTTAATAACATTACAGGATTCATTTAAACTTATTGAAGATCGATCTCGTTATAAAAAAAAGGAGAAAAATGGTTGTATGATGAACATAAGAGATAGCTTATTACTTGGTTTCGCAACCATGTAAGGGTCACAAACAAAAATTCATGCATGTTTTTTCCTAGATCTATTCAATGTTTTAAAACTTTTCTCTAAACACATTTCATGTTTTTGTATACATAGATTTGAGATGAACTCAAGAAACTCAATCATAAAATATCAGAAAGTTTACAATGGCTTGCACATGGGCCAAAATTCGATGTCAAATCATTTTATAGTTTTACAATAAATGGATCGAGGTTTACGACTCAAGCTAGGGACAAAGTCCGAGTAAATCAAAATAGTGGTGTGAAGATGGTTGCACAAACTATACAATTTTCCAGTTCAAAAGATGCTAATCATGTACTTTCTGATAGAACATATTATGATATAATACAAGAGATTTGGGAATTGGATTATGAGATCTTCCATGAAACATTTTTCTTATGTGATTAGGTCAAAGATGTTATCAATGTTGGATATAAAATAGATGATTTTGGATTTACCCTTGTAAATTTATCCAAGATAAGTCACATTGATGATCCTTTCACTTAGCACTTCATTCAAAACAAGTATTTTACGTGAGCGATCAAATTGACACAAGATGGTATGTTGTGTTAACGCCTCCACAAAAAGAGTTTTACTATTGTGATGCTTTAGAAGAGGACGACCCTATGCTTGATACATTAACCAATATTAGTAATTTCTCAAATAAATTGCCTAATGCATGTGATTATCTAGTTGATGATGATGATTCTTCGTCATGGGCTCAAAGTGATTGTGAAGGAATATATTGATGAGTGCTCAAAAAGCACTAAAATTACCATGATTTTATGCACATTAATTGATTAAATATATATATATTTATATGATTTTATCATATATTTATATAAATTTATCTTTTTCGGAATCACGGGTATTTTTATTGTTTTTCAGGTATTTTGGCTTAAAAACGTAACTTAAAGACTCAAAGAGGAATATTGGAAGCAATACATCACAAATATATTAATAAATAAATGGGGAAAGGTCAACAAATATGGAAAAATTGGACAAAATGGGTCAAAAGGGTCAAAAATGTCAAAAAGGAGAAAATCGCGCCGCCGTACCGCAGCGCCTTGAAGCCACGTCGGCGCCAAACTCAGCGCGCGCACGCCCATTTCGCCCCATTTTTCACGTGCAGCCGCCCCATGACGTCATGCTGGCGTCATCAATGACCTCAGCATTTGCACTACGCGTTTTCACATTTTTTTAACATTTTTTCACTCATTTTTTCTCTCCATCCTCACCTATAAATACCCCCCTTCCCTTCACTTCTAAAAACACCTTCAAAACACACTTCTCTCTTCTTTCTTTCTCTCTTTTCTTAGATTCTTAGTTTCTTTCTTAGTTTTTCTTAGTTCTTAGTTAATTTCTCTTAGTTTTAGAGTTCTTCCCTTTTTGGGAAGAACTAGTTATGTTTTTGTAATTTATCAGCTTTTCGATTCAATAAATAGGAGTGCAAATTTCGCTTGGAGGTTTTCCAACAACGGGAATAGCATCGAAGTTCTGTAAGGATTTTATTTTCTTTACAGTTATTTTTTATGCTTTATTCTTACATGTTATATTTAATTTGTCTGTGATTAAATTTAACTGTGTTGGCTATTTGTAAACATGATGTAATAATAACGTTGTTATGCTTGCAAAATATTAAATAGGTAAAAATCTCTAAAATGAATTGATTTTATTTTTATTCAAGATTTTATATTAAGAATGTTAGAGAGAAATATATTATTTTTCATTACAAACTTAAATCTGAAAATTAGATTTTAAGGTTTAGTTATCGGGTGTGATTTAGAGTAGTGCTCTTTTATTTGTTGCTACAATCGCTCGGTAGTTAGAGTGAAGCTCTATTTCAAAAGTTTTTATAAGAATTATTATCTGAAAATGTATTGACAACATGTTTTCGGTAGTGGTTTTAAAACTTGAAAGTTAGTACTCGGATAACTAAATTCTTAGGTTTAATTTGGACACCTTGAATAAAGTTTAAATCGTCTAACCCCACCAAAGGTGGCATTTAAATGGTTCATTTTCAATCTCTTAGAAAAAGGAATTAATTTAATTAACCAAATTAGTTATCAACCCCACCCATAGGTGTTAATTGATTTGTTTAGTTAACAAAGAATATCTAACCCCACCAAAGGTGGTATTCATACAAAAAAGAGAGAATCAATAAATATCAATTCATATCTTTAATAACCTAAATAATATGAGCAAGCATAATTAACTTAGTTATTATATCCATAAATACTCCACTGTTTTAACAGATAAAATTTGCATAAATATTTATTGAATCTATGTTTATTTTTATGTAAGTAGATTAAAAACACAAAACCCCAAAATATCGTGACAGGATGTTTAGGATTTAATTTCATTTTTAAAAGTTTGAATAATAAATTAAAAACCACATACATTCCTTCCTTAGATCGACCTTGGGAGTATACTTATCATTTTCTACGAAATGATTCGTGCACTTGCGAGAGTTTTATAAAAACGAAGTTTTTGGCGCCGTTGCCGGGGCAGAACCGACATCGCCGATCCTGCCCGTTACTTTGGTTTTATCTATTTATAAAACTCTCGCAAGTGCACGATCCTGCCCGTGCCAAGGGCTAATGTGGTCTGGTAAGGGCCAAGCGCGAGCTCGGCGCGGCGGCGCAATTTTCTCCTTTTTGACATTTTTGACCCTTTTGACCCATTTTGTCCAATTTTTCCATATTTGTTGATCTTTCCCCATTTATTTATTAATATATTTGTGATGTATTGCTTCCAGTATTCCTCTTTGAGTCTTTAAGTTACGTTTTTAAGCCAAAATACCTAAAAAACAATAAAAATACCCGTGATTCCGAAAAAGACAAATATATATAAATATATGATAAAACATATAAATATATATATATATATTAATCAATTAATGTGCATAAAATCATGGTTATTTTAGTGCTTTTTGAGCACTCATCATTGATCAATTATTGCTTCATGATTTTGCACTACTTATGCCTTCTTATGCTACCACAGTCCAAGAGGCGATTGGACAGTATATGGCTTGGCCGTCGATTCACGTTGTTTTAAATTTTGACGTGATACTATTTTTTAACTTAAAAGATAACACTTGTTTACTACTATTATTTTATTATATCTTTTATTGTTACTAACATATATAATGTGTTTTTTAGTCTATTATACCAGAACTCTTAAATGCAGTACACTTAAGAGATACAAAGCAAGTATCTTGTGCTAAATCTATGTCTAGTGGCCAATCATTGTGCACGAAGTCATTCAAGAAGAAGCCTTGGAAAAAGTATAGTTATGATTATGCTTTAAACTTTAGCAGAAATCTTGGCACTTTGATGACTATTGTTGGGAGGGCATCTAGCATAAATGATGGATGGACTGTGCCACTTCCTATAGAAATTTCTGGTGTAGACCTCGGCTAAACTTATATATCGATCGAGTGCATATTGCAACTATTTGAATATGAAATGATCGATTTAAGTATAATTCAAGTGTGGACAAGGTGAGTCCTCAATCTATTTATTTTTCTTTCATTTATGTAGAACATATATAATTATATTTATATTATCTACTTATTTATATATATATCTTTTATATAGGGCGTGCTATTATCGACTTCAACGTAATCGCTCATCACATTTAGCAATGTTCTATGATTCGTCATATGTCAATTAATATCAAGAGAAGGATGTTAGCATCAGAGCTAAACAATTATGTGATAGAGCATTAGTGCTTAACAGAAATCAAAAGTTGATAATCCTTGGCCACTAAGGTTTGAACAAGGCCAAGATCATTGGATGTTGATAATCATTGATATGTTCAATAATCATGCTTGGTATTGTGACTCAGCTTCCATAGAACTGAGTAAAGATACAAAAGCAGTTGTTGAAATGTAAGAGTTATAGCTAGATATTAGTTTCTTCTATTATTTTTTATAATATTTAATAAAAACTAACCGTTTTAAACCTTGATAGAGCATAGAAGTTGTGGAACAAGTTTAGGGGCATTACCCTTAAAAAATCTCATAAGCTTATATGGACAAAAGTTATGGTATGTACAAGAGAATATTAATAATTTTATTAATTTTACAATTGAATAATAAAGATGTTCGAATATGAAAAATCATATACACTTGTTTTTTGTAGGTTACACAACAAAATAATGGAGTCATGTGTGGTTATTATGTCATGAAGTTTATGAGCGAAATCATTACAAATATCAAAATTCTAATTGATGATGTGGTAATATCTTTTACCCATATACAGAAAAGTTTTTAACATATTTGAGTTACTTTTTGTAAATATATGAAATTATATTTTTATTTTGATTTTAAATACATGTAGTTCTTTGGTTGGAACAAGACGGGCTACGACCAACAATTTTTTGATGATTTATGAGAGGAATGGGTAGAACACATGGTTCAAATTATATCATCACAAGAAGAATCAAGAGAAGATTCTGATGATCTTGAATAGCATATGACAACATAACGGTAATTTTTTTAATGATTTAATTTCTCTATTCCTATGTCTGAAGTCCCTTGTTTGATGGATGGTTATATGCTCATGTATTTAAAGGAATGAATTGTTTTATGGACCTGTTTTTGGCCCAAAATTCATCTCATCTCTCTTTCCTATTTTCCTTATGGCAACATCATGGTAGCACTTTATTAATCAATTGTCTATAAATATGAAGTTATCTAGAATCTCTGCTAGTATTTTTAATGCTATAATGAGCTCTAAATATGAAATTAAGTGTAACTCCAATTTTTTACTTGGCTTGTATGAGTTTTGATGCCCTTAAATGTATGGAACAATTTTGTAATACGTTCATAGGCACCAAAACTCATACAAGCCAAGTAACAAATCAGATTTACAATTGATTTCATATTTAGAACTCATTATAGCATTAAAAATACCAGTAGAGATTCTAGATAACTTCATATTTATAGACAATTGATTAATAAAGTGCTAATATGAGTTCGAAGGGTTATATCATTCGGATGTCACTGTGGTAATCTCTTTTTTATGGTAATATTTATAATGATTTAATTTCTCCATTTGTATGTCTCTAAATTTTAGACTGCTTGTTTGATGGATGTTTACGTGCTCATGTATGTAGGGGAATGAATTGTTATATGGATCAACTGTTTTTGTCCAGTTTCCTTGTCACAATGTTGGTGATTCTAAGTCAACCAAGTTTGCTCACACAATCCAATTACACTTTGACGACATTATTTTATTTGTAATTTAAGTTAACTATGTGTATTGTATATACATTATTTGTTTTTGTAATAAATTTAATTATCAAGTAATTAATTATATTTAAATTTTTAATTATTTGTATTATTATTTATATTTTGATTTTTTTATGCTATATATATATATATATATATATATATATATATATATATATATGAATACATGGTGGAGTGAAAAAAGAGAATAAAAAAAATCATAAAATGTAAAGTCGGTTCATTGCGTGAACTAACTTTACACGTAAAGTCGGTTCATCACGTGAACTGACTTTACATTTTAAGTCACTCAATTTAAAGTCGATTCAGCGAACCGACTTTAAAGCCCATTTTTGTAGTAGTGGCGTATCTGAAAAAGAAAAAGAGTTAACGAATGATGGGGCATCCCACCACCCTATTACTATACAGATACTAGGTGCTCTAAAGGCTATAAAATCAGTTATAACAATGTCCTCCCTATAAATATGGGAATAATGAAAATGCATGTGAGTAATATTTTCTATGTGGTTAGCCCAAGTAGAGTACTATCTCCACGGTGTCGATAACGTTATAGTGTAAAAAAGAGTTACAACATAATCAGAGTCTGACTCAACCTAAAGCCTTTACCACCCAAAGGTGCAAACGTACAATACTACATGAGTAGTCACTAAGAGATCTGCCTCAAAAGCATTTGCAACTCCTAGTGGAATACATAAACAACCTTTGACAAAAGATCTTGATGTCCGAAATATAACTACACAACCCGCTAGACCATGTGATCCAAAAGCAACACCATCTATATAAACCTTTATCCATCTTGAAGGCAACGATCTCTAAATTACCTCTATAACTTGTGAAGCTTGCATGGAATTCCTTGCACTCGTCATCTTTAGAGGATCGCAAGATCCTCTAATGTATTTTGTATGGACTCACATTGTGACAGACCTACATCATGAATAAAACACCAAATTGTGAAAAAAAATAAAGCTCAAAGATTTGTGTTTCTCCTCAAAGCGAACAACATTAGTTGTCTGTATCACGTAGATGATTGAAATTGTATCTATTTTCCATATATTATTGAAGTTGTAACCCAAGGTCAAGCGAGATTATGCATGTCCATAAATTTAGAGTGAAAGAATCCGTACGAGGCCATCTACCAAAAAAGAAGCATAAAAATCCTAGAGTACACCTGAAAATGATAACTAAGAAAAATATGAGAAATAATCTCCTTAGCTAACCCACACATGGAAGATTGGAGAGGAAGGAGTAACCTTTACTATTTGCCTGAAAATCATTGGAAAGCTTAATTTGAATAGCATGCTAGAATAGTATAGACTAGGAAGGTGGTATGAAAAAGGCCAAGATCGCCTTACCTCATTCTCTAACCATGCATTGAGAGTTATAGGCCTCGTTAGTTGTGACTTTTCCTTTGATTGAACGCATCCAAATCCTAGTATCCACATATTTCCCAACAACTACCAAGCAGACCTCTGAGGCAATATCAGAGTAAGAGTCCTTAAAAACTTTGGTAGATGCCACCCATCTACCTACAAATAGTAATGACTATAATAGTGGATCCACAAAAGGGGATGTTCAAACTTTCAAAAAGAGAAGTGCCTAGCTAATTATTGGTCTGAAGTCATACCGAGGAATTTCTATGTACCAAATAACCACTTAGATTTCTCCAAAATAAAGTTGGGTAATGATACCGCAAACTAGGTTAATCTAAAGAGCAAACATGATAACTTTGTGGAACTTTTCCTCTATCTAAGACCATAGGGGTGACAACAATCCCTCCAAATAACCAGAACCAATTTAAACCTATCCGTTTTCCCTAACCAAAAAAATCACGGATGATTTTTTTGTGATTGTGAGGTATTTTAGAACTATTTTCTACCATTTATATATCTAAAAATAATGTTGAAACATGTTATGAATAACTGAAGTAATCAAAAATTTATACCCTACCAAAGAGAGGGTGTGTCCCTTCCATGCTTCTATTTTAGCACAAATTTTATCATCCAAGTCATGAAACCAATGCTCTTTGGAGCAAGTTAAAATTTATTTAATTATTGAAACTACTAATTTATCCGACAATAACTATTAGGTATATTTGATTTGTATGAATCTTATCTACTACAAATATATATATATATATATATATATATATATATATATATATATATATATATATATATTGTTTAAATTTATTTTTGTTAATTATCAAAGTTAAGATAAATATCAAATTATTTGAGTAATAAAAAAAGAATAAGTGAAGATGAAACTATATATTAACTTAAAGACATTTATAAATAAATTGAAAATGCATTTATTCATATATTAGTGTATTCAAAATTTTAAAAGAATAAGGATTTTAATCGATATTAATTCTTGTAAGCGTATACTATAGTACTACGTTAATTTAATGCGATGTTAGGGTAAATAAGATTTTTTTTATTAGATTAATAATATATAAAAGTGATTATTTATTAAAATATTAGGATAAACCTAAAATTTTAGGTAATTACTTAATTTTTTATTTAAAATGAAAAACAAATTCATAAAATCGTACAAATAAAGATGGCTATATGGAAAACATATACAAGTATAAGGTATAAAATTATAAGATATTTAGAAAATGAATAAAAAATATTATAATTAAAGTAAATAAATAGATAAATTATTTGAAATAAACATTATGAAGAATAATATTATTTAAAATAAAGCTATATATACAAATATACATAAGATATTTATAGATAATATTTGGCATCCCCTACAGAAGATAAATTTTTAAATACAAAGTTATATATCCTTTTAGTCATAGTTGCTGATGTCGTTCACATGTCTAACATTTTTCTTTCAAATAAAAATGAAGTGTTAAGATTAACCTGTTATATCATGTTTCAACATAATTATTGTAAGTAAGAATCTCTCTATAATAAACATGGAAACAAATGTCTAGGGTTAATAGTAACAACCAGGTCTCTATTGGATTAGAGTTGACGTTAATTTCTTTGAGGAAAAAGTTAGAGCTCTTTCTAGAGTCATTTCGATTTAAAAGATGTACAATAGTTTTTAATTCTTTGAAAAAGTTATACTCAATTTCGTAATTTTAAGGTGCTTGTTACTTTATTATAAATTAATTGTTACTATCTAAAAATCATGTACTAATATAAATAAGGGGTGTATTTTTCAATATAAAAATACAAAAATTAATAACTCTTCTTTATTTTCATTAATAACAAATTTACTTTTTTTACATGAATATTACATTTTACAATGATAACTAATTGAAATAATTATTAAAAAATAAATTTATTTATACCTTAAAATAATTAAGAGATTTACTATATATCTTAGAATAAACAATTTTTTATCGCATCGAACCATAGGGGTTATTAAAATATAACACCAAACTTTCATTTATTACTTTTATACGATCGAACTTTCAAACGGTTACAAATACATCATTCGTGATTATCTTTATGAGAGTTAGCGTTTTAATATATGTAATGCCCTAAATACCCCTCATTCACTCTCATACCCTCGTTCACACCTCACACCCTCCCCTATACCCTTGACGAATCCCAGATTAATTTTCTCGCCTTCACTCTCTCACTTCTCATCCCCATCGCCAGCCACAACCCCCAACCGATCAACACCTATCGACCTACTCTCTCGAAGCCACCACCCCCAATTAGTCAGCACCCATTGACCTAGCCTCACGAAGCCACCCATTTGAAAACTACCTTCTCATGAGCTAGAAAAAAAACCCAAAAATCCAAAACTCGCGAGCCAGCAAAAAATAGCCAAAAATCATAAAAATTAAACCATGAGTCCCCCAATTCAATGTGGTGTTTTGAGCAAAATGTTCATGTTATGGACTAATGACAATCTAGGAAGAAGATTTTAGGGTTGTCATAGTTTTGAGGTAAGTAAATTATTTGAATTTTTTTTCATATATGGAGTTGAATTCTATTGAATACACACAAATTTAGTATTTTTTGAAAGAAAAAAAATTTAATAGTCTTTGTTCTTCAATTTTAGAGAGAATTGGACATTGTAAATACTTTAATTGGTTTGGTGAAGAAATATATGGTAAAGCATAGAAAGTTATACTTGGATTACCGAGGAGGATACAAATTTCAATGAGGGAAGAACTGAGAAAAAATTGAAGTTGCAAATTGATAACCTTGAAGAACATAATGCAAGCTTAGAAGAAGTGATATTGGGTTTGATTGAGCTGAATAAATCTTGCAATATCAAAGTGAAGAATAAATCAAATTTGAAGATGAAAACGTTGTTGATTTACATAGTAATATTGTTGTTATTTATTATCATGAAAATGGAGAAAATTAAAAGTCAATGAAAATGTTTCCTTAGTTGATAAAGGGGTATGCATATTAAGAAGGGTGGTTGGTTAATTTGTTATGCGTTATTTTTTCTAAAAAGTTATATGTAATATTCAAGTGGTTTAATGTTATGAATTATATTGTATTTAGTATATTTCTTACTTTAATATAACCATTGTTATTAATTAAACGGATGGAATGTAACTCTTGTTTTTATATAACAAAGATTGTATACCCCTATAATAAAGATTGTGTTTTTGTACGAAGAACAATCAGGTAGTTTGATATAATTCAACATTGTATAGATGAAAACATAAACACAAACTTGCATTTTAAAATTACAATATGTGAAGCATCAACTTCAGCCATTATTTGAAAGATTTTCCATAGAAGTGTTATTTACAACTTTAAGTACTTGTTTTTACATGTAAATAATACCATAATGCATTTACATTAACCAAACATAAAACAATTTACACCAACTTGATTTCAAATTGTTCATACATACAAAACATAGAATTTACATCATTGCAATTTGTAATTACAAAAACCACAAAAATCACAACTTTAAAATAGCATATCATTATCTTCCACTCTCTTGACTTGCATGTGTCTAGCTTGAACTCTTACCAGTAGATTTTTTTCCTTCTAACCTAAATATAAAAATAGTTTTGTTAATTAATAAACTTTCGGACACCACACACATACCAGATGATACATATATAATAGTACACAACACATACTCCATACATACACACACAGCACCTGCACACAACCACACAACACCTACACACCCACACTACATATATACACACACATTAGCACATAATACACATTGCACACATCCACACACTTACATAGCTCACGCACACACACACCACACTTGCATATACATATACCCCCACACCCATACCAACACTTGCACATATCCACAAAACACCTGCACACACACGCCAGCACCCATACACACATACTAGCTCCCATCCATACATACACCATCACTTGCGCACATCCACACCAACACCTGTAAGAGACATACCAGTACCCATACCCATACTAGTAGCCACACTCATACCAATACCCACACATCTACACCAACACCTTCAAACCTATACCCACACCCATACTAAGACCTGTACACACATATACCAACACCTACACACACCCACACCAGTACCTATAACACATACATCAACACTCATACCCACACGCATCCATACCCACACACCAGCACTTGCACCCACACGAGCACTTGTAACACACATACCAACACCCACACATACCCATACCCACATTAGCACTTGTAACATACACATAACCACACCAACACCCATACCTACACCAAGACCCACACCCACAACAGCATCTACCAATACATCTATACCCATACCTACACCTATAACCATACACACACACTAATCGCCACACATGAAGTGTGTGCAATGAATACGCAAGTTTACATATCGTAACAAGTAATATAATGATAAGTAAAGATCGTTCCCATGGAGATTATTTTATTAGAAACTAATTTTAAAAACTAAAAATAATAAAAATCAATTTTTTTTGGTGTTTTTATATTTTAATGAAGCAAAATTAAAATAACTAAAATTGAATAGCAATAATTAATTAAATAAAATTTGGCAACTAAAAAGATATATGAGAAAATATCTAGGAATACTTAATCCCTCAATTTTCTAAACATGTGAATCACTAAAATCCTCCCAATATAATATCAATTAATTACATGATCAATTGAATCTAACCTAGCATGTATTCCTCTCTCAAGTAAACTACACACCATATAGTAATTAATTTAATCACACTCTCATGTCAATTAAATTGCATACTACTCATTAAGTTCATCAATTATGGATCACATACATAAGAATCATACATATCTACCTAGAAACTATGCATGTTATTTAATCAAGACAAACAATTAAATAATTCTCTCAAATCTATTTAATTGTCTCTATAGGTAAATTGTTGGCCAAACAATTAATAGCATAAAAATCATATTAAATAATATAATTATATTATAATTATAATTAGGAAAAAAAATATTAGATCATCACATGGTGAAAATTAGGTTCATAAAATCCCTAGATTAATAAATCAATTACACATAATTGTGTTCATAAAGCTCATATTTTTCATAAAGAAAGACATAAAGTTGATAAGAAATACAATCAATCTCTTGAATTGTAGTATTAATTTTCTCTTTAATCTCTACCAAAATTGTGTCTTCTCTTGAATTTTACTCTTTTTAACTCCAAAAAATGACCAAAATTATGCTAATGGAGGAAAATTAGGGTTTATGGGGTGATTAGGGGCTTAAATAAAACTCAAGTGCGATTTGGACCGTTAGACCAGCTTCAGATCAAGGGCTAGGATCAAAACAAGCAAAACTAACAATTCTAGCCAATCATAGTACGACACGTGGCATCAAAAATTCATTGGACGAATTAGGGAACGACGCATGGCAAGTGAGACCAGTCAGTGTCAACACTCGCTGAGTCAATGACATGTGGTGCGACGTGATTCACAAAAATGGATGACATGGTGCATGGGTGGAATACACGCAGCAATGGCATAGAGAAACGTAGCATTTCACGTTGACCAATTTCCGAACTCGGATTGAACGTCTTGTTGACACGTGGCATGCGTTTCATCCTCTTCCATGCGACTTAATGTGATTCACTCTCCTTGATTGCATGGTTTGCCCAGTCACCTCCTCTGCTAGTGTGGCATGACACGTGGTAGCTTCTGATTGGTCCTGTGTTAAAAATTCACAAAAAAATCCAAAAAACTTCCAAAAATTATATTTTCACCCCTTTTCATTAAAAAGTTTATATTTTAATATTTTTGACCCAAAAATACTATTTATTGAATAAAATAAGTAAATATTAAGTAAAAAAGTACGCTAATAACTCTATTTTTATAGAGTTATCACACACCATTAACTTACATGTAACTTACTAGCAATTTTTGTTTTCTCGGTAGCAATAATTGGTGGAATGTTATCCTCTTGAGTTACTCAAGATGATTAAGTCATGTGTTCAATAGGGGTCTACAATTTTGTAAATAAAGAGAAAGTGTAAGTAATATATTAATGTATTTAATAAAAACATTAAGCATAGTATATGATAAGTGCTTAAAAAAAATTATATTTATATGATTTTATCATATTTTTATATAAATTTTTTTTTAAAATCACAGGTATTTTTATTGTTTTTCAATTATTTTTGCACAAAAAATACTAGAGGCAATACATCACAAATATATTGAGAAAATAAATGAGGAAAAGTAAAAAAGATGAAAAAATTGGATAAAATGGGTCAAAAAGAACGAAATCGCACGTGTAGTTGCCCAATTGCGCCAAGAAATGTGCACATCATCTCACAACCATGCCGAGCATAGCCTGAACAAATGGTGAAGTCTGCGCACATCGCTCAAACAAGCGCCAAAGTCTGCGTGTGCATCTATGCTCACCGCCCGAACAATGTCGGGCTCGCGCACCCATCTATGCACATTTGCCCGAATTTGGGCAAAACACAGCGCCTATCTACACCAACTGTGCCCCACATGTTGAATTTGCGTTCCCCACTACCTACGTCAATGCTTACATCAGCACATGTCCTTTATGCATTAGTGATGATGTCATCATCCACCTGTTACGCATTTTTCCCATTTTTTTATCATTTTTTCCCACTTTTTCACTCTCTCCTCACTTATAAATATCCTCATTTCCTCCATTACAAAACACACCTAAAAACACCTCAAAAACATCTTCTTTTCTCTTTCTTTCTCTCTATTTCTTAGTTTTTTTAATTTTTAGTTTTAATGTTCTTTTATTAGAAATAATTATGTTTTAGTAAATTTCTAGCTTTTTAATTCAATAAATGGAAATGTAAATCCGTTTGGATGGTTTCCAACAATAAAATTAGCATCAAAGTACTGTAAGGATTTTATTTTCTTTATAGTTATTTTTTATGTTTTATTCTTATATGTTATATTTAATTTATTTTTCATTAAATTTAACATTGCTCGCTATTTGTAAACATAATATAATAATAACATTGTTATGCTTATAAAATATTAAATAGGTAAAAATCTCTATAAAATGAATTGATTTTGTTTTTATTCAAGATTTTATATTAAGAATGTTAGAAAGAAATATATTATTTTTCATTACAAACTTAAATCTGAAAATTAGATTTTAAGGTTTAGTTATCCGGTCTGATTTAGAGTATTGCTCTTTTAATTTTTGGTACAATCGTCTGGTAGTTAGAGTGAAGCTCTATTTCAAAAGTTTTTATAAGAACTATTATTCGAAAATATATTGACAACATATTTTGGTTTTTAATTTATTATTCTAACTTTTAAAAACGAAATTAAATCATAAACATCCTATCACGATAGTTTGGGTTTTATGTGTTTTCTAATATAATAACATAAAAAAAACATAGATATAGATTCAATAAACATTTATGCAAATTTTATCATTTATAATAGTGGAGTATTTATAGATATAATAACTAAGTTAATTATGCTTGCTCATATTATTTAAGTTATTAAAGATATAAATTGATATTTATTAATTCTCTCTTTTTTATATGAATACCACCTTTGGTGGGGTTAGATATTCTTTGTTAATTAAACAAATCAATTAACATCTATAGATGGGGTTAGATATTCTTTGGTAATTAAACAAATTAATTAAAGAGATGGGCACAGATGCCCATGCAGACTTCGGCATTGTTCAGGCGATGCTCGAAGTGATGTGGTGCACTGCATACGTTTCTTGTCGCGATTGGGTACGCTGCGCGCGTTGCTCAGCGTAGCTGGGAAACTGTGCGTGCGATTTCTTCCTTTTTGACATTTTTGACCCATTTTTTCCATATTTTCTATCTTTTCCATCTTTTTTACTTTTCCTCATTTATTTTCTCAATATATTTGTGATGTATTGCCTTCAGTATTTTTCTTCAAGTCTGGAAGTTATTTTTTTGAAGCGAAAATACCTGTGATTCCAAAAAGATAAATTTATATAAAAATATGATAAAATCATACAAATATAAATTTTTTTAATCAATTAAAGTACATAAAATCATGGTAATTTTAGTGCTTTTTAAGCATTCATCACAACCCCCGACCAACTTCTTACTAGTCCTTTAGCAAGAAAAGTGATAAAAACTAAAAATTAAACTATCCTAAATCACTTTCGTGGATTGACACGATTACATTTAGTGTATGCAACAAGCCTTTAAACTCCTAGGTTGCCCTAGTGGAAAAGTTTGAGTCTCGTGAGGGTTTTTAGTAATGATACCCACGAACATTGAACTAAATGTAAAAATTAAAAGAAATAATAAAAATAACAACTCAAAAACTAAAATTACAACAAAATCAAAAATTAACTTAAGAATAAAAGAAAAGAAAACAACATGAAACATAACACAAAAATGTCTCAATACTTTTTAATCTCCTTTAAGATCATAATTAAAATCTAAAGCATAAGTAATTTTAATCTTCTTAAATAGTCATGATTTATTATAATAATTAGTTAAAAATCATTTTCATATTTTATATAAAAAATGTATAGATTTAATTTCACCCAAACTTAGTAATGAACTAAATCCTATGGGTTCAAACACTTATGCTAATTTATATATGAAAGAGTTTATATATAGAAATGAACTAATATGTTCGCATATGTATAAAGAAGAAAGGCTCAAAGTGCTATTTTTAACGTTGACCTCATTAAAGGAATCGAATGTATAAATTATAAAGATATCATATAGAAAAATTATTTTAATGCATAAATCAAACTTATTAAGCAAAAATTTCAAGATATATGTATTTTACAAATGAATAAAGTGCAATGACTTTTTAGGGAATTACTTCCTATATCTTTTTTTTGTAATTAGCTTTTACTCACAACTTTGTAGGCAATGTGGGTCATAGTATGTAGATTATACTATATATTCTCTCTCTATATTTTTCTAAAGAGATTTTTCAATATATATATTTTTTAGAGAGTGAACCCATGTACAGATTGTACATTTTTGTAGGATTTTGGTGAGTGGTTAATTTTTGTGACTTTTTCTATTTCATTTTGGGTAGGTAACCCCATATATGTCTCTTTTTTGTAGCAGTCATTCATGAATGAGATAAAAGCATATACTATCAATTTCTACTTAAATAATTTAATATAAGAAAAAATAATAAAAAATATACGAAACTCTATTAAGATGAGAAAAAAATTCATACATTCAATGTTAATACTTATAGAGATCATCTAAAAATTTAAAGAAATAAGAAATGTGTTTGGAGTAGAAAAAATATATTTCACTCTGAATAAAGAAAATTAGGCTCAAACTATATCTCACAAAGGTAGTCTCCACTAAAAAAAATAATTTCTAAACACCAATTTTGGGTTTAATATAATTTTCACATTTTATCAAGAAATACTATTTATGACAAAAACTAACTAATTACCAAAAAAAATACTTCATGATATGTTTTCAAAAATTAATCAAACAGTGCAAAAAACTTAAATATTTACTTAAATTTTATTTAAAGAAATGATAAATTTTTGTGAGAAAAATTTTAAAAACTAATTCTAAAATTCTAAAAATTACTAAACCACATAAAGAAAATAAAATCAAACACAATAAAAATGAAAATGTGAACATAAAATTTTTTTATTTTTTTTAAATTGTTAATTTTTTTGAAATTAAGCATGGTAACTTTTCACCACCTCCAACTTAGAACTTACATTGTCCTCAATAAAACAATTGTAAATTAAAGATAAAGAAAAAAGAGAAGAAAGGTTACCTATTTTTTGAAAATATGCAAGTAGTGATGGAGAAATGCAGATGCATCCATCATATTCATCATTAAAGTTCACACAACATATCGCTGTGAACTTCTAACATCTCAACAAATATTTTTAACTTTAACAATTCTAAAATTATTCACATGCATTTAGACTAAAATAAACAATAGAAATTAAATAAATAAAAGAAATAAAAGAAAATTACCTAAAATGATGGGTTGCCTCCCATCCAACGCTTAGTTTAACGTCTTAGCAAGACTTAACTTGGGGGATTTCATTTTAAGTAAACTCAATGTCCCCACATCATTGAGTCAATCAAACCTATAGTTAAGACAAAGTTGTCTACCTATACTTTTTCAGTCATGTCCTATGGATTTTCAAAATTTTTTGTACTTAAAACTAAGGACATAATTGTGGGTTTAAGATAACCCACTCCTAGGTACAAGTCAAATAACTAAGGCATAAAAACATAGTTGTACCTGATCTAACAAAGCAACTATCTCCTCATAGATTAAAACTTTGAAATTCTGGAGATAGTTTCAAAATGGTTTTTTTTAATGATTTCTAAGTCAAATAATATAATCAGTATTAACCAAGAGTACTTCCAAGAAAGAATGGTGGTACAAAAGATCCTTAAAAACCATCCTCCTAGACAGAGCAACATTTCCAAGAAAGACTTATGGCACAAAAGCTTCCAAGAATTAGTCTCCTAGACAGAACTCCCTTATATCTTTACTTTTCATGCTATTAAAATTAAGTTAATTAAGTTAAGTAAAAATTTAAGTTAATAAAAAGATAAGTCAATTAAGTTAGTAAATTAAGTTAATGAAAATCTAAGTTAATTAAGTTAATAAAAATTTAAGTTAATTAAGTTAATAAATTAAAATCTGGTTAATTAAATTAATAAATTAAGTTTTTTTAAATATTAATTAAAATATAATAGATAATTAAAAATTAAATGAAAATTAAGATAAAAAAATTATTAAAGAAAAAAATAAATTAAAAATTAAATGAAAATTAAAAGAAAAAATTAAAATTAAATTAAAATTAAAATTAAAAAATAAAATAAATATAAATATAAATCTTTTTAATCAATTAAAGTACATAAAATCATGGTAATTTTAATACTTTGTAAGAACTCATCAGTATCATGAAAACAATTTACCTTATTTGCATTACTCTTTCTAGTTAAGCAACCTCTAAAGTTGTGACCTTGAACTCCACAATGACTACATGTTATGCATACTCTCTTTTTACTCTTTCTTATTGGATTGTTTTAATTGTTAGTTGGATTATCATTTATTTTAGATCTACTTATAAGAGGTCTTCTTATCTATACCTTCACTTTCAAGTAACTAGATAGGGTATGTTTGTTTACAACCATTCATTTGCATTTTTCATGGGATGAATGCATGAATCATATTCCTTCATGTATGTTTCATATTTGTACCATGAACATACATATTTGATAAGATCATTTATCTCAACCCTAAGTACAACACATGCATATATGCATGGTATACCAGTTAAGTCCCACCTTCTACATGTGCATGTTGACCTCATCAAATCAACCACTCATTTATTCATCATCACATCATTCATTTCATATTTTTTCTTCCTAGAATGTAATTTATAAATATTGATAGAAAAATCTCTATTTTTCTAAATTATTCTAAAACTTTTATCTTTTACTCTCTTAGCAACTATTCTCTTCATCAAATAAACCCTAGTATTCTCTAACATAATGATAATAGGTTTATCTCTATAATTAAGAATACAAGAGTTCAAGTACTCACACATGTTATTCAACAACATATTAGATTTTGTTTCTGTTTTGAAGTGTTACTTATTAGACTAATATTTGACTGGCCTTTTGACACTACTCCTATGTAGCTATACTCAAAGATTTCATAGTATTCATTTCTTGTTTGTACGTTATTAATGTAATCCTTGCATATGCCCATAACTGTTGTTTCAATGCCAACCTAGAATGAAAAAAACTAGCAACCCTAGAATAATCAATTTAAGCACAAGTTCAATAAATATAGCTTCATTAAAGATCAATAATCAAACCAATTAATTATAAGATGACATACACAATCATTTGATCCAGTAATTCAAGAAAAAAAAATAAAGAAGAACCTATAAGAACATATGATCAAAATATCATAAACCAATTAAGCTTATTAATCATAAACCTTACGATCATCATTGAAAAAATCAATTACAAAGGTTTTTAAGATGTTTGATATACACAGAAGCATATATTAGGAAATAAGAAAAAAATGAGAAAACCTTTACAAGTAAAACTTAAGAAAGATTATGTTTGAAAATGAACTGAGCTATATACTCAGTACATGGAAAAGGTAAAAGTACAGATAAAAAATCTACTAGTTCTTTATCATCTAGGACCAGATAACAAAAATGATAATAAAAATATATGTTTTACATTAATATTGAGAAACTATATTAAAAAAAGTAGATGATAAGGATGAACATTTGTATAGGTTTACTTTAGGAGCTTTTTAAGAAGCTAAACTAAACTACCACAATAATAAAAAAGAATATTTAGCTATAAAAAATTCCGTAAAAAAGTTTGTTATATACTTAATATCCTCAAGATTTATTACTAGAACTGACAATAAAAATTGTGGATATTTCTTGAGAACTAATATTTCAATATATTATAAACAATGAAGATTAATCAGATGGCAACAGTGAATTAAACATTACAAATTTTGATGGTGAACATCTACCAAGAAAAAAATAGTTTAGTTGATGTTTTATCTAAAGAATTATCCACACTAACAATTTTTACAATTGTAGGAATGATGGACAATCTTGATATAGAAATCAAGATCAAAGAAAAGGAAATAAAAATTCTTAAAAAATAATTACATATTATATATCTTAAAAACTAACTCATATGTAAAAAAACAGGAGGAGTCTAGTTCTTCATCAAGGAAAGAGATTAAAATCTCAAAGGAATAGGGTAAAACCTCAGAATTAATCAAAAGAGAAA
Organism: Hippophae gyantsensis; assembly: GCA_030763125.1. Lineage (NCBI taxonomy): Eukaryota > Viridiplantae > Streptophyta > Magnoliopsida > Rosales > Elaeagnaceae > Hippophae > Hippophae gyantsensis. The sequence continues at coordinate 40,480,361 of CM061029.1, forward strand.
AAGGTAACTCTTCAAAATCTTTATAGTCTGAAATTGCAAATAAGGAAGAGCTAAAATAAAATAATAAAGAAGAAAAGAAAAAATATTATGTTGTTTACAATGAATTAATCCCAAGAATATATAAGACATGGATAGAAGCAAGTAGAGCGATAAATGGATTCTCTGTTGTAACTCATAAAGCATTCACTAATAAGATTGATGCACAAACAAATTTTTCTAATTTCAAAACCCCTAACTTTTTTAGACCTAGTGATATAATAGCCATAAGACAACTATGCACAAGCATTAATAAACCAATCATATGCAAAAGGAAAAATGAAAATGCTAAGAAAGATACAAAGACTAGTAATCTTTAGGAAAATAGATGATATATTTCTTATCTCTAAAGAAGAAAAGAAAAGAAAAAGAAACATAAACCCAAACCAATGATTAAATTTTTATAATTGAGCAAGAAAATTATGAAAAGATCAACATGAAACCATGAAATTTTACATAATAGAAAAAAAATCCATGCATTAGGAAGAAAACTAATCATATGAAGTAGATTAAACATTATTAAATGAGTATATCCAAATCTTGTTTACTCATTATTTTATTGTGAGTTAATTGAAAATATTTACCAAAAAAACAATTTAATAAAATTAAATTACTTTCTTGAAAATTTAAAAAAAAACCATTAAAATTTTTAGGAAAAGAGTAAAAAGAATGGTCGTCCAATATCTTAAAGACTTTTCAGTTTCATAATAGATTAGCATAAAGAAAATTCTATCAATTCTTATCATTTTATTACAATAGGAATGACATCTTCAGTAAAAGCAATACACCAACCCAAGGTTACACCAAAAGAAGAGTTTGATGAAGAAACTCTTAACCAAGAAGAAATGGTAATGTAGAGTCAATTATAATAAGACTAGAAAAATAGGAACATTCTTTGAAATCAGGGTAAACTACTCCATAAGCAATGTCATAATGATCTCACATATTGAATTGAAAATAACTCAAGAAGATATTAAGAAAATTATCAATTATGAAGTACCATTCAACTGTAGTGATTTGGACGTGGCTAAAGGAACCAAATAGGAATTTTACTAATTAGCAAAAAAGAAAAATGAGGACCACAAATGCCTTTATTATATAAAGGCTAGAAATGGATCTATTTTTCTAGTAGCAAGAGAAAGAAAGTTAGGACTTATTTAATAAGTGTCGGCAAAAAAATTTAAAAGGAAGGAAGAGATAGGATAAAATGTAATCTTTATCCTTCCATGTGTCTTCATTTTAGAAAAGGAAGGAAGAGATAAAGATAAGATGTAATCCTTATCCTTTCATGTGTCATTAGGTTAGGTATGTAAAATAATTGTTCTTATGTCTATAAAAGGGCTCTTTTATAAGAAAAAAAAGACATAGTAAGTTATAACCATAGAACCCAAACATCTCTATCTTCTTAGAAAATGTACAAACAAACTCATATGGAGTAAATTAGCATGAAAATAGGGTTGTAATGATCTTACTTCCTTAATGAACCAAAGTTCCCTTTTCACCAAAACCCAATATCTTTCTTATATCTTAAATAAAAGTATGGACCATATCATTAGTTGAAGGTAGGAAGAAATTGCTCCCAATCCATAAGGTGAGGCTTCTGACAAGATAAGGAAAGATCAAATGCAAAATAGTGAAAGACAGAGGTGGACCCATATTCATTAAAACAAGGTAAGATTAGACACAACTCTAAATTCCATTTGTTAAAAATAATATTTATCTGTTCAAATCCTAAAACCATAAAATTAATCCATATTTATTTGTTCAAAATACTTAAAGTAAAAAATTAATCAAAACAAGAAATTATTTGGTATCAGAGCCATAGGAAAGAAAAATATATCATTGGATGGAAAATTAATGTTGTTAACTATTCAAAGACATTAATAATATTAACTTAAAAGTCAAGGACATTAGAACTCCATTTATAAAAGTTAGGGGAATATGTGAAGATATCTAAAGGTTAAGGGCATCAATGATATTTTTCCTAGACAAACCAAGAAATATGTAAATAGAAAATATCTCCCTCATGTGATACATATCATGGATCCTCATATCTCTATGTGGCTAGGTGTAAGAGACTTTGCAATCTATAGAATACACATTTGTAGGATGGGTAGTCAAGCACCAATGCCACATACACGTGTTAGCAAATCTATAAGAAGAAGTTGACTAGAAGTTCAATGATCTTTCAAGTTGACATACTTCTAGTGGCTCAAATATCTTCTCCCAATGACACTTAGGGAGATTTGATCTTGTATACTCATCCTATATTATGCACATATATAAGAAAAGATATCTCATTCTACCAAATAAAACATGTGTTGTGACTTCTAACAACAAATACCAAGTAATCAACTACATGTAAGAAATATGTAATACAACCAACACAAAGAAAGAATGTTGACACAAACATAAGATGACATGTGAAACAAGAGAATGCAAATTATGCATACAACATGTCATACTAACTGCTTATTTATGAATGGTTCATAAAAAAGTGATGTCATAAAGAATAAAACATTTAGAAGCATCACAATAAACATATAAGTATAAATATAATTTATAAATAAGACAAACATATACAGATAGAATGAAACACAAATATAACACTCCCTTTAACATCATACATTTAACAAACACTTATCCCACTAAATATATGCATGTCAAATAATAACAATGTTATGCATCCTATACCCTTACACCTCCACCACACAAAAAAAATGCATTTTCATATAATAGGTAACATATAACAAGGAAATATGGAAGCTTATTAAACATGTTAAGAGAAACACAACTCACAATCTCCAAAAAGAGATACATGCTAGTAAAAGAGTAAAACTGTCAATCTCATGAAGAACAACAAGCAACAAACAACAAGCAAGTGAGATGATGGAGTTGGCCTCAAAAGAAACCATAGGCCAAAATGAAAAAAAAAACTATCTCAAAAGAGATCATTGGCACAAACCACGGATTAAAATATCAATATTTACAAATATATTGACAATTTAATTTTATGAAAATATTAAAAATATTATCGATATCGATGAAAATTTAAGTAAAAGTGAAAAAAAAAAGTTTAAATATATCAAAAATTTAGATAATAACTTAAGATAAAAAAATTAAATAATATTTTATTCTTCTAAATAAATTAATAGCTACATGCAAGATAGAAGAGTAACATGAGAAAAACAAGATAGTCCGATATTGAGAAATTCAAAAATTATGATATAATTACATCCAAAATGATGTTTTCAAAGTTAATGTTATCTTAATTCAAATAATATTGGTGTCATGAGATATAATTGGAGTTTCTTTAAATATAATGATTAAGATGTCAGGAATAAATTGTTTGATTTATTTCTACCGTTTCTTAAAAGACATTAATACTATTTAAGAAATCACTTTCGTTCGTCTTATATTAATTATTAGACAATAATCTCAATCAAAATAAATCTTAATTTAAATAATTATTATCTCTTTTATTTACATAACCAACCTTAAAGAATATTGGTCTAACGAATATGATAGCAATACAGTATGCCAGGGGCTCATACAAGGCTTTGCACATTTCAGTGTCATTGCTGAAAGCCTTTATTCATACAAATATGGCTATGCCCCAAAAATGCATCTTAAGTCTTAAGACAGTTTTATAAACATGGATCCTAAAACCCATAGATATTTGAAATGTACTACCAAAAACTGCTAATGGCAAGGGCATGTTTCGGATCAGGAACTCATCAATGGCACAGCTTTTAAGTCTACGCCGAGAATCCGACCCAATCTTCTTTCTCTACCAATCTTTGAACCTGTGATTTAAGTTTACAGCTGTGTGACCTTCAATTCTTGAAACAAAATCCAGCATAAGAAAACCACAAATTGTCTTTTATTACTTGATGAAAAAGGTGTACAAAACTGACCATGAAATCTAAAAAAATTATGTCAATAGTCCAATACTGAAATGGAAGAATACAACATTTCACATTTGAGATCTCAAGTCTCCACAACTATGTTGAAGCTTACAAGAATGACAAAAACTACATGACCAATTTGTTTTTGCTTCACCCAAAAGGGGTTTTGCCTCGCTATCATTCCTTCATATATATTCTTCGATAGAGAGGGGAAAAAATCGATGCAACCTTAGACAAAATATACACACACATCATGGCAAATTGGCAATGAATATGACACAACCTGCTTATAAATGACCAGAAGATTGTGATTTTCCGTAGAGATTAGTGTATACAATCTTTGTCCGATACACAAGAATCATGCTTAACACTACAGCAATTATGCAAAATCCAGACATTATAACCAAAGTTAAGAAGAAGCATATAGCCCCTTCACACTTTGGTGGTTCATTTAGACCAAATGTGCCTGAAAAAATTGAACCGGTGTTTTGAAGTTTGAAATGTTGGTGTGCTTGCTTCTCTGCTTCACGGTCGTATATACTGCTAGCAAGCAGACCAGAGAAAACCAAACCACCAGCCGGATTTGCCATTGTGAGGAAATTATATAAAGCACCAAAGTTTTTCAAGCCAAACAATTCAGAGGCAGCAGCTGGTACAATTGCCCAGTGAGCTCCATACCCAAGCCCAATCAACATAGTACCGAGGTACATTGCGCCAGGCAATCCAAAGGCAACAATGACATGCCCGACTGCCATAACAAGCTGAGCCACAGCCATTGCCACTGGTCTCGGATAAGCATAGTCCCTATAAGATAATATCAGAGTATGAGAAGCCAAAAAACCAAAACCAGAATAACTTCATTAAGCAGTAAGGGTAGATGCAATGATTTTGTACCTTACTATAATCTCAGATAAGTAACCCCCACCAACACGGCCGAGAAAGTTCCAAATGCTTATCATGGATACAAATATATGAGAATTATCGTATCCAAGAGATTGACTCATCTGACCAAGGTTATCAATAACTGTCAAACCAGAGCCAGATCCCAAAAGAAGTGAGACAAAAATTAGCCAAAAATCCGCCTTAATCAAAGCTTGCCTCAAGGTGAAGTTCTCTCCTCTACGAGGACCTCTTCTCCTCTTAACCCTCACTGCTCCTTCTGCGGCAGCTTGGAACAGTTTCGCTTGCAAGTGAGCAATTCGTTTTTGTCGTTCTGATGCTGGAAGTAAGTCTACTTCCTTAGGCTTCTCGTCTTCCAATTCACTAAATATTACCTCATTTGAATATGATTCGGATTGACCAGGTTCCTGATTCAGTGGTGATAGGAGAGCCTCTTCTTCTGGAACTCTTGGCTCTGAAATAACACTCAGTGACACAGGAATGGTAATAGGAACCACAAGGATTAGGAACAATATCACTGTAAATATTACTATGGTAGTGTGGTTCACATCAACTAGATCTTCAACTAGCATGACTCCCATCAAATAGGCAGCCAACAAAATGCACACACTATACACAAATGTGAAGCTCATGCCATCAGTGGGACGGATTTGCCTGTGACCTCCAACCGGTCTGACAATGAACATTAAGGCGATGACCACCATGGCTGGACCAACTGCCACCATGAAAATGAGAGATGCATGGTCCGGTGAATGAACCATTGCATATATCTGAGTCAAAATTGCACCACCTAACCCAGCAAATCCCTTGAGAATTCCAACCACTGGTCCCCGACTTTTTGGAAAGTTTTGCACGCAAGAAACTAGAGCAGCAGTATTGAAGTATGTCTCACCATTTGTCCCCAGAAATATAAGAAGGCACATCTGCATACTGATATAAGTCAAATATTTAACAGAAGATGATAGCCGTTACATGAACAAGTTTCTCCTTATCTTATATTAATCGAGCCGACAAGCAAATACAAAAACTTTATGCCAAATGCAGAAAACACAAAGTGCATTGAAATTGGAAGAGCTAAGATTGTGACGTTACAATTACAATTTGACAACTTTAAGGATTATTTTCGTTCATGCATGCTACAGTACGAAAAGATTCATTCTTTTTTTGGAGTCAAGTAATGACCTAATTATGATAGACTTCAATAAAACTCTACACAAGTAAAAGTTGCATTCTACAAAACGATGTGAGCTTCCAAAAAGCAACATTTTGCACATTACAAAGGGATAAGGGAAAAGATTCCTTCTTGTTGCAACCAATTATACTTTATTCAGATGTTCACCCACCGTGAAACATCTGAAGGTAGTTAGTACTATTTCTAGAATCTGGATCCCTCCTTTCCTAAAGAAAGCAAAAGCTACCACAATTCACTCTGATTTAAGATGATTGTCATTTTTTCTATCATAAAACGGTCTATCACATCTTAATGTAAAGATTCAAACACCATAGAAACATTATTGCCTCCGTATCTAATGAAATGACTATGGGAATCTAGAAATTCTTTATTATTCTTAAAGTATGAGATTACATATTACTCTTTCTTTAAAAAAAAAAAAGAATACTCAGTTTCAAAAAAAAAAAGAATACTCAATAGAAAGTAGAGAGTAAAAAAATCTGATAAGTAAAGAGTATACTGTAATAACACATTCTCCAGAATATTGAAAAAGAAGAATGAGCAGAACAGTTCTTTTTTAAAAAAAATTAATGTAAGAGAACAGGTGCTCAGAGATAGTGATAGATTAAAAATGAGAAAGAAAGAAAGAAAGAAAGAAAATAAAATCAGATCTTAGAATGAAAGAAATCGCAAGAAAACAGAATCGCAAAATTCAATCACGGAAACATGCATTGAAAATAAAAACAATTCCAAAATTTCTGGAAAAAAAATACAATATGAAATCCTTTTAGATGATTGTATCTGAGGAGGTATGAAGCTAAGCGAATTTATATATTTTCTTTACAAGAACAGAGCGGTAAAAAAAACACATACACACACACATATGCGCTGACCAAGAAAAAAAAAGACGAAAGAAAGGAAGGAAAAAAAAAAGAAAAAAAGAAAAGAAAGAAAATGGCATTTCTATAGAAGAATTCTTCAGATGTTAACATGTAAACCACAGAAGGCTATGAAAGAAACCATCCAAATCAAGAACCAAAAATATGATTTAGAAAAGAGAAAAAAATATATCAAATAATTAGATGATGGCTCAAAACAGAACAGAGAAAGAGATAATTGAATTCCCAAAACGTAATTGGAAACAAAGCCAAACAGAAAAATTAACACAACCATTTTAAACAAAAAAACAAAAGAAAGAATCTATAATTGATAGTTGATACTCACAGCCCACAGAGGCAAAGTAGGAACTCGACGGGTGACAATAAGCCAAACCCAACCATAACCAACAAAGTTCTTGATGGCACCAACAAGCAGAGCAGCCCATAAAGGAAGAATCTCACACAAGGTACCAGCCATGAATCCAACACTATCTCCGATGTCCTTAGCCACACCCAACCTGGCAATCTGCCTCTGATTGTAGTTCAAAGAACTCTTTATCGCAGGCGATATGCTCCCGAATAAGTACCCAATACCAGCACAAGATTGAACCCACATTGCGGCTACAAACACTAACCATCTGTTGTTGAAGAAAGCTCGAAACCTCTCCTCTAATCGACCCATCATCATATTTCCTCTTCTTTTTACTATCGGGTTTGCTCAAGGAATGGAAATTTTACAAATGGCTATAATCAGAGAAAAGAAAATAATATTGCTTGACCATTGGATAAATAGAGGAGGAGGTTGTTCATGTGCTGTCCTGTTTGTGAGTCACCGATCAATCTAGTCCAGTTTTGTTTGGTCATGAGAGGAAAGGCTCGCGTCGCTTAGTTTTTGAAATGGTTACTTTAGTTTTTTGGTTTTTTATTTTTTAAGGGTAAGTTTATTTTTAAATAATAAATCATCAATAATAAATTCACTTGTATTTGCCAATAGTTATTACTTTTATTTCGTAATAATATTTTTTATTTAAAAAATGCTTTATTTTAAAGGGAGGTTCATTTTTAATTAATTAATTTAATTTAATTATTATTTAAATATATAAAATTATTTGATATTCTAAATATGGATAATTTTTTTATATTAAAATAATATTTTTTTTTTCTAAAATTTACTTATTATTTATAATATATTAACTTTTATATATTTAAATTGTCGTTAAATTAAAATAATTAATTTAAAATAAATTTATGAATATCTTAAAAATAATTAAGAAAATAATAATAATTTTTAAAAAATTAAGAACTAAAATATATATTTTTAAAAACCAATAGAGATAGATAAAATATTTTTGTATTTCATTTTTCATTAATAAAATTAATAGAATTTTTTTATAAATAGAAATACTATTTAACATATTTTTAAAATTAAAATACTAAACAGTATTTTTATTCCAAAAAAAAATCACATTTGTTCTATTTTTCGCTTCGTTTTCTTTCCACAACCTAGGAAAAAGCAATCGATATTTCAGATATTTATGAAAATGCCATTATGATCTGTTGGAGAGTTGTCAGTGAAGTAAGGGAATATTCGACAACAAAGAGAAGCCATTGCAATGATTGTTGTACCTGCAAGCGTGAGGATGCCTTATGATTTTATTTTATTTTCTATCAAAAATGTTTTTTTTCAAATGTATATAACAATTAACATATTATAATTTAAAGATAATCATATTATATAATAATCTTTTTTATATAAAATATTTATTTTATTTTTAATATTAATTATATTTATAATAAAAAATTTTAATTATATTATATTAAAATATAATTATTATTAAATAATTATTAAGAATGAAATACATATAATAATAATAATTTATATTTTAATAATATTATTATTATGAAAAAAATCTATTGTTATTTTATTTTTCTTAATAAATGATTTATTATAAAAATTATTATTAATAAAATAAAATTTATTATTTTATATTTTTAAATCTTATATTTTATTAATAAAAAATATATATATTAATGAAATTATGTAATGATTTAAATTAATAAGAAAATTATAAATTTCATATATTTAAAAAATTTATATGTTTTTCAATTTTTTTAAAATCAATAAAATTTATATATTCACATCATTTTTACTCATAAATTAATATTTTTTTAATAATTAACTTATATTATAATATATAATTTTTTTCTATTTAATAATATTAATAATTAAAAAAATAAATACTAAAAATTATCAATTTAATTAAAATATTTTGATACAATTAATGATAATTATCACTTATTAACTCATTAAAAACTTTGTCTTCTTATGTTATAAATAACACAAAAAAATTGTGAAATATTTTTGTAACTATTATATTATGTTACATGTTAATATTATTTAAAAAATTAATTTTATAGGTATATATATATAATTTTTTTATTTATTTTTTCTTATTTTTATTAGAATGATTTTAGATTTTTGTTTGTTGAAAATGCATTGGACCAAGGGATTAGTATCATTCTTTCATTTTGTTGTAAAGTGATGTTTGATACACTAGAATGAAATCATAATTGATTCCTTTCAATTATATGTTTGATTAGATTGAAAAATAAAATTTTAATGTAATTGATTCCTAAAAGATAAGAAATGAGAATCTTTTCTCCCCTTAAAGAATCATAATTTAATTCTCATCTTTAATTTCTTGTTTCAATTTTACTCTAACTTTAAATATAACCCTAAATTCTAAACTCTATACCTTAAATCTTATATCTTATACCCTAAATACTATTTAAAAAATAATAATTTTAACCCTAAATATAACTGTATATCTTATACACTAAAGTCTAAACCTTAAATTCTAAACCCTAAATTATAAAACTCAATCTCTAAATCTTAAACTCTAAATTCTATTTAAAAAAATAATAATTTTAACTCTAAATCTTAATCAATAAATATATTTAATCCATTACATTTAAAATTTATTTTTATTACTTTATATTTATGAAAATGGGTCAAATAATAAGAATAATTATTATTTTAATGAGTTGGTTAATAAAATAATAGTATCTATTTAAAATAAAATTATTATTTTGATGTATTGAAATATGGGAAAATAAATGCACATTTTACCTTAATGTGGGGACTTTTCTAACACTTTTTTATATTTTGAGAGAGGTCGTGTAAGTCTCTCATATTTAAAAGTTTTTGTCGTTTAGCCTCTGTATCATGAAAAGTGTTTTTTTAGCTCCTCACATACATGCAAAGGTGTTAATTGGATACATAATGTATATTTTAATGAATATTAAATGTTTTTATTAATTCAAGAACAATGGTAGTCATTTTATGTTTGGAAAATAGGTCATATAATTCCTTTATATTTGAAAGTGTTTTTTTATTTCCTCATATTTCAAAGAGTATTTTTTTTAGTCCCTCACATATACGTTAAGGTGTCAATTGAAGACATAATGCATATTTTAAAGTATTTACTAAGAAAAAATAGCATGGGATCATTTTTCTTTTAAGTTAAAGTATTATTTAATTCTCTAACTTTAAAAAAATATTCATCAGTCTTTTTACTCATAAAAATTGTATCCATTAATTATTTTATTTATAAAAATGTATTCATTAGTCTTTTTACTTATAAAAAAAATCATAAAAAGATTTTTATTTATACAAAATTTAAACAATATTAATGTGTGTATTTTCATAATTTATGTCATCCTATGAAATCAAAAAAAATATAACAAACACAATTAGTAATAGTATTATCGTCTTTTATTCTCATTTGATTGGAACACCTTTCATAATTTTTATTTCTTAAAATAAATTTAAAATTATTAAATATCTATTTTTGATACTATTTTTATAAATAAATAAACTAAATGTCACATTTTGTAAATTATGAGAAAAAATAACACTTTTTGCATAAGTAAAAGTATCAATATAACATTCCACAAATTAAGTTTAACATTAACATGTCTTAAATAAGTTAATAAAATTTTTATTTTCAAAGAAATTGGAACAAGGCTTTCATGTAATGTTAATGCATACAATAAATTATTACACTATTTATTAATTTTTCTTAAAGACATTTTTACCGTACAAAATATATAAAAATTTGTACAACCACTTGATCAAATTAGAGACAAACTCACTTATCAACCTTTGGGGACATATGACCCCACATATTTTTTTTTTAAATTAATATGTAATAATTATTAAATTTTTTATATATATAATACATGCTTATCAAACAAACATATTATATCATTAAATAGTAACAACATCATAACTTTGTAATAAACCCTATAAATTAAAGCTACTAGAATGATTCTTGATAATACTCTAGAATTATGGGTTTGAATTTGTAAGGTTAATGATTTTATTATATGATGATCTTTTAAAGAGACCATAGCTTTGTTTGATACAGGGACTGATCTCAATTATATCAAACCATCGATTGTTTCTAGAAGGTTTTATCAATCGATAGAGAAACAACTCATTTCAGCCAATAAATCAAAAATGAGTATTATTGGAAAAATTGAAGTATCCATTCTCAAAAAATCATACCTTATCAAAACTTCATTCGTAATCGTTTCTAATATAAGTTATCTAGTCATACTAGGAACACCTTTCATGGTTATCATCACTCCATATCTTGTCAAAAATGATAAGATTTCTTTCAAAATCGAAGAGGAAACCTTTAGTTTTCCCTTCATCGAGGAACCAAAAACTAGGAATCTCAATCTCATTAAAGCCAATTCTATCCATCAAAAGGAGATTTCCATTTTTATCAAACATAGAGAAAAAGGACCTTCTCTATCTCAAAACAAGAGTTCAATCTTATACTGTTAAGAAAGAACTTCAAATCCCAAAGATCAAGGATAAGATCTCTAAATTACAAAACTCTTTTGAAAAAGAGGTTTCTTCTGAATTACCTAATGCTTTCTGGGAAAGAAAAGAACATATGGTAGATTTACCGTATGAACCAACCTTCAATGAGAAAGATATCCCAACAAAAGCTAGGCCTATTCAAATGAATGATGACCTTGAACAATATTGTAGACAATAGATCAACGATCTCTTATCTAAAAGGTTAATATCCAAATCCAGATCACCGTGGAGTTGTGCGGCCTTCTATGTCAACAAATCCATCAAGATTGAGAGAGGAACTCCTTGGTTAGTCATCAATTATAAACCCTTGAATCAAGCCCTAAAATGGATTAGGTATCCTATTCCAAACAAAAAAGACTTGCTTCAAAAATTACATTCATCATCCATCTTTTCTATGTTTGATACAAAGTCAGGTTTTTGGAAAATTCATATTGAACCTAGACATAGATATAAAACTGCATTCACTGTCCCATTTGGACAATATGAGTGAAATGTCATGCCCTTTGGGCTCAAAAATGCATCTTCTGAATTTCAAAGGATTATGAATGATATATTCAATCCTTATTCAGAATTTTGTATTGTGTACATCGATGATTTACTCATATTCTCCAAAGATGTCAAAAAACATATCAGGCATCTCAAAACATTCTTTCTTATTATCAAAAGGAGTGGTTTGGCTTTATGAGCTAAAAAGATGACCCTTTTCCAAACCAATATCAGGTTTATTGGACACAATGTATCCAATGGAATAGTTATTCCAATCGAACGCTCTTTAGTTCATAACCAAGTTTTCTTGGTAGCTTAAATTACATTTTAAGTTTATGTCCCAAAATCAATAGAATGGCAAAGCCATTACATAACAGACTCAAGAAAACTCCTGAGCCATGGACAGATAAACACACAAAAATTGTGCAAAGAATAAAATCACAAGTTCAAAACATTCCCTGTTTACATCTTGATGATCCAACACTTCCTAAGATAGTAGAAACCGATGAAAATGAACTTGGCTATGGTGGGATATTAAAACAAGTCCAATAAGATAAAGAACTTATAGTTCAATTTGTCTCTGGTCATTGGAATGATTATCAAAAAAGAAGTATTAACAATAGTACTTTGCATTTCTAAATTTCAATTAGATTTACTTAATCAAAGATTTTTGTTAAGAATCGATTACAAATCTGCAAAAGAAATTTTATTAAAAGATGTTAAAAATATTGCATCAAAATAATTTTTTGCTAGATGGCAAGCTTTATAAAGTATTTTTGATTTTGATATAGAATTTATCAAAGGAGAGAACAATTCATTACCATATTTTCTAACCAGAGAATTTCTCCAAAATAGGTTCCAAGATGAGTAAAAAGAAAAGGGAAAAGGAGAAAAGGGAACCTCTCCCAAACCCTTCTATCACTAGCCTATCATAGGCCAAACCAAATATCACTTGGTCCCAAACGGCCCAAGTCAAACCAGAATCATCCTCCCAATAATCCTTGGAAGAACCATCACTAGATAACCCCTTTGGATGAAGATATTTATCAATGTATCCAAGAATGGGTACAAAATATGAAGGAACTATAGAATTTAGAAGGAATTATAGAATTTAGAAGGAACTATAGAATTTAGAAGGAATTCAAACAACTTATTGCAGCATCCTAAGATTGGGAGCACCATCCAACTTATTACCTTTTACCTCCAAGGGTAAGGAAAAGGGAGCAACGTCTTCCAAATCAATTTTTTTTAAACAATCAACTAAAACAATTTCTATTCCAAAAAGAATGATAACATCTTCAACTTATTTTCATCCAAAAGGAGCAAGGGAAGTTATTCCCAAATCAAAACCAACTTCTGAGTATTTTCAAAAACAACCAACTCAGATAGTTACAATTATTGAAAAGGTATTTTTTTGACTAAAATCCCTATTTAGCAATTCAAAAATTATTTGGTAAGGGATTCTTTTACAGACCTTTTACTAATACAAAAACTTCCCAATACTATCAAAGTATTATGAAAATTACTAGCAGTGTTGATTTTAAACACTTCCACTATCCAAAATCACCTAAAGTGTAGTTTTCAACTGCAAAACTTCATAATGTCATATCCCCATCAAACTGGGGAAATGAATTATTCAAAACACTGACATTCCCTGTCAGTATTATGTCCTCTCTCCCACATTGTACAACATGAAACTATTGGGATTATTACCAGACATGGTTTAATGCATTCCTTATTCAAAACAAAGATAACCAACATTCTTGGTTATTTTTCTTTGTCAATAAATCGATTAATCCATCTTGATTTTCATCTTGGTTTTTTGAATGGTGGAAATTATTCAAAAACCTTAATTCAATCCTCATTTCTCCTATGAAAGAAAGTTATGAATCTTTCCAGAAGCATTACAAACCATCATTAGAGGAAGCTAGATTCCCTCCTCTGTGCATATTTTGTTCAAAGTTTTACCTTCCTTGGGTATGTCAATGGGTCTTAAAATCTATTACATCAGAGGTAATTACCATCACCCATTATTTTCATATCAAATGGTAGTCGTCATTTACGATCCCTAAAACATTATTGCAACCAAATATTGACAAATGGCTTCTGCAAAAGAGTCACAGAGAACCCTAAGTGAAGGAAATTCAAGCATCCTAACTTTTATTAGCACAAAAGGCACATACAAATGCCTTAATATCTCAAGAAAAAATCCAAGAGGAACTTTTGGAAATAATTAAACAACTATCATCCTTTAGACAAACATCATTAGCTTAGAAATAAGAACTTGATTCGGATGAAACTCAATCACCTGATAGAACAGTATCTCCTTCATCGAAAGCCTCAGTAAAAGATCTAATCAACTTAGGAAAATAATTGTCCAATTCTTATTATTGGGCCTGCGTGTCCATTTCCTTATTTATTGGGTCTACGAGTCCATATCTTTATTATTGGTCCTACGTATCCATTTTATTATTATTAGGCTTATGTGCCAGTTTCCTCATTAATTGGGCCTATGAGTCCAATTACTTTTTAATTTGGGCCTGCGTGTCCATTTATTATTAAAGAGTTAAAAGCCCAATTAGTTTATATAGGCCCACACAATGACCTATCATCAAAAGGCCCATTTAAAGGCCCGTCAGAGTCTTCAAAAGACAATACTATTGTTTTCACACAAGAAGACAAAACAGTAAACGGTGTCGATAAAGCACTGTTCATTTCATTAAATAGTATCGACAAAACACTATTCAAATGCCTATCTCGAATGATGAAACATCACTACAATAGTATCTAGTGGCAAACAAGATACTATTCATTAAATAGTAAGAATATCTCCATACACTACATTACTCGATTATTTAAGAAGAGCTCATTCTCAGTTAAAGGCATCACTTTCATTACGCTCTTACAACCCAAATACCCTACTCTTAACCTCTCTGATATTGTGTTTTCTTTATAATCTTTTATTTATTTATAAGTAAGTTTATTAAGTTTTGTTTGTTTATTTCTTTGTTTAAATTTTATTTATTTAAACTTTTGTTTATCTATAAATTAATATGGCTAACTAAACCGCTTAATCTATCAATATAATATGTTTGTTTGATAAACATGTGTTCTTAATATTTATTATTACTTTTACTATCAGCGCCCCAAATCCTTGGTGCACTTATCGTATGAGTGCCCTTATAGACTTCTAAACGTAATAAGAGTTTTAATAAAAACAAAACTTTGATGCTTGTCTAAAAGCCTAAAACTTTTATTCTAATATCTATAAAAAAATGCTTAAAAGCTACAAAACACAGTTTATTTTTTGCTCAGGTTTATGAAATTGAAGTTTGAAAAATCTAGTAGTAAATTCAAGTAATTTTAGTTGTATTTAATGCATAAAAAATAATAATTTTAGTTTCATTACTTCATTTTATTTTATTTATTCTATACCTTTTTGAGATACTTTGGTATCAAATGTCCTCACCCGATTAGGTATTGTTTGAAGAGATTTTAGTGTGTTAGGGTTTCTAGAGATTCTAGAGAAAAGTATGAAATGTTAATAATGGTTGCATCCCTCTATTCATCTCACTAATAAGGTATATATAGAACCTATTAGACAGGTGTCGAGGTTTCATTGGTAAATGCTCAATGTGAGTTGTCATTACAAAAAATTAGCTCTATATAGAATCAGGTCGCCATATATGAGCTTCTTAAGGTCTGGTTTGAGATGAGGTGATCCAGGTCATTATATACAAGTTTCTTTAAACAATAGTGTTAATTTTATGATACAAGCGAGGTACTTCAAGTCTCTAGGATCACGTACCTGCTACTTACATAATACCAAACATTAACTCTCTTATTTCCTTGATTTGAAAAGTCAAGGGAATACTTCGTTGCTTGATCCCTGTATGGTTAGGTTGCTATGAAGAAATCTAATTCAATAGGATTTTTAATAGGCAAGATTATTAAGGTTATATAGATAGTAACCTCTTCATGCGTGCTATATCTGACACCAATTCCTCTACTTGTGGGGTATCTAGGAAGTCCAAGGAATACTCATTAATAATATGTGTTTTAATAGGTAAACCTTTCAACTTCCATCCCTTCTTTATAAATAGTAAGAATTTTTTTTCTTTTTACCCATTCAAGTGACTTAGCCAAATTTTGTTTTTCAAAGAATCTCAGCCCGATATATCTTTTTATACTACCTTTTTCCTCCATTAGCCCGTTTGAAAAATACTTGGCTTCAATTTCAGTCAATTTGGATAGTAAATTCTATTGAAAAATTAGTCTGTTTTTTTTATCACCAAGCCACTCTTCATCAGATCTACAACATTCAATTATTAGGTAATTTCTTCCTCTTACATATTATTAACCATGATTTCTAACAAAGGAAAAGATATAGCCCACTCATCATCTTCTAGAGAAGTCCTTTTAGGTCGTACCAAAAGTGTTCTTTTAAGGATAGGTACACCTCAAAAAGGATCTTGAGACTCAGATCGTTTAGCAATGAGCTCACCACAAGCTAAACGACTTGTTGAAACTTTTGTAGATCGTGAAAGAAGGCCTACTAGTATGGATGTGGCACTTGCCAAGGAGAATGTCCTGGCTCTCCCCACTTTATCTGGATCATATCCTATTTCCTCCTTATCTTCACGAGTCTGGTGCCTGTCATTCGATCTCGGTATCCTTAGAAACTAAAGTACCCTATCCCAAGAAAAAAACGTGATAACCAGGGTGAATCTACCAATGGAATTAAAGATAATCATCAAATAGAAAAGATGCCCAATGTTCTATCTATTGATGATCTGATTGAAATTATTCATAAATACGGTATCCTACCCCATGTAGGTTTGATGTCGGTACCTCATCATTTTTAGATGACACCTATGATCCCTCAATAGGGTAGTGGGTAGTACACTTGAATCCCTTCAAAATTGGACTCCGGTGCTTGTTCCACAGAATGATAGCTCGTGCCCTCAACACTTTTGATATCAACCCTACCCACGTAAATCCCAATGGATGGAAAACTCTCTTGTGCCTCTCTATTGTTTCTAGTGAATATAGAGTGGATCTAACAAGTGATGAAATCATGAGTATGTATTGCTTGAAGAGAAACAACCTGGATAAAGGGAAGGCATAAATATCATGTGTTGTTAGGCACGAGTTGCATCTGAAACTCCCCAATAGTACCTCCGGTTGGAAAGATAAGTATTTTTATATTATTGGGAATTTTGAGGTAACGTGGTCAACTTACCAGTCCATTATACTTGGAATCGTCACTTCAACACATCTCAACTTCATGCAAGTGAGTTGATAAAAAAGTTGGGTCTAGATGGTAAGGAAAAGATAAGAAGGATCGAGCTATAGAATACCTCAAATGAGAGCTACAAGGAAATTTTAACAATAGCCCGTTTGAAAAAATCTAGTGTCTAGAGTGACAATTCATACGAGTACTTAGGTCATCATTTTGTAATAAGGAAAATACTAGTAGTTGTAACTCAGACTCTTAATAATCCTTTTTACTTGTTTTTGCAAGCATGAACTACTCAAACATCGATCTTGCTAACCTAATTGACACCTTTGGTGTTGAAGACCTGATTCCCACATACCCATGACCTACCCTTGCATCGCCATCTATGAATGGGGACTCCGTTCCTCTAAAGGAAATTCGTTGAGGATCCAACGCTTGAAATCGAGGCCATAGATTTGGATGACTTCAAATTTGACGAAGTCATCCTAAGAAATGTTGTGGTGATGATGATGAGTGATGATGAGAAAACTAGGGTCAGGGAATCCCAAAAATTAAAAGGTGGATCCAACGAAGAGCTAATGGTTGACTATTTGATAGTTTTCTAACTCTTTTATTGATTGCAGATCTTGTCCCTGACAAGAAAAGGTGAAGTGTCTCTTAGGGCCTATAAGTTCAAAGAGCAAGCATGTTGCTTGCAAATAGTGAAGTATCAGAAGGTTGTAGAGGACAAGGATGCCCTAATTACTGAATACAGTGCAAAATTTTTGAAAATGAAGGGCTACCTATTGGGCAAGTGTGAGAAGTGAAGAAAAGCGGACAATTACTACTTCTAGTTTGGTCAATGGGCAAGCCATTTCAAGTAAGCTATAAAAGGAAGCCGAAGAGAGGGTGAGTCTATTAGGGGACTAGATGAGCTTATTGTTAGACCATGTGAAAAATTTAAAAGTTGACTGTACCAAAGCGTACAGGAACAAGGTGAGTTTTGTGGTAAGTAGCCTTAAGACTCTGGCCGAGAAGTTGAACTTAACCATTCTCTATTTCACTTTGATGTAGGCTTTTCAAAGTAGCAAGACCAAAGCCCCCTAGTTATCTGTTTGGAGGTTTTCCAACAACAGGAATAACATCAAGTGCACGAATAATTTTGCAGAAAATGATAAGTATATTCCCAAGGTCGATCTAAAGAAGGAATATATGTGGTTTTTAATTTATTATTCAAACTTTTCAAAACGAAATTAAATCTTAAACATCCTGTCACGATATTTTGGGTTTTGTATTTTTTAATCTAATAACATAAAACTAAACATAGATACAGATTCAATAAATATTTATACAAATTTTATCATTTATAATAGTGGAGTATTTATGGATATAATAACTAAGTTAATTATGCTTGCTCATATTATTTAGGTTATTAAAGATATAAATTGATATTTATTAATTCTCTCTTTTTTATATGAATATCACATTTATTGGGGTTAGATATTCTTTGTTAACTAAACAAATCAATTACACACCTATGGGTGAGGTTGATAACTAATTTGGTTAATTAAATTAATTCTTTTTTTCTAAGAGATTGAAAATAAACCATTTAAATACCACCTTTGGTAGGGTTAGATAGTTTAAACTTTATTCAAGGTGTCCAAATTAAACCTAAGAATTTAATTATCCGAGTACTAACTTTCAAGTCTTAAAACTACTACTGAAAACATGTTGTCAATACATTTTTCAGATAATAATTTTTATAAAAACTTTTGAAATAGAGTTTCATTCTAACTACCGGACAATTGTACCAACAAATAAAAAAACAGTACTCTAAATCAGACTGGATAACTAAACCTTAAAATCTAATTTTTAGATTTAAGTTTGTAATAAAAAATAATATATTTCTTTCTAACATTCTTAATATAAAATCTTGAATAAAAACAAAATCAATTCATTTTAGAGATTTTTACCTATTTAATATTTCGCAAGCATAACGTTATTATTATATCATGTTTACAAACAGCCAACAAAGTTAAATTTAATCACAGACAAATTAAATATAACATATAAGAATAAAGCATAAAAATAACTGTAAAGAAAATAAAATCCTTACAATACTTTGATGTTATTCATGTTGTTGGAAAACCTCCAAACTAAATTTGCACTTCCATTTATTGAATCAAAAAGCAAATAAATTACAAAAACATAATTAGTTCTTCTCAAAAAAAGAAGAACTCTAAAACTAAGAAAAACTAACTAAGAAAAGCTAAAAAAACTAAGAAAAACTAAAAAACTAAGAAATGGAGAGAAAGAAAGAGAGAAGAAGATGTTTTTGAGGTGTGTTTTGATATGAAGAGAATAAGAGTATTTATAGGTGAGGAGAGGAAGAAAAAGTGGGAAGAAAAATGATTAAAAATTGAGGAAACATGTAGTAGGTGATGATGACGTCAATTGACGTTAGTTGGTAGGTGGGGTGCGGTGGTGCACGCGAAATGGAGCAAGGGCGCGCACGAACTGGGTGCAGATGGGCGTAGGCGCGCGCGGACTGCTATATTATTACTCGATTAGAAAATTACATTGCATTGAAGAATTTAGAAGTATTGACTGATTCTCAATGCTACAAGTCAGGATGAACACAAACTAGATTTGAGATAGAATATGAGACTAAATGCCTCCTAGATACCCTCTAATGATCTTAGTAATTAATTTGAATATAAAGTTTTCTAGAAAAATTGGCCTATATTGATCAATGGTGGTTACTTAAAGGCTTTTAAGTATAAGGATCGAGAAATTTAAATTCAAGATCGAGAAATTTAAATTCAATCTCGAATGCATCTAACTCATCCTAAAATAATCCCAAATTGCTCATATTACATCTATATCAATGATGTCACAACATTGTTGGAAGAATTTAATCATAAAACCATATAAACTAGCAACACTTAAGGGATACATGTCAAAAATTGTAGCATAAATCTCCTCTAATAATAATGTGCATCATATTGTCATTATCTATAATAATGACCAAAGGGGCATAACTGACTCAATTGAAGCAAAGTCCAAGGGGTTCCTAATTTGGGCAAAGAAAAATTGCTCATAATATCCCAAAGTATGTGTAGTTATAGACTTTGGGTCATATGTAACTTCATCATTTATATCCAAATGAGTAAAAGGTTTTTGGACCTTTAAATGTAGAAATAGTGTGTGAAAAAAATATAATGTTTCTATCAAAATCCAAGTTACCAAATATCTCTTTACTAATATACGATCCAAATTATCAAATATCTTTTTATTTCAACCCTTAAGAGCTAACTTAAGCATATTAAGCTTACGACGACCACTCCCATTACCCTAGCCTAAATAAGCATACGCACACTAAATCTATTAAACTAAGATGCTCAATCTACGACCATAAAATCGGAAAAACTTAGATTCTTTAGACATGTTTTTAGGAAAACATAATCAATAATTTAGTAGAAAATATTAATAAAATAATCATATTATTTTTTATAAAATAAAGTTAATATTATGCTAATGATATTAAAATTAGATTAAAAATAAAAAAGATAAAGATTTATACTACCCGAATTATTAGTCAATTCAAAAAATGACCATACATAATCATAAGGCATTTTGTAAAAAAGAGAAGAAGAAAAAACATCTTAATCTACATTTCATTTCCCTTTCACATTAAACATAATAAAATATAAAGATAAATTCTTCTATCCTATTTTATATGTCTCATTTCATGTACTAATATCATATTAGTAATTTAAAGGAAAAAATAATAATAAAATATTTATATAAATGAAAAAAATTGGTTATAATATTATTTAATTTGTAGCATATATAGTGAGACATATAGAGTGAGAAATGTGAATTTGTTTCTAAAAGTTACAGAGGATCGTTTCCCAGGTAAATGATATTAATCAATAAATTTAATTAATTATCTTAATCATAAAATAATTTAAATTAATAATTTAAATATATTATTATTTAAAATTTAAAATTAATTAATTATTTTTAAAATTAAGAAAAAAAATAAAATAATATAAAAACACATATAGGATAGGTCCCTTCTTATAACAAATAACTTATATTACCTAATATTTTACGCTAGTATCAAAGGTTGTGATTTATAAAAAGAAAGTTGTTTAATTAAATCTTAAAATGTTAAGTAATAATTAATAATTAAAGATAATATTAATTATTATTTTAAAATATACGAATAATATATAATATATATATATCACACACCCCATTACATTGGAACAAAATTTAAATCTATGTTGTAAAATTTGTTTTTTAAGTAGATAATAAAGTTGGATTAGTAATTGATTTTATTAGCAAATCTTTTTTGGTCAAGAAAATATTTCATCAGAAGATTTTAAGAGATTACTGATCAGAGGTAGCAGGACAGCTGTTTCTTATTCGTTCGATACTGTCTTGAGATTCGAATCTCATATTTTATAGTATTAGAAATAGCAGCATCCTTTTCATTTAATTCAATACCATTCAAGTGATCTGTATTAAATAAAAAATAAAAAAAAAATGGCTCGATTTTAGCATATAACTATAGAGTTATAATAGTGGACGACCGTTGGAGAGAGATTTGAGGGAACATTGACTTCTATATTCATCTACCTCTGAGAATTCAATTGTTAAAGTACGAAACATTTTGAAGGGCAACGGCGGCTATTGGCCCTTTGGCCGTGATAGTGTTCCGACCAAATAATCTCGTATGGACCATTAATTTAATTGCATTGGTGGAATGATTATATCATATTACTTTTGTATGATGTAGGGCTTATTGGTTGTTTATTATTATGTTTTAATATAATTATTAGTTTATTAAAATATCTTTTTGATTTAAATAAATATTTAATCAAAATATAATTAGTTAAATATTTTTTTAATTTAACTAAACATGTGTTCAACTTTATTCTAATAAATAGGGTCACTTATCAACCAAATACTAGCACGTTGAACAACTAGATTTAACTGTGCCTCAAATTTAGTTTCAATAAGTGAGTCACTGTTAAATCAAAATTTGACGAGTTGAATATCAGTTCCGACGAATAGAATCACCAATTGATTAAATTTTGATTAATTGGATAAATGTTTATTTTAATTAGATATCGAATATGATTAATGACCGACTAAATTCTAATTAATTAGATAAATTTTAACTAATCAAATTAAATAAATATTTAATCAAATTTTAATTTTAATTATAATTGATCAATAAAACTAAGACAACTTTTATATTTTATAACCATTAAATATACTAGTATAGTAGTTATATATTTTATAATATATTAGTATAGTTGTTAGTAAGATATCCTTTCTTATATAGTAAGGAAATTTAATATTCAATGAATATATCTAAACAAATGTATTTGAAGGTTAGATTTATTTAATAAATCTAAGAGATATCATTTCAAAGATAAAATTTTGCATACGAAGGATATGATTTTAATAATTTTAATAATGCAATCAAAAGATAGCTCCAATAACACTAATTTTAAAAATTTATCAATATTTGGCAATCTTAATACATGAGGTAAAACCAATATTAATCATTACGAAATCCTAAAAGACGCAAATTGATGATTATGTTAATAAAAACTCAGGGGTGAACACCAAATTCATAATTAATTTAAATCCTATATACGATAGAACATGGATATTAATTCAAGTTGATGAAACAAAAATATCTATACGACAATATGAGAATCATTATCACAAAAAACAATTATATAGAGCTAATTAACAAATTTAAAAATGTATACGTGTTTTTTAGTAATATAAATATAATGATATAATTGTTGGTGTGTGTGGTGCATGCTACAACAGTGACAGACACTAATGTTTAGTGAAATAAAAATAGAGTAGATAATAATATTAGTGGAGCCATAAAACATAGATATATAGCAACTAGGGTTATTGTTTAGTTTTTGTTTTTCTTGTATACATATACCTAAACTCTTGTATAGAAACAGAACAGAAATGATATGAAATATACATGATAATTATCAGAGAAACACAATATTTGTCATGGTATCAAAGCAAGTTATTGTTGACTAATAGAATTACCTGCTATGTTGATTTCTGTTCCACTACCATTTTGATTTCTGATTTCTGGTGTGGTTGCTAATTTCTGATTTCTGGTTTACATTTTTCCTCGAAGCTGATTTCTGTTTTACTCGTTGAAACCGATCAGTTGCAATACTGAAAAAAATACCATCAAGTAAAACAACAACATCAATGTGCTCCAGAAGGGAATAAGTACAAAGAACATTATTGTAAGGCTTAACCACAGAGGTTGAAACCTGAGGGGATGGGTAGACAGTGAAGCCTCACTAGTGCTGCGACCATCTAGTATCCAGAGTCGCCATTTTTGCTCAGCGTCAATTTCACCGTCGCAACCTCAATAGAACCCTTCAGGGAGAAATACTGATCTAGCTGCTCGTTGGAGCCATTGCAGCTTACCTGCGTTTTAGGTTTATCTGCTCGTTAGAGCCATCGCAGTTTCCCAACGTCGCTTACTCGTTGGGGCTGGTACACTCTCTCTACGTACTAGTCTAGTTGCCGTCGTGGAGAAACTTGGAACGAAGTAGAAGAAGAGCGTCGCTTCACAGAGATAGAGACGGAGACGGAGGACTAGGTAGAGGGCTGACTCCAGCTGGATGTTGTAGTTGGCTAGGGTTCGACCATCCTTATCTTCCATCAGAAGAAGAAAGGCACCGCTCTACGCGAAGAAAGCGTCGTAGAGGGCAGCGTGAAGAAAGCATGCAGAGGGTTGCACAAATGGAAAGGAAAATGAATTAGGGTTATGAAATGTTCTATATATAGCTAGTGTACGAAGTGTAAAAAAAAAGGAAAAAAAGGAAGAAATTTTTTTTTAGATTTCATGGCAGAATCTAGAGATTTAACCACCAATTTCATATTGGAAGATTTGACTACAAAAATGAAGGAAGTTCTAACTAGAGCTCAGATCACCTCACAACCTCCGCTAACTGAAGCGTCGACTACTCCCATTAGTATCAAGTTGGGAGGATCCAACTATGCCTTGTGGTCCCAGGTGGTGGAGATGTATATCTTTGGCAAAGACAAACTGGGATATATTAATGGGGATTTTCCTCAACCTGCTGAAATCGACCCCTCATTCAGGAGATGGCGTACTGAAAATGCCATTGTTAAAGGATGGTTGATCAATTCGATGGATTGCTCCTTGATTGCAAATTTTATTCGATTCCCAACTACGAAACATGTTTGGGATTCTTCTGCTGCCACCTACTATGATGGGACAAACATGTATGAAGTAGACGGGTGGATCCATTGAAAAATACTACAATGACCTTCAAGAGTTGTGGCAAGAAATTGATTTCCGTCGTCCTAATCCAATGGAGTGTGCGATTGACATACAAAAATACCAACTCCATCATACAGGAAGATCGAGTGTATACCTTCCTCGATGGACTTGATGACAGACTAGATAAAACTTGAAGTGATGTGCTTCAAATCAAACCATTCCCTACGGTGGAACAAGTCTATGGATTCATCCGTAGGGAAGAGGTCCGGTAGACCGTGATGATAACTGGTATAGATACGACACCCGGAGTAGTTATGGCTTTCAAAGGGATCAAGGGACACCATAATCCATTGCCATCCAAACCAGGAAATTTTTTGGGTAGCAAGAAATCCACCGTCTATTGATATGAAATGTGACCATTGTGGAAACTCCAAACACACTCATGAAAACTGCTTCAAACTACATGGGTATCCAGAATGGTGGAATGATCTTTAAGCACAGAAGAAATGGGACACCACTGGGTGTGCCGCTGTGGCTACCAATAATGCATCACTATCCCTTATTCCTCAGGCCAAATCTTCCCAAGATCCAGGTATTTCAAGTAAAGCATTTCACATCTCTACTCGTAGTGATAATGAGGATTGGATTCTAGACTCTGGAGCTACAGATCATATGACATTTGACCCAAAAGATCTCTCCAATACAACCCAACCGAGACAGAGCCGTGTTGCCAATGCCAATGGGGTCACTTATCCAGTTACAAGGGCTGAAACAGTGGCTTTATCTCCTTCATTATCACTATCTAATACATTACTTGTACCCTCTCTTTCAAACAGACTAATGTCTGTAAGTCAGGTCACTTCAGACCTTAACTGTGTAGTATTGATGTATTCTACCTTTTGTCTTCTACATGATATTATCACCAAGGAGATCATTAGGCATGGTACTAAGAGAAGGGGGTTATATTATGTGGATGAGCTTAGTTCAGGAAGAGCCAATCACATGCAACACACTATTGGTAACAAGGAACGCGAGATTTGGTTATGTCATCGTCGATTTGGGCATCCATCATTTGGGTATTTAAAGCACCTACTCCCTAGTTTATTTTTAAATATCAAACACTCAGATTTCAAATGTGATACTTGTATCTTAGAAAAAAGTCATAGGACTTCTTATCCTATAAGCATGAATAAAAGTATGACTCCTTTTACTTTAGTACATTCTGATGTTTGGGGACCTTCCCCAGTCACTACGTCATTGGGTCATCGTTGGTTTGTAATTTTTGTTGATGATTGTACACGAATGACATGGCTTTACCTTCTAAAACATAAAGATGAAGTATTTTCTACATTTCACTTGTTTCACACCATGGTTCAGACATAATTTTATGAAAAAATTAAGATTCTTAGGTCTGATAATGGAGGGGAGTATATTAATCAACAATTTCGGACATACTTGGACAACCATGGTATTCTCCATGAAACCTCATTTTCATAAACCCCACAACAGAATGGGACTGCGGAGAGGAAGAATAGGCATATTTTAGAAACTGCTCGAGCCTTACTAATTGGTGCACATATGCCTAGTAGAAACTGGAGTGATATTGTTACTACAACTGTGTATCTACTAAACCATATGCCCACAAAAACCTTACAATCAGACTCTATTAAAGGTGTTATCTGATCATGTTCCCTTGCCTACTATTTTGATGCTTCTGCCCCAAATTTTTGGATGTGTTGCTTTTGTCCACCTCCATAAAAATCAACGAACTAAGTTGGATCCATGTGCTGTCCGATGTATTTTCTTGGGGTATGGCGTACAAAAAAAAGGGATACCGATGCTACGATCCTATTACTAAAAGAACCTACATTACCATGGATGTCACTTTCCTAGAATCTGAATGGTTTTTTCTATCATCAGTATCCAATTACCCTCTTTAGGGGGAGAGTTATGGTGAAGAACAAAATTGGCTTGATGTTGAAGTATTAGACATTAGTAACAATCCAACATACTCAGATAATGCCAACAATATGGATGAGCCAGTACCTAGACCCGAACTTGAACTTCTAAGAACTAAATCTAAACTAGTGACTGAATCTCCAGAAGATGCAATGGTTAATGCACCCCTCCACTCTCTAGTACCCAATGATCCTTCTGCTGAGAATACTCCTGAGGTAAGTTCTCATATCACACCTTTACAAACTAATGCTATAGATACATCTGTTGGTTATGTTCTACCTTTCAGACACAATCGAGGCAAACCTCCGAATCGATACTCTCCAGACAAAGAGGAACGAAAACCCAAGTATCCAATAGCCAATTATGTATCTACTTAAGGGTTATCAGAACCTATCAGAGCTTTTGCACAAACACTCTCCTCATGTAAAATTCCAAGCAGCATTGATAAAGCCTTATCTGATCCAAATTGGGTTTAAGCTATAAAAGAAGAATTTGAGGCACTGTAGAAGAACAATACATGGGTGTTAAGTAAGTTTCCTCAAGGGAGGAAGATGGTAGGATGCAAGTGGATTTTCTCCATTAAGTATAAAGCAGATGAGTCAGTTGATCGATACAAGGCGAGGCTAGTAGCAAAAGGGTATACACAGAAACATGGTATAGATTATCAAGAAACCTTCTCACCTATGGCTAAACTAAAAACTGTGAGAGTTTTGTTATCTCTTGCAGCAAATTTAGATTGGCCATTGCACCAACTTGACGTGAAGAATGCCTTCCTTCATGGTGACCTTGAAGAAGAGATTTGCATGGATATTCCACCAAGATATATTATTACATCAGGAAAAGAAACTGCATGTAGATTACAACGAGTATTGTATGGACTAAAACAATCACCTAGAGCATGGTTTGGTAGATTGAGTTCAGCAATGAAAAAATATGGGTTTCAAAAAATAAATTCTAAGGACACTCTTTTCCTAAAACATCGATTGGGAAAAATAACAGTCCTTATAGTCTATGTAGACGACATGATCATTACAGGGTATGATAAAGAAGAAATCTCTAGGCTTCAAGAACAACTGTCAAATGAGTTTGAAATGAAGGACTTGGGAGGGCTCAAATACTTCTTAGGCATTGAGGTAACAAGATCAAAACAAGGTATATGTCTTTTCCAAAGGAAATATACTCTAGACCTACTAGCAGAGGTAGGATTACTAGATTGTAAACCTGTCGATATTCCGATGGTCCAAAATCATAAACTTGGAGAATATGTGGACCAAGTACCAACAGATAAACAAAGATATCAACAGTTAGTAGGTAAACTCATATACTTATCTCATACTCGACCTGATATTGCTTATGTTGTGAGTGTCGTGAGTCAGTTTATGCACTGCCCAAGTGAAGACCATATGGATGCCATCATACGAATACTCCATTATTTAAAATCCTCCCCTGGGAAAGGACTTATGTTTTCAAAGAATGGTCAATTAGAAGTCGTTGGATATACAGATTCAGACTGGGCAGGGAATATGAAGGATAGGAAATCTACTGTTGGGTACTTTACTTTTGTAGGGGGCAATCTTGTTACATGGAGGAGCAAGAAGCAAAAGGTAGTTGCCTTATCTAGTGCTGAAGCTGAATTTTGAGGAATGGTCAAGGGAATATGTGAGCTCCTTTGGTTGAAAAAACTTCTAACTGAGATTGGTGTTGCTCCTAACTTTGAAATGAACTTATTTTGTGATAACAAAGCAACCATTGCCATCTCTCACAATCCAGTTCAACATGATCACACGAAGCACGTTGAAGTGGATCAGAACTTCATCAAACAGAATATTGAAGAAAAGATTATTCAGCTTCCATTTGTTAAATCAGAAGATCAACTGACTGATATACTCACAAAATCTATCTACAAAGAACTTTTACAACTCACTTGACAAGTTGGGCATAAGAGACATATATGCACCAACTTGAGGGGGAGTGTTGGTATGTGTTGTGGTGCATGTTGTAGCAGTGGCAATGTTTAGTGGAGCAAAACATAGAGCAGACAATAATATTAGTGGAGCCATAAAACATGGATGTGCAGCAGCTAGAGTTATTGTTTAGTTTTCATTTTTCTTGTATACATATACCTAAACTAGAACAAAAATAATATGAAAATACATGATAATTATCAGAGAAACACAATATTTATCAATAATTTGTGTAATAATATAAATATAATGATATAATTTGTGTACCGAATCTTATAACAACCAAGCTTTGGATAAAGCAAGCCGATACTACAATTTGCAGTATATATAATATATAATCATTCAATTCAAATAACTATAATTTATACAACAAAGAATCAAATTAAAGTAAACTAATAATTATCTTAATTATAAAAAAATAACTAATGATGTCTAAATAAAAAGAAATAAGAAGAGTTGAGAGACAATTGGGTAAAAGTGTTTACTAAAAGTTTAGATGTTTAAGAACTCTCGTGCTAACATGTTATAAAACTAAACAATTAGAAAAACATAAAAGTAGAAAATTAAATAAAAGATGTAATTTGATTGTTATTGACTTGAATACAATGTTATTATCCTGTTTATGTTTATAGGACTCTCACGATATAATACAAATATCGAATTAATGATATAAAATCTCTATTAAAATATAAAATTGTGATAAAGATACATATTAAATAATATTTTAAAACTCCTTCTATTCAAATATAAAATTGTGATAAAGATACATATTAAATAATATTTTAAAACTCCTAGTAAAATTTATACGGTTGGAAAAAGATGAATGTTTATTAAAAAAAAACTAGTATAGTCTTGTCACACATTACCTTTTTACACTACTTAAAAATTATATAAATAGTAAAGAGTTGGCTATTAGGATTGGGCCTCAAGGGGTACCTACTTTTGTAAAAGAGGAGAGAACCTAGGTAAACGTGATACCACATGTGCGCGCGCTGTCGTCGTCACCATCGCTGTTCGACCAACCGAGCCGTGTGCGAGGTGACATTTAATTTTTTCTGAGAAAAACAACTATTATTTTCTTTTACTCAGAATATGGCCATTGTTTTCTTTTACTCAGAATATAACCGTTAAATGGCCGTTATTTTTCTTGATTCAGAAAATGACTGTTACTCGTCTCTATTCAGAAAATGGTCGTTACTCGTCTTTACTCAGAAAATGACCATTACTCTTCATTACTCAGAATGATTGTTACGCTCTCCATCCTCAGACATTACCGTTATTATCATAATGGTCACACGGTTTCTGAAACCTATAAATAGAGGGCCTCAGTTCTCAATTTTAAGATAACAATCTACAAACTCATCTCACTAAGAAAAAATTCTCTCAGCAATTCTAAATTATTTTTTTAGTTTTCTGAGTAACAAATTTTTTTCGGTCTTTATCAGTGCAGTGAAGTTCCGAGATTGAGAAAAAGATTCTGGGCTGTTTTATCCTAGGGACGACGGGGCTGTGTTTGCTTGCACAAAATTATACAGACCCGCAAAACGTCTTAAAGAGAGCGACTTAATCCGCAACTCAACTTAAGCAGTTCATTTCAAGTTATTGGTAATATTGTTCCAACACTATTTTAACATACTTGTTTCAACATATACAAACAGAAATAAAATTTAAGTTATCAATATCTAAGATTTGATATCTATATTATAAGATAAATATCATTTTTTTTGTTTTCTATTATAACAAAGTGAAAAATTGATGTCAAAATTTTATATAAATGGTTATATATATATATGTACAATAATAACTATTTTTTGAATAGTAGAAGAGATAATTTGTAACAATGAAATACAATCTAAAGATGTTACAAATATGAGTGATTTGATTTGATATTGATAAGACTTGTACAATAATCGGTGCAAAATTATAAGTGTATAATATCATAGTTTTATAATAAAGTGATAAGTAGAGTATTGTCCTTACAGATTAGTAACTTACTTTTGACAAATACCAAAATTATGTTAATCTTAATTTTATTTAGAAAATTTACTCAGGTTATTGTAATTAAAATTTAAAATAAAATTAATTTAAAAAAATATGCACAAAAGAAAATAAAAATATTATTCAAAGATCAAATTAAATTAAAGAAAACTTCTAAGAAATCGATTTCACCTAATATCTTTCTATGTTTTACTCATCTAGTTAATTGAATTTAATTCTTTCTGTTTGTTAACAATCTCAAAAAATATCCAAAAGTCTCTTTCGATTGTCAATTGAAAATAATCTTGTTCATTAATTTACATAAAAATATACCATTTACATAAAAATATACAATTTAATAAAACAAGAAATCATTAAGATCAATAATTTTTAAAACTATATAGGTTCATACAAGTCTTTTGATCTTTGTATTTACCTATATCAAAATATTTCAGATTTATCCTATAATTCTTTCTTTCGATAATAAATCATAAGATTAAAATCATTTAATTAATGACCAGTTAATTAAAAGCATTAAATTCAGAGTAAATAAGACAATCATGAAGAGAAATAATTTAAATTAACATAGAAAATCAAGTATAGTTTAAAATTAAATTATATTTTTTCTTAAAATAAAGATAAATTAATTCATATTAAAAATTAAATTAAATATAAACGAATTGACTCATAAAAATAATATGCTTTTGTATCTTCTCCAGCGTTTTTCTTTTTCTTTCCTGCGCTTCTGCTTCTTTTATTTATTTATTTTTTCTGGTACGGCCACTGTTCTCCCTTGTTATTCTACTTTTTCTTTTTGTTTCCTCCTCCCCGGCAGTTGTTTTTCTGTATCCCTCTTCTATATTTATTTATATATATAAATATATATATCTTCATCGTCTCCCTCTGCTGCGTTTTGGTTTTTGTGTATATATATATATCCTTTACCGGCACAATATTATATTATATATATATATATATATATATATTTATTAATTTTAATTTGATGATATATTTTAAATTTTTTGAATATTCATTATTTTCAAATCTACAATAAAATTTAAATAATAATAATGAAATTTATATTCAATAAAAATAGATAAAATTAGACTAAAATTAAAGTTGAGAAGTGATAAATTATGTTAAATTATACAAGTCATTAACATCCCTAAATTTAAAACTTTGGTTGTCCTCAAACAAAAAAATATATAAGAAAATAAAATTGTAGATAGTGTCAACAAGATCCCACAGAGAACTACCACCACTCACCAAATCATGATTTGAATTTAGATTTAATCACTAATAACTTATTCTTTTTATACCAAAGATAATAAGAAAATCAATCAAAATTCAACAATTTATCAAGTGAGAGTTAAGTATTTACTTTAACCTAAAGCTAAGCCCTTGAGTGTGTGTGTAAAATAGTCAATTTAACTCCAAAACCACCAGAAAATTCAGATAAAAGTCGAACAATTGAAATCAGAAAGAATTATCTCAAAACTTAACTCCATAAGTCCAATTTTCAAAAATCTTCTCTGCTAATGTAATCAAATACCAAAATTAGAGATCAAAAGGTCTTTAATTAAGGTTGTAATGATAGACCATAGGGTAAGGGCTAAGATAAAAATAGATATAGAAAATCAAAACAAATTGGAAAAATACTTGGTAGAAAGAAACAATAAAAAAAAATATAGATAGAATTCACACTAAAGCTCTTTCTTGCCAATATGCTTATACTGATAACAATATTGTTGCCATACTAAATAAGTGAGTACTCTTTTTTCCTTTTTTTTCTTGATTTTCAATAAATGGGTGTTTTTTTACTTTTTTTTGTTATGGTTGCCTTGACACTCATAATCTTTACTAATTTCAACCACTTTTATCCTTTTTTGATTCTTGTCTTCCACTTTATTTATTTTTTTCTCTTTTTTTGATCAAATAAAACAAACATAATGTGAATTATTTAATTTGAACTAAATTTCTCTTTAAATGTAAATTTCCACCAAAGTATTTTATCAAAATTTAAGGTAAGTTCATGATTTTTCAGGCTTTAGAATGAGAATGATTTATGTAGTTAAAAGAAAAAAATAAGACTTATGTAAAATAAGGCTCAAAGGGGTTGACTATGAGAATACACCGTGCAATAATGGTGTGATAATTAGGACGGTTGGAAAAGCTTTTTAGTTGTGACAAAAAAAATTGCCTAGATCATTTCTCTAATATTTGGTATTAATTAGGATTTCGCCTCAAGGATCCATCAACGGATTCTAGAGCAAAGCAAGATTGAACTTTCCTAACCCAGTTAATTCAACTCCTTCTCTTCATAGGCAAAATGGAGTAGAGAAAAATTTACTATGTGCTCAATTATTTTCAAGGACAAAGATTTAAATTAAAGTACCCACAAAACTATGACTAACAAAATAGCAGATTTTGAAAAAAAATTCTTAAAACCATCCTCAATCACAAGTTTCAGAGTCATAGCGAATTCAATCATACTCAAATACATGCTTGATAAAAGAATTCAACAACTCAAGACTATAGGAGTTGACACCCCCAAACTACCAAACAATGTCCTCATTATAAATTTAAAAGTAAGACAGATTGTAAAAATGAAAGGAACTTCCCTGATTTTATGGTGGATCCGTATTAGTTTGTAATTTTTAGCTTTTTATTCTTGCAAAATAAATCAGCATCAAAATCCAAATTATTAAAATAAAAATAAAAAATAAAATAAAATAAAAGAATAAAATAAAGTTTTATGGGCTGCCTCCAATAAGTGCTTATTTTATATTCTACAGCTAGACTTTTCAATCTTCATCAATTAGGATTTCGAAGAGGAATAAATGCACAATTCCTTTCCACTTGTTCTCCATAATAGTGCTTCAATCTCGGACCGTTAACTCTGAATATATTCCTTGCCTTGTCTTTCAAGTCTATTTCTCCAAAAGTGGAAACTTTGTCAATTGTATAAGGATCTATCCATCTTGATCTTAACTTTCTCGGGAAGAGTTATAATCGTGAATTGAAAAGCAAAACCTGTTGTCCTGGAGCAAACTCATGCCTAAGAATCTATTTTTCATGCCACTTCTTTGCCCATTCTTTATAGATCTTTGTATTTTCATAAGTATCATTTCGAAACTCCTCCATCTTATTCAATTAAAGAAGTCTCTTTTCCCCTGCTGCTTTCAAATGAAAATTAAACTTCTTTACAACCCAATAAGCTTTATGCTCCTACTCAATAGGGAGATGACATGCTTTTCCAAACACTAATCGATAAGGAGACATCCCAATAGGTGTTTTAAAAGCTGTACGATATGCCTACAAAGCATCATCAAGCTTCTTTGCCCAATCCTTTCTATTAGTGTTGACCGTCTTCTCAAGGATATTCTTGATTTCTCGATTTGAAATCTTAGCTTGGCCATTAGTTTGAGGATGATAGGCAAGTGTGATCTTGTGTTTCACACCATATTTAGAGAGAAGGTTGTCGAATAACTTGTTGCAAAAATGGGTCCCTTCATCACTAATAATAGCTCATGGAGTGCTGAATCATGCGAATATGTTCTTATGTAGAAATTTGAGCACTACCTTTGCATCATTTGTTGTTGTAGCAATTTCCTCTACCCACTTTGACACATAATAAACTGCTAAAAAGATATAAACAAATCCAAAAGATGGAGGAAAAGGACCCATAAAATCAATTCCCCAAACATCAAATAACTCAACCTCTAAGATATTTTTCAATGGTAGCTCCTGATACCTTGAAATATTTCCCATACGTTGGCACCGATCATAAGTCTTCACCAAAGTATAACAATCATGAAAAATAGAGGGTCAAAAGAAACCACTTTGAAGTACGTTAGTTGCTATTCGTGTTACTCCAAAATGTCCTCCATATGATGAGGAATGACAATGATGGAGAATGGCTTGCATCTCCTCTTTAGGCACACATCTTCGGATGATTTGATCTAGGCATCTTTTGAAAAGAAAAGGTTCATCCCAAAAATAATATTTCACATCATGCAAAAACTTCTTACGTTGGTGGTAAGTAAGATCTGGTGGCAATACCCTACAAACTAAGTAGTTTACAATATCAACATACCAAGGAAGCTTGATCTCATATGCAAACAAATGCTCATCAGGGAATGCTTCTTGAATATCAAAATCTGGTTTCACTTCCTCTTGCTCCAAATAAGAGAGATGGTTAGCAACTAAATCAAATTCTTGAAGAAGAAGAATCCAACGAATCAATCTAGGCTTAGCATCCTTCTTGCTAAACAAATAACGAAGTGTTGCATGATCAGTGAACACTATCACCTTTATACCAATGAGGTAAGACCAAAATTTGTCGTAAGCAAACACCATAGTGAGCATCTCCTTCTCAATTGTTGTATAATTCAATTGGGCTTCAGTCATTGTCCGACTTGCATAGTATATGGCCTTAAATAGTTTGTCTCACTTTTTTCCTAACACTACTCCAATTGTAAAGTCACTTGCATCACACATGATTTCAAAAGGTTGACTCCAATCGAGTATATTCATTATTGGTACTGAAATTAGTTTCTCCTTGATTGCATTAAAGACTTGTAAACAAACATCATTAAAGTAAAATGTAGAATTTTTTTCAAGAAGATTACATAAAGGTTTAGAGAGTTTAGAAAAATCCTTTATAAATCTTCTATAAAATCCTGCATGTCCCAAAAAACTTTTGATTCCCTTCACATTCTTTGGAGGTGGTAGTTTTTCTATGGTTGCAATTTTAGGTCGATCAACCTCAATTCCTTTAGATGACATTTTATGTCCAAGCACAATCCCTTCTTGAACAATGAAATTACACTTCTCCCAGTTTAGGACAAGGTTTTTATCTTCACATCTCTACAAAACAAGAGCTAAATTATGCGAACAATGATCAAAATATGTACCAAAATCCGAAAAGTTGTCCATGAAAATTTCCATTATATCTTCCACTATATTAGAAAAATATAGCCATCATGCAATTTTGAAATGTTGCTGGGGCATTGCACAATCCAAAGGACATCCTTATAAAAGCAAATGTTTCGTAGGGGCATGTGAATGTAGTTTTCTCCTGATCTTTGAGGGTTATGACAATTTGATTATACCTCGAATAACCATCTAAGAAGTAATAATAGGGATATCCAGCCAATCGATCTAACATTTGATCAATGAATGGAAGTGAAAAATGATCCTTTCTTGTTGCTTTGTTCAACTTAAGGTAATCTATACATACATGCCAACCCATGACTATTCTTGTAGGAATAAACTCATTGTTGTCATTTTTCACTACCATTATTCCACATTTTTTTGGTACAACATGCACAGGACTTACCCATGAGCTGTCTGAAATAGCATAAATAATTCCAGCATTGAAGAGCTTCAAAATTTCAACTCTCACAACTTCATTGCTAGATTTAATCTTCTTTAGGGCTCAATTGATGGTTTGTAAGGTTCCTCCATTAGAATCTTGTGCATGCAAATGGATGGACTTATACCTTTTATGTTAGAGATAATCCATCCCAAGGTTGTTCTATGCTCCCTTAACACAAGTAGTAAATTTTTCTCTTCTTCAAGTGTAAGTGATTCCGCAATAATCATTGGAAATGTGTAATTATCACCCAAGAATTCATAGCGAAGATGCTCAGGCAATTGCTACAACTCTGGAGTTGTAATTTGTTGCACTTTTCTATAGAGATTACAGAATCCATCTTTGTTACCATTGGCTCTAACCTCTCCACTTTTGTGCTACATGATGTAACCTATTGCAATGCTTCCAAGGAAAATACATAGTGTAGAAATTCTTCACTAATAAAAGGTAAATCAGGTTCACAAACAATAGAGTTGTTGAAATAATAAGCATGAGATGAAGTGGTGATACATAGGTTACAGCTAGTATATCTTCTTGAAAGACTTTTACTACACATTGCTCAATGACATCTACTCGAAAGCAAGTGCTTGGATCTTCTAGAAATCTCATAGCTTCGTAGATATTAAATGTAACCTCTTCCTTGTTCACTCTCAATGTTAACTCACCCTTTTACCAATACATATCCACCTTTACCAATACATCTTCTATGATTCCACATGGATACTTGATAGATAGATCTACTAATTGCAAATAAATTGTTATTTGTTTTATCTATCCAAGTCCTAATTTCATATAAACAGAAAGTGGCATAAGATTAATGCTAGCACCAAGATCACATAAAACTTTCTAAAAAAACGAATTTCCAATAGTGCAAGGCAAAGTGAAACTCCCTGGATCTTTTAATTTTTGAGGCAATTTCTTTTGAAGAATGGCACTACATTCTTCAGAAAGCTTCACTATTTTGAACTCTTCCAACCTTTTCTTCTTAGAAATGATGTCCTTTAGAAATTTGGCATCTGTTCCAAGGCATCTACAAAAGGAATATTTATGTGAATTTTCTTAAAGATATCCAAAAACTTAGAAAATTGCTTATCTGATTTTTGTTTTTGAAAACATTGAGAATAAGGAAGTGGAGTATAGAGAATAGGAGGATTGTTAGGAAATGAAATTGATGGAGGCATGTTAGCCTCTCTTAGTATATCATCAACAATCTCTTCTTCTTCTACTTTATGATTGCTTTGGCCATTTTTTGGAGCTGTAGGGGTGGACTCAGTTTGCTTTGATGGTGATTTTTCAATTTCTCTTCCACTCCTAAGTGTAATGTCATTACATTGTTCCTTTGGATTCACTTCTATATTGCTAGGAAAATTTCCTCTTTGTTGAGCATTAATGGTTGTGGCTAGTTGCCCAATTTGCACTTCAAGATTTTTCATAGTGGCTCCCATATTGTTAAAATGAGTCTCAATGTTATCCATCAGTGAATCATTCTTTTTAAACCTTGCTTTGGTCTCCTCAACAAAGGAAACCATGGCATCCTCAAGTGACATCTTCTTTTCGCTTAGTTGACTATTAAACCTTGGCAGAGGTTGTAACACATTCTTTGTGTTCCCATAAGAAAAATTCTAATGATTTCGAAGCCCTGGATGGTAGTAATTTGGCATAGGATCACCATGATAATTGTAGTTCCGATTGTTGATGTATTGAACTTACTCTTGACTCAATTCATTTGTCGAAACTATCATACTTGAAGTTGCAACATATTTTGCACTTTGTGGTATTCTTTGAGTTGTCAAGGTAGAAATTTGATGAGATAAAGAAGCTACTTGAGCTGAAAGGGCAACAAACAGCTCTAATTCATGAATCCCGACAACTTTCTTAGCCATAAATCTTTCTGTTGGGCATTGATAGTTGTTTGAGGCCATTTCTTCCAAAAGAGAAGTAGCACCTTCAGGTGTTTTTGACATCAAAGTTCCACCAGAAGTAGCATCAACTATGGTTCTAGTTTTCCCATTTAACCCATTATAGAACATCTGAATTTGCAACCAATCTGGAAATTCATGCTGAGGGTAACGCCGAATCATATCTTTATACCTTTCCCATGCTTCATAGAGTGTCTCAAAATCATTTTGTTTGAATTGACTAATCTCACTCCTGAGTTAGGCTATTTTTGTAGGTGGAAAGAATTTAGCAAGAAACCTTTCTACCATATCCTGCCAACTAGTGATGCTTTCTGGTTGTAAAGATTGTAGCCAACCTCTAGCCTTGTCCCTCAAAGAAAAAGGAAACAATCTTAGTCTAATGGTGTTTTCAGTAACACCATTTATCTTTACAGTGTCACAAATCTCCAAGAACATCGCCCAATGAATATTGGGGTCATCAAGGGGCGATCCGCTAAATTGGACTTGTTGCATCATGTTGATCAATGCTGGTTTGAGCTCAAAATTATTGGCATTAATGGTTTGACGTCTAACACCTAAGTAGTTATCATTCACAATTGGCCTTACATAATCCATCAAGGTGTGAGGTTGTGCATTCTGTTCTCCCCCATCCATGGCTAGTACTTTCTTCTTCTTCGTGATCTAAAGGTTCTTTCAATCTCCGGATCAAAAGAGATAATATTTCGAATTCTAGCACGGTGCATCCAACGTTGAAAACACACCTAGAGAAAAAAATATAATTTTAAATTAAAACTAAGATTACTTTGTAACGGTATGACAAAAATAAGAAAAAATCAATCCCCGACAACGGTGTCAAAAACTTTATCGGTGCAAAACTATAAGTGCACAATATCGTAGTTTTATAATAAAGTGATAAGTAGAGTATCGTTCTCAAGGTTTGGTAACTTACTTTTGACAAATACTAAAATTATGTTAATCTTAATTTTATCTAGAAAATTTACTCAAGTTGTTATAATTAAAATTAATTTAAAGAAAGATGCGCAAAAAAAAAAATAAAGATATTATTCAAAGATCAAATTAATTGGAAGAAAACTTCTAAGAAATCGATTTCACCTAATCTCTTCCTATGTTTTACTCATCTAGTTAATTAAATTAAATTCTCTCTGTTTGTTTGCAATCTTCAAAAATATCCAAAAGCCTCTTTCGATAGTCAATTGAAAATAATTTTGTTAATTAATTTATACAAGAATATTTAATTTAATAAAATAAGAAATCATTAAAACTAATGATTTTTAAAACTATACAGGTTCATACAAGTCTTTCGATCTCTATATTTATTTATGTCAAAATATTCCAGATATATCATATAATTCTTTCTTTCGATAATAAATCACAAGATTAAAATCATTTAATTAATAATCAGTTAATTAAAAGCATTAAACTCAGAATAAATCAGACAATTATAAAGAATAATAATTTAAATTAATGTAAAAAATCAAACATATTTTAGAATTAAATTATATCTTTTTTTAAAATAAAGATAAATTAATTTATACTAAAAATTAAATTAAATATAAACAAATTTATCGTAATTTTTTGAGAAGAATTTAGAGAAAGATTATGCTTTTTATCTTCACCCACGTTTTTCTTCCTCTTTCTGCGCTTCTGCTTCTTTTATTTATTTATTTTTTTGGTACGGCCGCTGTTCTCCCTTGTTATTCTGCTTTTCTTTTTGCTTCCTCCTCGCCTACGGCTGTTCTTCTGTATCCCTCTTCTATCTTTATTTATATATATAGATATATATATCTTCAACGTCTCCCTATGCTGCGTTTTGGTTTATATATATATATATATAAAGTTAAAAGGATATATATATCTTCACGTCTCCCTCTGTTTCGTTATTTTTAAATTTGAAATAAAATTTAAATAATAATAATAAACTCTATATTCAATAAAAATAGATAAATTAAAATAAAATTAATATTAAAAAATAATAAATTATATCAAATTATATTAGTTATCATATAACTCAATTCAATAATGATGTCAATTATAATAAGATAACATAAATAAACTAATTTGATTAATATTTTGTATTATTATTATTTATCATAAACACTAAACTTAACAAGTATTTCTATAACTATTTTTTTAAAAAAATAATTTATATTAATTAATTATTTTTTAAATTGATATAAGATTTGTCTACATAAAAATTATTAATTCAAAATAAATATGAATTATTCGTAAATGAATTAAAGAAACTTGACCTATTCATTATATTGGTAAGCATAAATCGAAAAAAATATCCTTAATGTGATTAAAATAATTATCTAAATATAATAATGTAAAGTCAATATACAATAAAACTATCAAAACTATTTATAAACAATATATTTATTCGAATAAATTTTTGATATTTATTGATGTAAAAAACAAAGCACAATTTGTTTTTTAAAATTACAAA
The DNA here is from genome assembly GCA_030763125.1 of Hippophae gyantsensis. Taxonomy (NCBI): domain Eukaryota; kingdom Viridiplantae; phylum Streptophyta; class Magnoliopsida; order Rosales; family Elaeagnaceae; genus Hippophae; species Hippophae gyantsensis. Next base: position 40,520,812 of record CM061029.1, read on the forward strand.
CAAATGAAGGTAATTCAACATGAAAACCAAAAAACACAACCTCATAGAGCTTAAGAAATACATTTGTAAGCATTTTTTGCTTAAAAATAATGTATATTAGCTTACTATTCATTAAATTGATATAAGATATGAGGCATGAAAATGATTGGTTCAAAACAAATATAACCCCTTGTAAATGAATTGAACAAACATGATTCATAATCATTAAGTGAGTAAGCATGCACCGCATGAATTGTCATCATTAATGTGATTAAAATAATTATTTAAGGGTAATAATGTAAAGTGAATGAACAATAAAACTACGAAAAAACTATTCATAAAAAATATATTTATTATAGGAAAATTTTGATATTTAATAGTATACAAAATGTACCATCCAAAAAATAAAAGAATATAGACAAATGATAAAATATATTGGTTTTTTATGTAAATAAATTGTGAATGACTCCAAGGTTTTGTAGCTTTCAACAAAAGTACACAAAAGTTCTAAGTTATTAAATGGTATACAAAAATCCTATTGTTTTCAAAAACGTTGCACATTAGTCTTAAGTTAACCATTGGCTTTTTTTCCTCTAAAAGTAGTCATATGCTAAGCATATGACCACATTTTAAGGGAATTTTTGAAATTACAAATTATAAAAAATCAACCACGCTCATCCCCGAACTCCTAAACAAGAAAATTAATACCTTATCCTAGGCGACATTGATAAGTTCTTAAAAAGTACAAAAATTGCCATGATTTAATATACTTTAATTGATTAAATAGATAATTTTATCATATTTTTATATAAATTTATCTTTTCGGAATCACATATATTTTTATTATTTTTTAGTTATTTTCCTTCAAAAATAATTTAAAGGCTTGAAGAAAAATATAAGAGACGATACATCACAAATATGTTGAGAAAAAAATAAGACAAAGTAAAAAAATGAAAAAATTGGACAAAATAGTCAAAAAGGTCAAAAATGCCGAGTCTTGCGTACAGTTATGCGCATACCCAACCTGTCACGTGTGCATGTCATGCCAAGATCCATGCCCATGACCGCACGCATCTTTTAAGTCACGCACGCACCAATACCTATGTTGCACACACCTTTGCCCACACACGTCCGAGCCTGTCCGAAACGCATCTAACACCCATTTTTGAGATATTTTTCCACTTTTTTAGTCTTTTTCTCATCTATAAAAGGACCCTTTCCCCCATTGTACAAATTATCCCTCAAATCTCACATTTCTCAACTATTCTCTCTCTAAATTTCTCACTCTAGAAAACTTTCTTAGTTGTTTTTAATTTTACAGTTCTTCTCTTTTTAAGAAGAACTAATTATGTTTTTACAGATTTTTAGTTTTTGATTTAATAAATAGAAATGCAAATCAGTTTGGAGGTTTTCCAGAAAGAGAACTAGCATCATAGTTCTGTAAGAATTCTTTTGCGGCATAATTTTAGAGTGAGTTCTTTAGAGTTCTTTGTATGTTTTATTCTTATATGTTATATTGAATTTGTTTGTGATTAAATTTAACATGACTATCTGTTTGTAAATATGATATAATAATAACATTGTTATACTTGCGAAATATTAAATAGGTAAAACATGTCTATAAAATAAATTGATTTTGTTTTTATTCAAGATTTTATATTAAGGATGTTAGAGAGAAATATATTATTTTTCATCACAAAATTAAATCTAAAAGTTAGATTTTAAGGATTAATTATCTAGTCTGATTTAGAGTAGTGTCATTTTATTTGTTGGTACAATCGTCTGATAGTTAAAATGAAACTCTATTTCAAAAGTTTTTATAAGAACTATTATTCGAAAATATATTGACAACATATTTTCAGTAATGGTTTTAAAACTTGAAAGTTAGTAGTCAGATAATTAAATTCTTAGGTTTAATTTGAACACCTTGAATAAAATTTAAAATATCTAACCCTATCAAAAGTGACATTTAAATGGTTAATTTTCAATCTCTTAGAAAAAAGAAATTAATTTAATTAACCAAATTAATTATAGACCCTACCCATAGGTATTAATTGATTTGTTTAATTAATAAAAAATATCTAACCCTATCAAAGGTGATATTTATATAAAAAAGAAGAAATCAATAAATATCAATTTATATATTTAATAATCTAAATAATATGAGCAACCATACTTAACTTAATTATTATATCCATAAATACTCCATAGTTATGAATGATAAAAATTTGCATATCTATATATTTTTTTTTATGTTATTCGATTAGAAAACATAAATCGTGACATGATGTTTAGGATTAAATTTTATTTTTAAGAGTTTGAATAATAAATTAAAAACCACATATATTACTTCTTTAGATTGACCTTAGGAGTATATTTGTCATTTTCTATAAAATTATTCGTGCATTTGTGAGAGTTTTACAAATAAAAAACTATAGAATTTGTAAAATTGGTATTGCTAACGCGATGCTGATTTTGTTCATCACACATACCTAATTTCTTATCTCCCAACTCCCAACCCTAACTGAATAATCCCAAACTATCTAATGTTATCCTCTAACCCTAATCACAGTCCATTTTGGATTAACTCTAAAATTTGGAGCTTCATTTCGAACTATGTTTACAAGTTTGGAAGGATCATGGCTGATTTGAGAAAATTGCTTATGGATGAGAGCTATTTTTTTATTTATAATTGAGGTTAGGCTTATTAATTTTCATGTTTGGGGGTTAGAGGATAGGGTGGCTAGTGAAATAGTCCAGGACCCAGTACACTACCATGATAAGAAGATGCAAACTCCTTAAGGACTCAACTTTAACTAGCACAGAAAGGAAAAAAGAAACACTTATGCAGTATACACAACCAAAGCTTAAACAATACAATATCAAATAAGCAGATAACTTTGAACAACATCTATTATGTAAACTCAAAAGAAAGTAGGTTATAATATAATGGTTTTCTAGTTAGAGTTTAAGATGTGTATGTTACAACATACTAAAAGCTTTATTTATGTTGTAACATACACATTTTAAACTCAGATTGTACTAACACAACTTCAGATCATGCATAACAATTTATGTAATGAGGTAAACCTATATAGATACCATATCTATATGGTAACATCATTGAATTTCTTAAGGCAATCACTTAACAAAAAATAATTCACTAAACAATAAATAAGTTACAACCTTAATAGACAATAAAACCACAATTACCTCTATAAACTAGGACCTTTGTCTAAACTGTCTATTATTACTCTTAACTTTCTACTTCTAAATGACTTAGTTTGACACACGAACCTGACTATCCTCCATATCCAACACCATTCAATATGAAGTAATTAGAAACCATAGATCAAGTAACTAAAAATGTAAAAACTCATCCTCTAAAGGGACACAAAGTCCAATAATAAAATCAAATCATGTATGGGAGACATACAACGCATATGCACACATCCTATAATTTGATTACTAAACTCACAAAACGACCCACATTCAATTATAGTCTATCCAAAATAAATTTGAGAACATATATATATCTCAACATGATTTTTTGGTAGAGTTTCATTTCATAAAACAATGAGTAAAAAATAGAGAAATGATTAAGGTATTTATAACACTCAAAATTTCCACCTTGTCAGCCACCTCGCCAAGGGTGGTGGCAAGCTTGGTGGAAAGCTTGGTAAAGAGGTGCTAAAAAGTTTCCTTTTTGTTTCCAAAACTACCGAGTACAATCCATAAATGCCAACCCTTGAAATGTGCCAAAAATCACAAGTAAAAATGTCATCTCACTTGCATACTTTCTCTTAAAGAATCATCACTCTACTTAGCATGCACACTATGAAAACCAACCTCGTGGTGTGCGTAAATATTCTTGCATACAAAGTGTACCTAACCATGTGCGTGTGTGAATTACTGATCCGTAGTGGCCAACCTTATATAGAGGAAGATGAATACACCAAGTAAAAAAGAACAAACACTGTGTTTTGTACATGGAAAACCAACACAGAGACAAGTACAATAGAACTTACAATCTCTCTCTTTGGCTTTTTGGGTCAAAACACTTCATAATTGGGTATAGAAACTCATTAATCATGAGAATATCATAAAGATGTAATAAAGTTGTTTTTTCCCATGAACAACACAATAACATACAAAAAACCCAAAATAAACACCTACCCCATATAAATCCATCCTAAGTGCTCTATGAAACTTCATGAATCAACTCATGGATTCTGACACTTTGAAACACAATGGTTTAAGCACCATTATGCACAAAGCATTTGAAGCTCGAAGAATTCACTTTACACGTGTAACATGCATACATGCAACAAACACATACCCCATCAAACATGTCATATAGGAACCATATATAGGCTAAATACACAACTCCCCCTAACTTCAGGAAACATTCCTTCTAAATGCATGCAAGTTAGACATTAATATGTAGTGCAATCCTACACTCACAGGCCATGTGGTACATAGCATGGGAACAATCATATAGTTTTGTGTAGAAACTTCTTCATCTTTTTGACGTAGAAAGTCAAAGGTATACCCCTATATGAGAGAAAGAAGAAAAACAAATGTGCAATAATTATAATAACAACGCAACAGGGTAGATAGAGTTATGGAAAAATAGAATCTGTCACAGATGAAAATAATAACATCAAACTTATATTCATTAAACAAACTTTAATTCACATAGGGAAGTTTAGAGATTAACTAAAGCAACAAATAAAAACTGAAAGTTAGAGAAAAAACAACAAGAGATCTACACTCTATGTCTCTGTATCCAATATCATGATTTTCTTGAACACCATTGCGAGAAGACTATGTAGCATCAGAAGGGACTGTGGAAGGAGGTATAGTAGTTTATGGGTTGGGAAATTTGTTCATAAGCTGATCAAAAGAGTGGTCGGGCTCAAAGAGAAAATTGATCTCACCACTATAGTACACAATAAACGTGCTAAATAAGGACCCAAGTGATGTAACACTAGAGCGAGGAGGTCTAGTAGAGGTAGGTTGAGGTTTGTTAGAGGTAGAAGAAACATTTAAACCATGAGAATTTGATACAACAAGATGATAAGAAGTCATAATACCCTAAGGAAAAACCTAAAAATGATAAATATCAAGAACATTCTTATTTAAAGTTGGCAACTCAAACACAACAGAAGACATGAGAGTTTTAGACTTTGCATCATGTGAGATAGAAGTGGAAGAAGTAGAGGAATTATAAGTGGACTCATAATGAGTGGATTAAGTAGTGTTCATAGAAGAAGAGGAAGAAGGATAATAGATGAGCACTGAGAATCATGGTTGTTAGACAAAATAATGCATGAGAGGATAATCCTACTCACAAAGTTGAAAGGAATGTTATGAAAAATAGTTTAACCCCACCTAGAAATCAATGAAGGATAATGAAGAATAGAGGAATGTGGAGCAATAGTACAAAAAATAATAGTTCTATAAATCATACTAGCAAGATTTATATCATCACTGTTTAGAATCACACAGAGGAAGTGTCCTCGCTATGGAGGAATAGAGAAAAGATGGGAGTTAAGATGAATAACAACATTGACAACAACACTAAGAGAATGACCTATGGTAGAGGTGCCAACAACATGGGCATTACCTGTAAAAGAGTAGTCACTTCCTACCAGCTAAAAATCCATTTCTTTAGAATTATGAGCATTCACAACATCAAAATCAGAACGGTAAGTGGAAGCAATATTTTCAAATTCAAAAGGGATGATAGGAAATGATGGAAACTCAACAATATGAAGGGATAACAAAATTATAAATATCATCTCAATAGAATGTAACTTTATGTGCTCTAAGGATAAAAGAAGTAGAGAATCTAGTAGTAGAAGTACGGGGTAGGCCAATATAGAAATCCTGGTCGAACTTGTCACTATAGGAATAATTTAGATAACAAAGTGAAAGCCAAAAAAAGTATGCAAGCCTTTGTTTGACTTCAAAAATCATGAATGTTGATAGGACGCTTAGTAAGAATAGCTGCACTTCTAGAAGGATTGGTAAGCTTAGGTTGTTTTAACTTCTTACTATTGTGGAATGCTTTGGGGCCATAATTGGTAAAACCAAGAAGGTAATATAAACTAGTATAGCAAGAATAAAAGGAAGGTATTCTAAGATGTGAAGAAATTAGGCATTATGGGGTTCTTTAAATAAGCAAAGAGTGACCTCTATAAGTACCTCGCCATCTACCTCATTGGGGTATTTGGCAAGCTATGTGGTAAGGTGGTGGCGAGCATAGTGGTGTGGAAAGTAGTGAGGTGGTATAGATTGGGCCAAAAAATTGATTCAAAATAGCTTAAAACACTCAACATAAACATCCACATGACAATAAATTCAAAGTGCTTTCATTGGAGAGTATTATCAAAAATTTATGGGAATATGCATTGTGTGTGAAATGCAAAACATGTAAGTATATGTTTCATTTGTAATGTTTATATGAATCAAGTAAGATGAAGTATATACTTAAATATATCCAACTTCATAAGTCTATTTTTAGCCTTTCTCTTCATTAATATAAATGCAATCTCAGTAGAAATCAAATTGTCATAAAAAGTTTGTAAAGATAGGCTAGGGTTTGGGTAGAATAGAAGAAACATTTAAGCAAAGGCATACCTTGAGGCAAATAAAATTTCATTTTAAGTATAGTGTTTATAGCCATAAGAGGTAATCTTTCATACTACAGATCTTTTCTTTGAACTTTTCAATATTGAACTTTTAAAGTTGGGACCTTTTTTTTCATTTGCGAAATAACATTTAATCATTGAACCTTATCTTTTTCATTTTGCTATTTTTTTCTATCTTTCTCCCATTTCTTTTTCTTTCTTTCTTTCTTTCTTTCTTCTTTTTCTTCTTTTTTCTCCTCCTCTTTTTTTAAAACAAAGGCATGAGAGAAATAAAAAGATCCCAGAGCAAAAATGTTCAACCAGAAAAATTTGAAAATAAATAAAAAGAAGTGCCAAGTAAGTAGTATTTATCATTTAAGATGGCTAAGTAGGTGTAAAGAAATGAAGGTATAACAAAAGGACTTAAGGGAGGAAACTAAGGACATATTGACAAGAAGGATCAAATGGTCCAAAGATGGCCTAAATCATTTTTCTATCTAAGTAGCACTGGGATTTTGCCTTGAGAGAACCACATATGAATTGTAATGATAATTAGAGGCATATAAAAAATTCAAGCAAAGAATGCACACAAACTTCTCAAACATAACCATATAGATTCCCAACGTTGTTAGATGTGTAGGAAAAAGTTCTTTATTTTTTTAATATAAAAACTTCATAAGAGATTAGTCATACAACCTCTTTAAGAATGCATATGTCAGAACAGTCACACATCCATTTAAGCCTCTCAATTAAAAAGCAATACAGATCACAAAAACTGGTAAACTTGAAAAGGTCGGAAAGTAGGACATAATAATTTGTTGAACAATTTTGAAAAAAGATGAGGAGGGGAGGCAAGGAGTTTCATCACACCAAACGTAGCAGTGAGCATGTGGAGTATAAGTTACTTGAGGTTTTCTTTGTTTATTATATCTTGAAAATCATGTCAAGTTACTTAAATACACCAAACTAGATGGTCATTTAGAAGTAGATTTATTTCTTTCCAGACTGTGTCTTAAGTTCATGATGCAACCAGTTTGAATATGATTTGATGAGCCATAATAGTTACATTCTAAAAATGGAGATGAGGATGAGTAAGGAGGACAAATATGAGTAGTAATTCTCATGTATCTTGGAAAATGCATAGGAAAGTGGCAAGCAATGTCACACAGATAACAAACATGAAAATTGGAGTTAGAGAATCTTAGTCCTTGACTTCGAGAAGAAGCACATGAATGAGAAGAAAATTAAGTGCTCACATTAACTTTCACACAAGGATAAGTTATCAATTTCCAATATTGTGGTCTCAAGTGTCTAATTTCACCACAATGGTGAGAACTAGAAAGGATAGTAGGTAGAGGTAGAAGACTATCACTGAAGTGACAGAAAGTGCTAGCCTTAGGTGAAACATTCATCTTTCTAGAAGGATTTTCCTATATGAACATAGCACACTTATCTCTTAGGTTAGTGGTAGAAGACTTCAATCTTTCATTTTGTTTAGAAGCTTTAACAAACTTATTCGAACTCAATGTGGAAGTTGAAACCTTATTATTGTAACTAATACCATGCTTACCCTAAATGTATATGTATAGTTAAGAATATCATTTAGGTTCTTTGAGCCAATCATCATTTTATTCAAACTATAGGTAGAATGCTCTAGTTTCTTCTCATTGACTTTGAGTTTTTTTAGGGAAAAAATAAAATCTTCTTTTTGTTTATGAAATGTTTCAAGATAATCTACTGAATTGTTCAGAATCTCAACTTTCTTATTTGATTGTTCAATCTCAGTTTCCTTTTGGGTAAGATAGTATGCCATGTATTCCTTTGTACTCTCTAGAACTATGATCTTCTTCTTTAATCTTTCTACCTCAACATTCTAATCAGAAGAGGGAGCAGTACCCACAAATAGTTGAGTATTTTTACCTGAGATGATAACCTTCAGTTATTCCTTAAGTTGTTTAACTTTCAAGATTTGCATTAAATTTCTCAAGTAGATTCAAATGTCATCTTTGTATAACCTCGAATTTTCTAGTCAGATCAGTTTGTTAGTCATCTATAAAGGACTTATTTTTCTCAATATTTTTCTTTGAAGAATCTATCTCATGCTTCTTTTCTTCAAGGCTTTTCAAGGCCTTTATCTTTTCCTTTTTGAAGCTTGATGTACTCTAATAGAAGAGCATTGTAGGAGTCAAGAAATTTATCTTGCTTATCATTATCATCATCATCAGCTACCTCTTGAACTTTTGAGGCAGTATTCGGAGGATCAATGACACTATTAGAGGAAATGAAGGCTATAAAATTAGTGTTAATCTCATCATCACCACTGGTACTGTCCAAAAAAGTAACATCAACTTTTTCTTTTATGTGATTTTGTTTCTGAAAGCACTTTGCAACAATATGACTAGGCTTTCCACATTTAAAGTATCTAATTTTATTCAAGTTTCCTTTGCTTGACTTTTAGAATCATTTTTTGAGTCTTTATTTTCTTTAATAGATTTTGAGGAAGTATCTCTTCCAATAATCCTAGGTCATGGTTTCTTCTTTCTAAAGAGTCTAGTAAATCTTTGGGCAAGGAAGGTCATTTTTTCCTCATAAGGATTAGAATTATCTTTACTACAGATCATGACATTAACATCTTTGCTTGAATTATTTCCTTTGGTAGTTATGAGAGTCAAGAGCAGTTTGTTCTTACCTTGGTAACAACTGATGCAATTTGAAGACTTGTAGGTCACAAACTAGCTCATTCATAGAGAATTCACCAGGTTTATACATTAACTCAAGCACAATAACCTTAATATGAAATCTATAAGGTAGATTGGCAATGATTTTTTCTATCTACTTTTTTTGCTAATGGGTCTAGCTAGGGTGTAAGAACAATTGACAATGTTAGACAACCGTGCATAAAATTTATCAAAATCTTGTCTTCTTGCATAATGCATAATTCAAAATCTTTATTTAGCTTAAGCATTATGTACCTCTTAATAGAATATGTCCCTTTATGAGTTGTCTCAAGGATATCCTAAGCTTATTTTTACGAGGTATAACTCTAAATTCTTTTATATTCATCAGGTGACACAACCCTGATAATAACATATAAACCCTTATTATTCCATTCAATATCTTTAGATTCATATTTAGTCCATTCAATCATTGATTTCGAAATTATAGTATTATAAGGTAAGATTTTAGTGGGATAGGTCCAGCCATACTTAACAAAGAACGACACACGGTCTCATTGGGGCCATAAGAAGGCTTTCATTTTAGATTTCTAATAGGCATAGTTTGGCCTATCAAAAAATAAAGGTCTACCTATATTATCTCATTCTCCTGACTCCACCAGAGAGAATGTGTGTGTGAAAATCTAAGTTAACAAGATTAACATCGGAGCAGTCAAGCCCAAAAGGCTCTATCAGCAATGATACCAATTGAAAGAATCCAAAACCTGGTACACTATCAAGGTAAGGAGATGCATACTCCTTAAGGATTTTGTCCTAACTCACACAGAAAGGAAAAAAAACACTTATGCAGTTTACATAACCAAACCACAGATAATATAATATAAGATAAGCACATAGCTTTAAACAACATATATTATGTAAACTTAATAGAAAGAAAGGAATAATATAATGGATTTTGAATCATAGTTTAAGCTTTTAGTAAGTTTTAAAATACATATCTTAAACTCATATCATACTAACATAAGATCAGATCATGCATAATAAGTGATGTAATAAGGTAAACCTATATATAGGCCGTATCTATATGCTGACATCCTCGAGTTTCTTAAGCCATTCACTTAGTAGTAAATAATTCAATAAATAGTAAAAAATGTTACAACACTAATAGATAGTAAAACCACAATTACCTCTATTATCCAGGACCTCTATCCAAAGTGCCTACTGTTGCTCTTAACTTGCTGCTTACGCAATGACTTGGTTCGACACATGAACTTTGTTATCCTCCACAACTAACATCACCCAACATGATGTGATTAGAAACCACAAATCAAGTAACTAAAAGTGTAAGAAATCACACTCTCAAGGGACACATAGTCCAATAAAAAAATCAAATCATGTACATGAGATACACATACAAGCCACGTAAGTACACACCCTATAATTTGATTATTAAACTCACAAAGAGACCCATGCTCAATCATAGTCTCTCTAAAATAATTTTGAGAATAGATATAATTCTCGACATTAATTTTGGAAGAATTTCATTTCTTGAAACAATGGGGTAAAGAAGAGAGAAACAAGTGGGGTATTTATAGCTATTGGTATTCCCACCTCACCAGCCACCTTGCCATGTTTGATGATGAGCTTGGTAGTAAGGTGCTAAAAATTTGCATTTTTCTATTTCCAAAAATGCCGAGTACAATCCATAAATGCTCGCACCTGAAACACGCCAAAGACCACAAGTAAAAACATCATGCACACTACGAAAACCAATCTCATTATGTGTAAATATGTTTGCATACAATGTATACCTAACTATATGTGTGTGTGAATTACTGATTCCTATTAGCCAACCTTACAAAGAGGAATATAAATACATGAAGTAAAAAATAACAAATACTATGTTTTGTACACAATAGGCCAACACACAGACACAAGTACACTGGGAATTACAACTAGTTTTAAAATTCAAAAAGTGCTACTTAAAATGTGTTCATGTACTTGTAACATGAATACTTTTCGTAAAAAATGATCAATGGTCAAATTAGGACCAATGTACACCTTTTTTTTTAAACAATAGGACTTTTGTCCACCACTTGATAATTATAGGACTTTTGTACACTTTTATTGAAAGCTACATGACCTCTAGGGTCCTTCATCCTAAATAAATTATGTATATTACTTAAGTATTCACTACAAATTGTTTTTATAACCATAATTATTTAGCTACAAAATAGGTTTGGTAGAAATTTTTCTCCAAAAGCTTGTGGCAAGAAAACCAAACCCATATCCAAAAATTTGTGCCCAAATATCATATATTTCTACAATTTACGTAGCAATTAAGCATAATATTTTGAAGCAATTTTTAGGTCATAGGTAAAATTTTTACAAATAATGTTTTGAGTTGTGATAAAATTTTAGCTATGGCTATTCATATTTTTGTATATGTCAATAACACAGAGCCTTTATTGACAAAATTTTAGCTATGACTATCCCATAAATCCTTTAAGCCTTTGTTGGAATTCTTGTATGTAAAACACAGAGTCTGTTAGTTTTACTTAGTGTTGTGTCTTCCTCTTTGTAAAGAATAATTATTGACAGATCAGTCTGACATATACTCACTTAGTTTAAAACACTTTCAATGCTTTCATGTTTACCCATACCATATGGGTTGGTTTATGTCATATGAATGTTAGGTTACATTACATTTTAGTTGTTTTGTTTTGTTTTGTTTTATGTTATATTTTGGGTATTTGTGAAAAATCAATTGGCTTATTTTAAAACAAAAAATGAATTTTTCAATAAATACGCCACATTTCCAAATATTTTTCTTAATTAAAAAACATGGGCAAACTCTACTAGTTTTGAAGCTTAATTTTTTAAGTTAAATTTTTTTTCTAGATCACTATTACTTTGATGTTGTTTGGTATTAGTGATTCAAGATTATGTTTGTAAAAACTATTTTCAGGGTTCGGTTAGTTGAAAATTGGATTAACACATGTGACTTAGATCGTATGTTAGGTTCATGTGCATAGATGTTCCATACCTTTAGGATAATTTTATATTGACCCTTGGTGACTATTCATATCACGTGGTTGTGAGGCTCCGTAGGAGATCTAGATTCAGTAGGATCTATGAAGATAGCAAGCAAAGGTAGCATAGGTACAATTAATTAGGGTTTTATCTTAGTTTTCTTGCACATAAGAGGTTTGATTGTGATTGAAAAGTCCTTCTTATATTCTATAACATGTTTTCCTTTATGTTATAGCATGCTTTCTTTCTAGTTTCTTATGCAATGCCTATTGTGGAATAATCTATTAGTTGTAATTTTATTTCTTCATGTAACATGTTGTCATGTTTTGCTATATGGATGTCTTTTTCTTTCTATTTATATTTTTGCTGCTTGCGAGTTTGGGGATGAGTCCCAAGGAGTATGTATCTTCTTACTCTGGTTGTTTATTGATTTTTGGATTATCTTAATTGGTATTAGAGAGGTACACCATGTTTGGTCTTAATCTCTTAGGTGTTGTTTCTATCTTCCCTTTCTTACATGTGCTTAACTTTCATTTTCTATGGATGACGTTTGGTGTAAGAGGAATGGTTTATAGCCTTCCTTAGTTTAATGGCATGCATTATGCTTTATGGAGACTTTCATATATATGCCTATTTAAGATCATTTAATGATGAGGTGTGGTATTTGATTGAAAATGGATGTGAGTGTCCTATTTAAACTTTAAAAATGGCACTATGGAACCAACGTCCCTTGACAACTGGAGTGAAGAAGAAATTATGGTTAGTGAATTCAACACATTAGGTTTGCTTATCATTGTTAAAGCTATGTCTACCAGTGATGCTGAGCATAATTCAAATAGCAAAACTTCCAAGGAACTTGAGACTATTTGGAAAGAAATTATGATAATTATTTTTCTATTGTAATTAAAGACAAATCAATGGGCTTAAATATTGTTACTCCCATGTATTTTTTCTAATGCTACTTATAAGGCTGATGCTGTAAGTGATAATGAATATTCTCTTCAGAAGTCTTATGATCAGTTAGGGATGACAACATAATGTTGAAGAATAATTGTTAAGATTGACCACTGATTGAAAGAAAAAGATAAAGACCATTTGGATCATTCAAGTCAACTTTTTCCTGTCATTCTTGAAAGTGAGAAAGTTATGAAAAACTTAAATATAAGATTAGACAATCATATCAAGCATCTCCGAATTCTTCTATGGGACAATGAGAAGTATTTTTCTTGCATTCATGATCTTGAGAACTCTATTCAACAAGAATAAATGGGAAGATTCTCCATTCTTAGAGTTTTGGATACTTTGTTAGATGAGACATGAGATTGGTAATCTCTAAGAAAGACATGAAGTCGATATTAATGAAGTGAAGTTGTTAGAATCTTGCTTGATTGACAAAGCAAAGATGGTAGAATCTAACTCTATTCAACAACTAGATATAGATAGAAACCCCTTTGTGGCCATTACTAAGCTGTCTCTTGGTGCTCAACATCTTGATGAGATGTTGAAAATTGGAAAGTCTCATGGTGGCATGAGAGTTCTCGGTTATATTGATGCGAAAATTACTCCTTCCTTACCTTCTCCATTATTTTTTTATGCGTCAGATGCTTAAGTTGATGTGGTGAATAACTACCATTCAGATGACTTAAGTGCTAAGTGTGAACCTCTTTCCCTTTTTTTGATTATGCTGATTTTATCTCCATTACAATTTCTCAAGATGAAACTTGAAAGAGTGACCTGAGGCTTTTGAATAATGTGGAAGATTTGCTAAAGCAAACTCTAAGCCTCACAAATGAAGCATTTCTTATTAAAAATGAAGTTGTTTTGCTTCTAGAGGAGTACAAATCTTCTCAAGTTAGCCATAGTGATTCTCCACCCTGAGGTGCAATGTTGTACATATTGCTTTTAAATCTCAAGCTACTGGTTACTAGTACATTGATAGTGGGTGTTCACGGCATATGACTTGAGATAAGTTCTTCTTCACCTATTTTGATAACATTAAAAATGGTTCAATTACTTTTGATGATATGTGCAAAAGTATCTATAAGTGCTATGGGGATTTTGAAGCTCAAAGATGTCCTCTTTATGGATGATTTTAAAGAAAACCTTATTATCCTAAGTCAAATATTGATGGTAAGTGTTTGGTTAAGTTTATTAATAAAGAGTGCACTGTGTATGACAGCTTTGGTAGTGTTGTTGTTAAGAGTATCAAATCAAAAGACAACTTCTTTTGTGTTGGTGATTGTCCTTCTCTCATATGTAACAAAGCTAATCTTAGTGCAGAAGAACTTTTGTATTAAATATTAGGTCATGTCAACTATAAGTTACTAAAGAAATATCAAGACACAAGATGGTTAGAGGCCTCCCAAAGATCAATTCTCAACTTGATCATATATGTGGTCCTTGCTAGCTAGGAAAGTAGAGCATGGGTGAACACAAGAAAAATCAACATCTATTTTCAACTAGACTACTTAAGTTGCTTATTGACTTAATGGGACCAATGTAGACGACCATTATTGGTAGGAAAAAAATACATTTTTATGGGTTATGTTTTTTTTTTTGAGAAAAGTCAAAAGCCTTTGAAAACTTCAAATCCTTCGGTGTAAAGTTTAAAAATAAAAAGGTGATTCTATTAGAAGCATTATTAAAATCATAAGTGGCGATGGAAAGGAATTTGAAATTCTAAGTTTAAGTAATTCTATGACAACCATGGTATTCTACATATGTTTTATGCTCCCAAGACTCCCCAACAAAATGAAGCTGTTGAAAAAAAGGATTATTCAAGAAATTACTAGAGTAATGATAACTAGTAATAATTTAGCTAGATATTTTTTGGTAGAGGTTGTGAACATAACTTGTTATACTTTGAATTGGTGTTTTTTAAGGCTTGATTCCTGTTTATGTCTGTATGAGCATCTCCATTAAAGAAATCAAATTTCATACACCTAATGGTTTTTGAAAGTACTTGCTACATTCTCAAGGACATAAAGGATCTAGATAAGTTTTAAGCTAAAAGTGATATTTATATATTCTTGCAGTATTCAAGTAGCAGTCGAGCAAACATGGTATACAATCTAAGGACTTTTGTTGTGATGTACCATTAATGTGGTTATTGATGATTTTGGTGCTACTAAGATGGTTAAGTCTGATGACATTGGTCTATTTGAGATTGGGAATATTTTGAGGGTGTTTCTACCAATAATGATGTGTCTATTGATGGTAATAGAGAAGTTGTTTCTACTGAGCCTCCCAAGTCTGTAGAAGAAGAAGATAAAGAGTCACTTCTTCCTAAATAGGAAAAAGGTGCTCATTCTACTAAAATGATTATTGATGGTGCTAAAGAATGAGTCAAGACAAGACATCCAGTTTAAGAGACTCTTAATTACATGTGTTTTACTTATATCATTATACCTAAAAGGGGATGGAGGCCTTGTAGTACATAGTTGGGTCAATTACAAGCAATAAGAACTTAATCAATTTAAAATGAGCGATGTTTTCTATTTGGTAGCTAGAAAAAAACACAAACATGTAATTAGTACAATGTGATTGTATAAGAACAAAGAGGATAGGAATGGTGTGATTTCCATAAACAAATCGTAGCTAGTTACTTGTGACTACACTCAAATTGAGCGTAATGACTTCAAATGATGGTTTACTCCTATTGCTCGTCATGAGTCAATTAGGCTCCAGATTGGACTAGCTTGTTTCTTTGAATTCATGTTGTATCAAATGATATAAAGAGGGCTTTTCTCAATGGTATGATCAAAGAGGAAGTTTATGTTGAGAAGCCCAATCAATTTGAAAATTTGTGATGCACAAAAAACTTGATGGTCAAATTTGATAAATTTATAAAAAGCTCATAAGTGTAGATATCATTTGTAAAAAGAAATAAGTATACTCCCAAGGTTGGTTTAAAGAGAAATTGCGTGGTTTTAAATAATTCAATAGATTTCTCAAAAAATAACACGAAAAAAACCTTAACATTCTTTCACAATATTTTGGTTTCTGAAAAGATTAAACTAATAAAAAATAATAAAAGATAGAAATAGGATTGATTAAAACAATTCTAGGCAGATAAACAATTAATAATCAATAAAGAATTTATAGAAATAATTAGCTAGTTAACTATACTTGCTTAGAATTAATTAGGTTATTAAAGATATAGACTAAGGTTATTGATTTTTTTTTTCTTTTTTGTATGAAAATATCATTAGGTGAGGATTATATTATTTGTTGAGAAAACCAAATAATATATTTAGGTAGGGATCAAAACATATATTTAAAATTAGATCCTAAAACCTAACTTTTATATTTTAAATCTATTAAAAAAATAAGTCCTCAACATATTTATCAATAATAAACTTTATAGAAATTTTAATAAGAAAAAATAATCTCAATTTATTTTATAAAAATATTCACCTAAATTAATCTTTATAGACATGACAACAAAATTAATATCCTATAGTAATAAAGAGCTAGATATCCTCGAATTTCATAAATGGATAGTAAATAAAAAATAACATTCAGAAAAATACATAAAGATTGAGTTTGTATATAAAAATAAACGAACATAAAATAAGATCTATTATACTAATTAAAGATAGACAGATATGCCTTGTTTTATAGCTGTGATCTTGATCCTTAAAGTATTCTTTAATATACATATATCTTATGTATTTTTTGTGATTTGGAATACCTCCAAATGATCTTCCTATTATTGTTTATGAATCTAAACTAATGTAAAAATAAAACAAAAAAAATAAGAACTATAGTTGTTCCTAAACCGTAATATGTAAAACTATTGTGCCTGCATAAAAAACCTAGCATATAATATGTTTATTTATAGCTGAGGCTGGTATTTTGATAGAGATTGGATTAGTGTGTACCACATGTCAAAAGGGTAGGATAAGGTGTGACATGAATAAACTACGAAATATGGTTGCTTTCTTTCTAATTTAATCCATATGCCTGATTATTTTTAAGCTTTTAGGATGAGAATTGAGTGCTTAAGGTGCGATTCTTCATGTGTTGATCAACTTATATATTTGAAGCTAAAAATACATGAAATACAATAGAAAATACCACAATTCCGAACATATAAATTTACGTAAATAATGATATAAACATGCATAATCAAACCTATTTATTCACACTTAAGTGCAAAGACCATGAAATACTATTACTTTTTAAGCACTTATCACAATCCCCAACCAGCTTCTTGCTAGCCTTTAGCAAAGAAAGCAATAAAAAAATAAAATAAAAATAAATAAACTAAATTAAACTAACCTGAAACATTTTTATAGATTGTCAAGGTTGCATTTAGCATATGCAACAAGCCTTTAAACCATTGGGTTGGCCTAATCTATGAGTTTAAGTCTCGTGAGGGATTTCAGTGATGATACACACAAACATACTAAAATGTAAAAACCAAAATGAATAACAAAAACAAAACTATAACAAAAATAACAAAAAAAAAAAAAAAATTTCTCAGGCTCTAACTTCTCTCCAATTCATAATAAAATCTCAAACATAATTCAAATTAATATACCAAAGGGTCACATTTTTATAAAAATCAATTGCAAATCACAAATTCATGTTCCGAATTCACATAACTCTAATCTTTATAAGTTATACTCTCAATAAATGAGCTAAAAGGTTAACAAGAAAGGCTCAAAAAATGCGTAACATTGATCTCATGAAAGGATTCAAATGATAGGATTCATGAAGAAATCACATTACTATTCTCATGCGTCAATTAAAATCATCAAGAAAAATTTTCAAGTATATGATTTAAGATGAATGAAAATGCAATGACTTCAAGGGGATCTATTTCCTATTTTTATTTTGTAATAACCATCTCACCAAACTTTAGGGTCATAGTATTTAGTTATACTATTTATTTTTTCTCTTTTTTTAAACTCTTTTATTTATTTCTTTTTTTAGAGAATGGAACCATTTACATATGTGTATTTGGTGAGTGGCTAATTTTTGGCTATTTTTGTGTTGGCTTTGGAGAATCCCACATATATCTCATTTTAGAAGTCAAGTAGGAAAGAAATAGGCATACACTTTAAATTTTACTCAAACATTTAATCCAAGCAATAAAAATAAGTATATAATTCTTCATCAAATGTAAAAAATCCTAACATTCAATGCAGAATCTGTAGATATCATCTAACAATTTGAAATAAAAAATTGTTTAAAGGAGTAAAAAAATATTATCACATAGAATACAATGCTATAGGCTCAAAATATTTTCACAACATAGTCTCAACTATTTGATTCCTAAACATCAATTTTGGATTTTATCTTAATCTCAAAGTTCAAGCATGAAACACAAACTATGAATAAAAAATTAATTTTCATAATATTCTCTGGCATGTTTAAGATATCAATCAAACAGTACAAAGACTTAATCATTAACTTTAAAGTAACTAATAACATGATAATTTTGTACAAATTGAAAATTGAATCTAAGTATCCCTAAACAACTAAAAGTGAAAACAAAGCAAATAAAAATGAGTAATGTTTAATAAAAAGTTATAAAAATACCTAAATTTACTTGTAACTTTTCTTCTACCTCTAACCTAATCCTTAATGTATCAAATGTAAATTGAAGATAAAGAAGAAAAAAGAATAAAATCTATCCATTTGTTTTAGCTTAAGGTGATTATGCAAGTGATGTGATGCATCCATTATCTCAAACAATTTTATCACACAGATAGAATGATGTGTACTTCTCATAAATAACATAAATAATAAATAGTTATAAATTAAACATTTCTAAAAATCTATCCATTTCTACAAAGGTGCTAAAAATAAAATAAAATAAAATAACATTAGTAAATAAATTAATAACTAAAGTTAAGTTAAAAAAAGAAAATAAATTAAAATGTACAAATAAACTAAAATATTTTTTGAATTTTTAGTTAATAATTTTATATTTTGTTTTCAATTTTTTTGTTTGTATTTATTTTTTTTAAATTAAAACGTCACATATGTTTAGAAATAGTTTTTAAGAATTTTGATAATAAAAATTTAAAATGTTATTCTTCACATCAATGATGCCAAATACTTGATAATGATATGTCAATACATGGCAACAATCTCAAAAACTTGATGCACAAAAACTTGAAAGTCAAATTCTTAAATTTATAATAAGCTCGTGAGTACACAAATCACTTGTAAAAAATAATAAGTATACTCATAAGGCCGGTCTAAAGAGAAATTACATGGTTTTAAATAATTTAATAAATTCTTAAAAAATACATGAAAAATAAATCTAAACATTCTATTATGGTATTTTGATTTTGAAAAGATAAACTAATAACAAACAAATTAAAAGATAAAAATAAGATTGATTCAAATAATCTTAGGAACATATGTAATTAACAATCCACCGAAAATTTATGAAAATAATTACATAGTTAATTATGCTTCTTAGAATTAACTAAGCTATTAAATATATAAATTAATATTGTTGATTTTTCATTTTTTGTATTAAAATATCCTTTGATGGGTTAAGATCCTATGTTAATGAAATCAATTAATATTCTTAAGTGAGTATCAACAACTGATTAGATTAAATTATATTTTGTTTCTATGAAAGTAACAAACCATCTAAATTAGTTTTTTAGGTGGAGCACATAGTTTAAAATCTTATTCAAGGTATCAAAATTATATCCTAAAACCTAACTTTCCTATTTTAAATATATTATAAAAAATATATAGTCAATATATTTGTCAATAATAAACTTTGTAGAAATCTTAAATGAAGAAATAATCTCAATTTATTTTATAAATTTTTTTATCTAAAATAATCTTCACAAAGAAGGCAACAAAATAATATCACATAGTAATAATCAACTAGACATGCTCAAATTTAATAAATAGCTAGTAAATTAAAAATAACATTAAAAAAAATACACAAAGATTGAATTTATATATAAAATTAAATGAATATAAATAAAATATGGAATATCAATTAATGATAAATCAACGTGTCCTACTCTATAACTGTAATCTTAATCACCAAAGTATTCATTAATATACAAATATCTTCTATATTTTCTATGATCTAGAATACCTTCAAATAATCGGCCTTTACTGTTTATGAATCTAAACTATTGTAAAACTAAAACTAAAAATATGAACTGTAGTTGTTCCTAAACCCTAATATGTAAAACTACTATAGTTGTATGCAAAACCTCACACATAATGTATTTATTTATAGATAAGGCTAGTATTCTACTGGATATAGGATTAGTGTGTACCACTTATCAAAAAGATAGGAATAGTTGCAATAGGAATAAGCTACAAAATATATCTACTTCCTTTCTAAGTTAATTCATATGCCTTATTTTTTTGAACTCCTAAGATGCAATTGAGTGCTTTAGGTGTAATTCTTCATGAGTTGATCAAGTTATATATTTGAAGCTAAAAATAACTAAAATACAACATAAAATATCTATGATTTTGAACATATAAATTTACATAAATAATGATATAAATATGCATAGTTAAACTTATTTATTCACATTTAAGTGCAACAAAACCATGAAATATTAGTGTTTTTTAAGAACCATCAATATGCATTTTTGCAAATTATGTAATGCAATTAAGAAAATCTTTTTATGGCTTAAATCAAGCTCTTTGTGCCTGGTATGAGTGACGATAAGACTCTATTTATTTAGAATGGAAGATGAGAAGTGGTTGCCACACAAGTGTACATTGATGACATCATCTTCAATTCTACGAAGGATGATCTTGGTCAATATTTTTCTTTAACTATGAAGAATGAGTTCGAGATGATCTTTATTGGAGAATCAAAATTCTTCCTTGATTTTCAAGTTTAAGAATTGAAAGATGGAATTTTTCTTTCCCAAGCTAACATACCAAGGAACTTGTTAAGAATTTCAGTTTGTAAAAAGCTAAGTCTGCTCGTACTTCTATGAGTACATTTATAGAAATTTATTAAAATCCCTCTAAAAAAAGAGGTGGAATAGACTTTCTATAAGAGTATGATCAAGAGTCTATTGTATTTGACTACTAGTCATCATAGTTCTTATTCAATGTTGTAATTTGTGTAAGATTTTTGGCTTTTCCCAAATAGTCTCATATTGTTTTAGTTAAAAGGATAATTAAGTTTTTCAGTGGGACATATGATTTTGGGATATGGTATTCACATGACACAATGACTAAGCTGATTGTGTTTTCTAATGCTAATTGGGGATAATATAACGATGATAGGAAGAGTACTTCTTATGGATGCTTCTATATAGGAAATTTTTTGATTTCCTAGCATTGTAAGAAGCATAGTTTTGTGTCCCTCATGATGAATGAGGTAGAACATATAGCTTTTAGGTTGTGCTACTCTCAACTCCTATGGATGAAACAAATGTTGGGTGACTATGATATCAAGGTAAATGATCTAATCTTTCTTTGTGATAACACCAATGAAATCTTTATTTCCAAAAATCATTCAACATTAAAGCACCAAACACTTCAATATATGACACCATTTCATTAGAGATTTAGTGCAGTTAAGTACTTTGTTGTTGCGACATATCTACACTAAAATTCAGTTAGCTAATTTGTTTAACAAACCTTTAGATTCTCTCATATTTGAATCACCGAGGAATGCTATTGGTATCTATATTTCTCTCTAAGATTATAGTGTTTTATGTTCTTTATACTGTATGATTACCTGAAGAGTTGGGTGTAAAAATGGGTGTGTTTTTATCTCTTTATTGTCTTGCTTTTTTTTCTTGTAGTTTGATTATATGTGTTATGTTTCTTTTTCATGTGTTTCATTTAGTCATGCTTATTTTAATATGTCTTTATTGATTGCACGAGTGTTAGGATTTTTGCATATTGTATGCCTTCTTTTCCACATATAGGGAATTTTCTTTTATTTTATGTGTCAAAAATGAGATAAGTTTGTTTGCACAACTCTTATAGGTATGTGATGCTTTGTATGTGTAGACTACTAGTGTAGCTAGAGATCTTGAGGCTCTAGATGAGCCATAATGTTTGATATATAGTATGGAGTATGCATCAAGATGGTTGGAGCATAAGAAGATGGATAAACTTGGAGTAGGTATGTTTTGGAGTTTTTTGGTTGTTACTCGATGTTTATATATAGGAACAAATTTCTTTAGAGCATCTTGATTGATTGTCTCATGTTTTTATGTAGAGTCTGTTTTAGTTGTGTATTGTTTTACGATGGAAAGCCAAAGAGGGAGACTGTAATTCCTGTAAGCCCTTTGAGTCTTTATTTCCATTCCTACATGAAAAAATTTGAGTCTACTTGTTTTACTTAATGTTATGTCTTCTTCCTTGTAAGGACATTTATTGATAGGTCAGTACTATACATATTCACTTTATTTAAAACAATTTTTATGTTCACATTTTACACATACCACATGGATTGGTTCATACAGTATACATGCTAGATTACATTTTTGTCATTTATTTTTGTGTTATTTTCAGGTATTTGTTGAAAATTATTTCGAATATTTTGAAACAAAAAAATGAATTTTCTATGGACTCGTCTAGGTGCTCGCTATCGTGGCCAACAAATGGTGTAACAAATATTACCCTCATTGGGGGATATTTAGTACCCTCGTCACCTTGGCCGATGAGGGCTTGTCGACTTGGGCACTACAGTGGTTCGTGAGTAGCTGGTGAGGTGCCCAGACATGTAGAAATTTTCTTAATTAGAAAAATTTGGAAAACTATAAAGGTTTTAAAAATCAAATTTTCAAAGTTGAGAATTGCTTTTTTTGAGTCACTAGGACTTTATGAGTTGTTTGGTATTAGTGATTCAATATTATTTTTGAATTTTTTTTTTGAGGTTGGGTAAATTTTAAATCAGACTAACACCCCGTGACTTTGATTGCAAGCTATATTTATGTTTATGGATGTGCCATACCTTTAGGATCACTTTATATTGATCATTGGTGACTGTTCATATCATAAGATGATGGGGCTCTAGAGGATAGATAGATTCAGTTGGATCAAGTTGCTATAGAGATATCAAGAGAGGGTAACATATGTGCAGTTAGGACATGTGTCCCAACTTGAAAAGGTATATATGTTTATAATTTTATCGAGTTGTATTTATTGATTAACTATAATGAATTGTTTACTACTGAGTGGTTCCCTTATGCCACCCGAGGATGTTACTATATAGATAGGGTTTCAATATGGATTTTATTTGGTTATATTGCTATGCTTGTATGCTTTGCTATAGTTTAGTACAATCAGAGTTTAATCTGAGTATGCTTGTGCATAAGAGGTTTGATTGGGATTGGAAAACCCTTCTTCTATTTTATTGAATGTTTTCCTTTCTATTATGCCATGCTTCCTTTCTAATTTCATATGCCATGCCTGTTGTAGAATAATCTATTAGTTATAATTTTATTTATTCTTGTCATTTGCTGTACTATTTAGTATCATGCTTGTTTCTTTCTTTTTGTGTTTTTGTTTCCCCTATTTGCGAGTTTAAGGGTGAGTCTTAATAAATCTGTATCATCTTATCTTGATTGTTTATTGAGTCTTGGACTCTCTCGCTAATAATGAGCTAATTTAAGTAAAAAAATTAATTAGATATGGTTTTTTCATCTAACAATATAATTCCAATGAAATTCTTAAAAGAGCTTAACAATTAAAAAATGGTTAGATTATATTATTAAAATATTTATAATCATTTTTTCCACTCTATTAGTCAAATTATTACAAAATAATGCACTCATACTAATTATAATATAATTAAATCTAATAAGAATTTATCTAATGCTTCACAAAGGTATAATTTTCAAAAAGTCAAAACCTGCCAAATAAACTTTTCAATTCTTAAAAATATGGAAAATATATTCCCCTCTTATATTCTTCTTCCTCGATCACTTATGTTATTCTTAAATTTTTTTCTTTCCATTTGTCCTCATCCCTTTCAAGCGTTATCTCATTCTAATTCCTACACAAGCCCTCAATTGTTCTTTCTCTCCATCTCAAGTTTGGAGTTGGTAACCACTTGTAGCTAATCTTTTTGCAATTTTTTTCCTCTTGTAGATATATAATAGTCGACCCTATCCTCCATTTGGGCCATTTATACCCTTTTGAAACCTTAACTTGCTCGCTGACTTCCAAGTTGAACGATCCCACTCAACAACAAGAATTGCTCCTAATCTAAGAAATTTACGTTGTCCCCTCAAGGTCAAGGCTTTAACAATCATATAGTACAGATAATCCAAGAATTTTAGGTTTTCAATAATCATATAGTACATTTAGGTTTTCAAATTTCTAGACAATATCATTTCACTTGTTAACTTCAAGTTCGTGACCTACTCATTAGTTTTGGATGAATTCTTGTTAATAGACTTTGCATGTTATACTCATCATTCTTTGTTCAAGTGTTTTCATCCAAGGATATGTAAGATATTGCCTTTTACTTTTATCCTTAATATTATTTGTTTATATTGTTTTTCCTATAAATTAAATCCTCAACAATTGACTGATGATTTGTACTTGTTGGAAACTAAAAATAAATGCCATGAAAAAAACCAACTCTTTATTATGTCTTTTTTACTTGATTACAATTTTGAATATATGGACATTTGGTTACGTTGAAGAATATTGAGGAGTAATAAGAGTTGTAGTTTCCTCTCAAGACTATGAGGCAAGCCAAGCGAACAATTGTGCTAATGTTTCTCAAGCAATTCAGCCAAGTTAAGCCAGGAATGAGGCTACACTAAGGCGAGGAAGAGTTGATATGGACAGTATTAGTTAGATTATTACATATTTTTTTATCTTGTTGTAAAGAAATATTATTGTGTGTGAAAGTGTAGTGTTTTTACTTTGCATTTCATTACTTACATAAATACAAGCTCAACACCTTGTACAATTCAGTTTTTCTGTTATTGAATACAAATTATTAGTATTTTCTCTCATTTCCTCTCTCATTTTTACACTATAGACTTCTCAATTTCAATTTTCATACATCATATCAAAGCTTTCTAGCTTACTGAGCTTGGATTTGTATTTTTTCTTGGTCATGGATGAATCAAGAACAACACTTCTATAAGTTTATGAGTGTTGGCAATATTCATGAACAAAACATATATATGTAATTTTAGTTCTAGGTGAGTCTTTCAAGAACACTTTTCAAGCCAAAGAAACTATCAAGTTCTAAAAAACGCATCTCAGGTATATATATGTTCTTGTGTACATTAGATTTCATATTAGACACATACGAACATTTTGCATATAGGAAACGATCAATCGAGACATGTTTAGATCGATCAAGATGAGTAGATCGATCGAGAATCGATCTATCTTGACAAAAATGTCACTATAATTTAACGTCCAATTATGGTAGATAGAACATTAGATCAATTGAGAAATGATTAGATCGATCTACCTATCTTTGAAATTTATTTTTTAATACCTTAGATCGATCAAGGATTGGTTAGATTGATCAAGCCAAAATCGAGCTCGACTTAGATTAATCTAGCAATCAGGGTTACAATTTAAACCTAATTGTTTACTTGGGAAAAACATTAATATTATTGTTTTTTCCCTATTATTTACAGCTCTATAAATTGTTTAATGGACAAAATTGTAATTGGACTTTAACCTAGCATTAAGGCTTCAATCTTTCCTATTTAAAGAACCTAATGCTCCATATTTAACTAACCACAATCGAATCAAATTTTTTATTGTAAGATTTCTCTCTAACTCTATTTTGTAAAAACATTTCTAATAGGTTTTTTTCATTAGTTAATTTACCAAACACTTTTTGTTCATGTTTGATTGTTTAACAAATTTATAATATTTTTTTATTGTGCTTAAACATTTGTTCTAGGATTGCTTGTGATTTTATTTTATATGTTATTATGTGATATCATCTACCTATAATTATTCATTGCTTTAATTCATTCTAGGATATACATTGCACTTATATTTATATGCTAATGTTTCAGGTGTCAGCAGAACGGTTTCTATAACTCATGTGATTTGAGTTTATCGAAATGTTGGTTTGGATCCAAACACCTCGCTTGTAGAGACTGTGAAAGAAAGCAAAGGCTTGTAAGTAGGTTACTGGGGCATTACCTTGGTGGGTAGTTTGAGTATTAGCCTTTAATTGAACATATTTTCATAGTGGATAGTTAGGTGGTCTAGTGGATTAGTGGTTTTTCTCTTACTTCATTGTCGTGGCCTAGGTTGTTTCCACCTAAATATCTCACGTGTTATTTTACTTTTTCGTATTATTTTATTTATAGGTCATTGCATGTCTTATTGTCTACGAAAATTTTAATTTGTCATAATTCTACTAATTATCTATTCATTCCATCTAGCTAATTAGATCTCTAACTAAAAAACTTACAATCAATATCAAAGTGGGTCACTAGATATACTTAGTGTTACCTAGGACCTTGTTATGAATCATTTGAGATATGGTTATTCTAAAATACGTGCACCTTACTTTAGTAGATCTAATCACCTATATTGGAAAGCTAGTATGAAAGCCTTTCTATGGTCTATAGATGAGAGTTTCTAGAACTCTATGCTTTATGGTTGAGAGCTACCTACAGTTAACAAAGATAATGTACTTACTCTTAAACGTAAGAAAGATTAAACCATTTAAGATAAAACTGATAATAATTGGAATTAGAAAGGTATTAATGTTATCTTTAGTGTTGCGTGTGTTGATGAGTTTCATCTTATTTCTCAAATTGATATTGTTAAGCATGCTTGGAATATTTTAGAGGTTGATCATTACGGCACCACAAAAGTTAAATGAACTAAACTTCGTAAGCTTGGTATTTAATTTGAAAATCTTAGCATGAAAGAAGATGAGAAGTTATTTGAATTCTATGCTAAATTAAATGATATTGCTAACTCTTCTATTAATCTTGGTGACAAAATTGAGGAATTCATGTTGGTCAGAAAAATACTATGCTCTTTACCAGACCACTTCCATGAAAAAATCACTGTAATAGATGAAAGAAAATATGTGAACACCATTAAAATTGAGAAGCTAGTTAGCCACTTCTCACCTTTGAGATGTGTTTTCGAACTCCTATAAAGAAAAAAATGTGTTTCTTTCAATACTATAATGATTGAAGATTGTGATAATGATAATGAATAATTGATACTTATAGCTAGAAGATTGAAGAAAATATTCAACAAAAAGAATCCTCAAAGCAAATGACAATCAAGTCGTCAAAAGGATCAAAATTTAAAAGAACTCAAATTTGAGAGTTATGATGAAAAGAAATCTAAACCTAGTGGACCTCAATGTTTTGAATGTATAGGTTATATCACTTTGTAGCTAACTATAAAAAACAAAAATGGAAGAGCTTTCAACACTATATTTACTGACTCTAAAAGTGACAATGACAATGCAATTGAATCTAAAAATAGTGACACCAACCTTTTGGCTTTTACTACACCCATTGGTGAACATGTTAGTAAGTTTGATATTCATTCAGACAATGAAAAAAATGACTCTGAATTCTTACTTAATAAATTTCATATTACTAGTATTGATGAATTATTCATAGTTTTAGTAGGATGTAAAAAGAAAAATGACAGCTTGTTTGTAGAAGTAACTAGACATAATGAAAAACTAAAATCCTATGAAATAAATTTGTCGGTACTTGAAAAAGAAAAAAATTGATTTGTCTGAGCATTTTAATGATCAAATTCAAGTATTGCACGTTTAGAATAGGAAAAAAATATAGTGTAGGAACTTGAACAATCTAAAGAAGCCATAAAAAGGCTAACCATAGTAGCTAAAAGGTTGAACAAGATTTTGGATTATGCAAAGCTAGCTAGAGACAAGAGAGGGATAGGATATGTCAATGATTACACTATGCCATATTCTTCAAATTCAAGTGAGTTGTAAAACCTTCAAACATGTCTCCCTTATATGCTACACCTTCAGCATCAAAAACTGAATTAGTACAACCTTCTAAATATAGTCATAATGTTTCCTACTATACACAAAGAATAGTTGTACCTTGGATTGAAAAACAAGTTAAACTTATGCCTGTTTCTCATAATTGGGGTAGGAAAGACCATATTAGACCTAATTGTAGATAACTTGTGACATCTAATTGGGGCAGAACCGACATCGTCGATCCTGCCCGTTACTTTGGTTTTATCTATTTATAAAACTCTCGCAAGTGCACGAATCATTTCGTAGAAAATGATAAGTATACTCCCAAGGTCGATCTAAGGAAGGAATGTATGTGGTTTTTAATTTATTATTCAAACTTTTAAAAACGAAATTAAATCCTAAACATCCTGTCACGATATTTTGCGGTTTTGTGTTTTTAATCTACTTACATAAAAATAAACATAGATTCAATAAACATTTATGCAAATTTTATCATTTATAATGGTGGAGTATTTATGGATATAATAATTAAGTTAATTATGCTTGCTCATATTAATTAGGTTATTAAAGATATGATTTGATATTTATTGATTCTCTCTTTTATATGAATACCACCTTTGGTGGGGTTAGATATTCTTTGCTAACTAAACAAATCAATTAACACCTAAGGGGTGGGGTTGATAACTAATTTGGTTAATTAAATTAATTCCTTTTTCAAGAGATTGAAAATGAACCATTTAAATGCCACCTTTGGTGGGTTAGACATACTTAAACTTTATTCAAGGTGTCCAAATTAAACCTAAGAATTTAATTATCCGAGTACTAACTTTCAAGTTTTAAAATCACCATCGAAAACATGTTGTCAATACATTTTCAGATAATAATCTTATAAAAACTTTTGAAATAGAGCTTCACTCTAACTACCTAAGATTGTACCAACAAATAAAAGAGCACTACTCTAAATTAGACCGGATAATTAAACCTTAAAATCTAATTTTCGATTTAAGTTTGTAATGAAAAATAATATATTTCTCTCTAACATTCTTAATATAAAATCTTGAATAAAAATAAAATCAATTCATTTTAGAGATTTTTACCTATTTAATATTTTTTGCAAGCATAACAACGTTATTATTATATCATGTTTACAACATAATACGCTAAATTTAATCACGGACAAATTAAATATAACATGTAAGAATAAAGCATAAAAAATAAACTCAGAAGAAAATAAAATCATACGTAAGTTCGATGCTATTCCCGTTGTCGAAAACCTCCAAGCGTAAATTTGCACTCCCATTTATTGAATCAAAAAGCTAATAAATCACAATAACATAACTAGTTCTTCCCAAAAAGGGAAGAACTTAAAAACTAACTAAGAAAAGCTAAAAACTAAGAAAAACTAGAAAAACTAAAAAAACTAAGAAAAACTAGAAAAACTAAAAAAACTAAGAAATGAGAGAAAGAAAGAGAGAAGAGAATGTGTTTTGAGGTGTGTTTAGAAGTGAAGAGAAGGGGGGTATTTATAGGTGAAGATGGAGAGAAAAGTAGGGGAAAAAATGTTAAAAAATTATGAAAACGCGGAGTGTGGTGCCGACGTCATAATGATGACGTCAAAGATGATACGAGTGCGCCAGTGAAAAATGGGGCGACATGGGTGTCGGCGCTGCCGATGTAGAGCCTTGCTGACAAGACGGCGCATGAAGTGAGGTAGAGATGCACTGTATGCGCGCGCGGAACTGGACCGATCGATCGGCGTGCCGATAAGCGCGGACGCTGCTTGCGCAACAGACGCTAATCGGGCGTGCGCGCAAGCGCGATTTTCTTCTTTTTGACATTTTTGACCTTTTTTGACCCATTTTATCCAACTTTTCCATATTTATTGACCTTTCCCATTTATTTATTAATATATTTGTGATGTATTGCTTCCAAAGATTCCTCTTGAGTCTTAAGTTACGTTTTTAAGCCAAAATACCTGAAAAACAATAAAAATACCCGTGATTCCGAAAAAGATAAATATATATAAATATATGATAAAACATATAAATATATATATATATATATTAATCAATTAATGTGCATAAAATCATGGTTATTTTAGTGCTTGTTGAGCACTTATCACAACCCCCAACCAGCTTCTTGCTAGTCCCTTAGCAAGAGAAGCGATAAAAACTAAAAATTAAACTATCCTAAATCACTTCCGTAGATTGACACGGTTGCATTTAGCCTATGCAACAAGCCTTTAAACCCCTAGGTTGCCCTAGTGGACGAGTTTGAGTCTCGTGAGGGTTTTCAGTAATGATACCCACAAACATTGAACTAAATGTAAAAATTAAAAGAAATAATAACAACAATCAACTTAAAAACTAAAATTACAACAAAATCAAAAATTTTAAGAATAAAAGAAAACAACATATCACAAAAATGTCTCATACTTTTTAATCTCCTTTAAGATCATAATTAAAATCTCAAGCATAAGTTATTTTAATCTTTTTAAACAATCATGATTTATTATAATAATTAGTCGGAAATCATTTTCATATTTCATATAAAAAATGTATCAATTTAATTTCACTCAATTTCAGTGTCATAAATCCGAATTCGCTTCGATTCTATTCCTCACAAGTCAATACTCTCAAAACACTAAATCCTATGGGTTCAAACACTCATACTAATTTATATGCGAAAGAGTTGATGTATAGAAATGAACTAATATGTTCGCATATGTATAAAGAAGAAAGGCTCAAAGTGTTATTTTGACGTTGATCTCATGGAAGGAATCAAATGTATAAATTATAAAGATATCATATATAAAAATTATTTTCATGCATAAATCAAACTCATTAAGAAAAAATTTCAAGATATATGCCTTTTACAAATGAAGAAAGTGCAATGACTTTTTAGGGAATTACTTCCTATATCTTTCTTTTGTAATTAGCCTTTACTCACAACTTTGTAGGCAATGTGGGTCATAGTATGTAGATTATACTATATATTATTTCTCTCTATATTTTTCTTGATATTTTTCTGAAGATATTTTTCAATATATATCAATTGTTTAGAGAGTCAACCCATGTACAGATTGTACATTTTTTTTTTAGGATTTTGGTGAGTGGTTAATTTTGTGGCTTTTTTGTTTGATCTTGGTTTAGGTAACCCCGTATATGTCTGTTTTTTTAGATACCATACAAATGAGATAAAAGGATATACTATCAATATCTACTCAAATCATTTAATCTAAGCAAAAATAATAATAAAAAATATACGATACTTTATTAAGATGAGAAAAAAATCATACATTCAATATTAATGCCTATAGAGATCATCTAAGAATTTGAAGAAATAAGAAATGTGTTTGGAGTAGAAAAAATATATATTTCACTCTCAATAAGGGAAATTAGGCTCAAATTATATCTCACAAAGGTAGTCTCCACTAAAACAAATTTATAAACACCGATTTTGGGTTTAACATAATTTCTACATCTTATCAAGAAATACTAGTTATGACAAAAATTAACTAATTATCAAAAATAATTACATAATATTTCATGATATGTTTTCAAAAATTAATCTAACAGTACAAAAGACTTAACTATTTACTTAAATTTGATTTAAAGAAATGATAAATTTTTGTGAGAAATTTTTTTTTTTTAAATTCCAAAATTACTAAATCACACAAAAAAAAAATTAAAACCAAACACAAAAAATGAAGATGTGAACATAAAAAAGAAAAAATTAATAATTGTTTTTTTTTTTGAAATTTTTTTTTTTTGAATTTTTAAATTGTTAAATCTTTTTTTTTCTTTTCTAATTAAGCATAGTAACTTTTCACCACCCCCAACCTACAACTTACATTGTCCTCAATGTAACAGCTGTAAATTAAAGATAAAGAGAAAAGAGAAGACAAATTACCTATTTCTTGAGAATGTGTAAGTAGTAATGGAGAAATGCAGGTGCATTCATCATATTCATCATTAAAGTGTATACAGACAGAATGCTGTGACTTCTAACAACTCAAAAAATAATTTTAGTTTTACAATTTAAAAATTATTTACATATAATTAAACTAAAATAAACAATAAAATTAAGTATATAAAACAAATAACAAAAAAAAATTACCTAAAATGATGGGTTGCCTCCCATCCAAATAAGGTTTAACGTCTTAAAGGCGTAGCAGGATTTCATTTTAAGTAAACTCAATGTCTCCTCATCAATGAGTCAATCAAACCTACAAGTAAGACAAGGTTGTCTACCTATACTTTTTCAGTCATGTCCTATGGATTTTTAAATTTTTCTGTACTTAAAACTAGGGACATGCGTGTGAGTTTTAGATAATCCATGTCTAGGTACAAATCAAATAATTAAAGGCATCAAAACACAATTGTACCTAGATCAAACAAAACAACTAACTCCTTAGATTGTAATTAAAGCTTTAAAATTTTGGGAGATAGTTTTGAGAATTTTTTTTTTAATTTTTAAGTTAAAATAACATAATCAAGATAACCAAGAAAGTGCTCCCGGAAAGAATGGTGGGGCAAAGGCTCCTTAAAACCATCCTCCTAGGCAGAGCAACGCTCCCAGGAAAGACTAGTGACACAAAGGCTTCCGCGAACTAGTCTCCTAGACATTTAACTCCTTAGATCTTTACTTTTCATGCTATTAAAATTAAGTTAATTAAGTTGTTAAGTTAAAATTTAAGTTAATTAAGTGAATAAAAAGGTAGGTTAATTAAGTTAATGAAAATCTAAGTTAATTAAGTTAGTAAATTAAATTAATATAAGTTAGTAAATTAAGTTACTAAAAACCTAAGTTAATTAACTTAAACCGAAAATTAAAAAAAAATAGTTAAAAAAAATTTGAAAAAAAAAAAAATTTAAACCAAAAATAAAATAAATTGAAAAAGTAAAAGAAAAATAAAAAAAAAAAATAAAAGAGAAAAATAAAAATTAAGCCAAAAAAAAAATAAAATAAAATAAATTGAAAAAAAAATAATTGAAAAAGGTAAAAGAAAAAAAAAGAAAAAGAAAAACAACAAAAATAAAATAAAAAATAAAAATAAAAAAATTGAAAATAAAGTTTTTGATTTTTTTTGATTTTTTTGATTTTTTTTGATTTTTTTATTATTCTTATTTATTTATTAATTTAATTTAAAATTTATTTACTTTTTTTTTACCAAAATTTCAAAATGCAAAATTATTTTATTATTCATGCTATATTTTTTTATTTATTACGAAATTTAAATTTGAATTTTTTTTTACTTTTCACAAACAACAAAATTTTTTATTTTTTTTAATTTTTTAATAAAAAAATCACAATTATTTACAACACAAAAGTTTTTAAATTTTGATAAATAATTTAAAAACGCTATTCCTTTCAAGAACGTAGCCAAAAATTGATCAGGCGTAACCGACATCGCCGATCCTGCTACATTTTTGGTTTTATCTATTTATAAAACTCTCGCAGTGTACCTAATCATTTCTCGTAGAAAATGATAAGTATACTCCCAAGGTCAATCTAAGGAAGGAATGTATGTGGTTTTTAATTTATTATTCAAACTTTTAAAAACAAAATTAAATCCTAAACATCTTGTCACGATATTTTGGGTTTTGTGTTTTTAATCTACTTACATAAAAATAAACATAGATTCAATAAATATTTATGCAAATTCTATCTATTAAAACAGTGGAGTATTTATGGATATAATAACTAAGTTAATTATGCTTGCTCATATTATTTAGGTTATTAAAGATATGAATTGATATTTATTGATTCTCTCTTTTTTGTATGAATACCACCTTTGGTGGGGTTAGATATTCTTTGTTAACTAAACAAATCAATTAACACCTATGGGTGGGGTTGATAACTAATTTGGTTAATTAAATTAATTTCTTTTTCTAAGAGATTGAAAATGAACCATTTAAATGCCCTTTCAGCGGGGTTAGACAATTTTTAAACTTTATTCAAGGTGTCCAAATTAAACCTAAGAATTTAGTTATCCGAGTACTAACTTTCAAGTTTTAAACCACTAACAAAAACATGTTGTCAATACATTTTCGATAATAATTCTTATAAAAACTTTTGAAATAGAGCTTCACTCTAACTCGGGCGATTGTACTAACAAATAAAAGAGCACTACTCTAAATCGCATGGGATAACTAAACCTTAAAATCTAATTTTCAGATTTAAGTTTGTAATGAAAAATAATATATTTCTCTCTAACATTCTTAATATAAAATCTTGAATAAAAATAAAATCAATTCATTTTAGAGATTTTTACCTATTTAATATTTCGCAAGCACAACAACGTTATTATTATATCATGTTTACAAATAGCCAACACAGTTAAATTTAATCACAGACAAATTAAATATAACATGTAAGAATAAAGCATAAAAAATAACTGTAAAGAAAATAAAATCCTTACAGAACTTCGATGCTATTCCCGTTGTTGGAAAACCTCCAAGAGGAATTTGCACTCCCATTTATTGAATCGAAAAGCTAATATATTACAAAAACATAACTAGTTCTTCCCAAAAAGGGAAGAACTCTAAAACTAAGAGAAATTAACTAAAAACTAAGAAAAACTAAAAAAACCTAAAAATCTAAGAAAAGAGAGAAAGAAAGAAGAGAAGAGAATGTGTTTTGAGGTGTGTTTAGAAGTGAAGAGAAGGGGGGTATTTATAGGTGAAGATGGAGAGAAAAAGTGGGGGAAAAATGTTAAAAAATTATGAAAACGCGAGTGGTCACGACGCCATAATGATGACGTCAAGACCATGACGAGGCAGCGTCGTGAAAATGGGGCGAAATGTGTCGGTGCGTATTCAGGCCGGCGCCAGGGCCGATGGCAGAGCGCGCGTCGGACGGGCGTGGTTACACTGCTACAAGCGGTCAAGGCGGCGGCGCGATTTTCTCCTTTTTGACATTTTTGACCTTTTTGACCCATTTTATCCAACTTTTCCATATTTATTGACCATTCCCCATTTATTTATTAATATATTTGTGATGTATTGCTTCCAGTATTCCTCTTTGAGTCTTTAAGTTACGTTTTTAAGCCAAAATACCTGAAAAACAATAAAAATACCCGTGATTTCGAAAAAGATAAATATATATAAATATATGATAAAACATATAAATATATATATATATATTAATCAATTAATGTGCATAAAATCATGGTTATTTTAGTTCTTTTTGAGCACTTATCAACATCTCTATTCTTTAACAATTTCTTTCATGCTAGATATTTTGAAATTAATTTTCATCATCCATATATGAATGTTGCATTTCCACCAATGATGAAAAAGAAAAGTAAAGGAAAAAAATAAGGGTAAATCCAAAAACATGTCAAAAATAACTAAGTCAATTGAATCCAAAACCAAAAATGGTACAAAACGAAAATTCAAGAAGACTTGGATTAGGAAAGATTGTCATTTTTTGATCAACTGACCGTCTCTCTCTTTCACTTAGGAATTTTTATTTTGTGCATGATTGACCCTAGGTAAGCATGTTAGTTTGATTAGTTTAATTGTTTATTTCTAATTTTGCTTTAGTTCATTTCAATTTACAAAGTAAGTAGAACTTGTTCTAACATTGAAATAAACTTCAAATATTATTTTGGATCATGAAAATAAATACTTTATATAACTTGATTTATCTTGATTGATTATTCATTATTTATTTGAGTATCATGTTCTCTACATTTATATTTTTCCTTACATATGGTGATTGATGTTTAATAAGAACTCATTCACATACTCATTGGACACATATGTATATCGTGCTTGAAGTTTATAATTTATTATGTGAGATTTTAGGGTTTGATATAACCTTAACTATTAAATTTTATTTGAGCAGCTCTACCTTACACTTTATAAAATGTTGTTATAGAGAGACATCTATTTTTAATAAGGCTACCTACTGTGATGTGTAAAGCTACCTAGTGAGTGGATATGGCAACCTCAGAACTAGTGTGAAAGTCATCATGTTAGGTCTTTTGGCTCGTGTATATTTTCTTCAAAAAATATTAATAAATACAAAAATAATTTCATACACAAAAGGAAAGAGTTACAAATGGTTATACAGAAAGAAAAATAAATAATCAATCCCTCGTATAACAAATTATCATAAATATTGAGAGGGAATTCAAAAAGAAAAATAAATAACCAATCGCTCATATAAAAAATTATCATAAATAATGAGAAGGAATTAAAAAAATACTAATTTAGTTCTCGGTTAGATAATAAAATTTTGATTTCGTGCAAATTTGAATTCAAATGTAACTTTTGATGATAGGTGATGCTCTTTTTCTTGAAATCTTTCATAACTAATCATGAATAGACTAATCGATATACTCTATAGTTTATATATTTTTAATACTTTGAACAATTATCAATATGTTTCCATACGTGTGGAAGAATGTATGTATGCTTTATCATAATATTGATGCATATTGTGAATAATTCAATTTTGTTAAAGAATGATTTTTATTTTAAAATTGATTATTTGAGTGAAGTTCATG
Source organism: Hippophae gyantsensis (assembly GCA_030763125.1). Classification (NCBI taxonomy): domain Eukaryota; kingdom Viridiplantae; phylum Streptophyta; class Magnoliopsida; order Rosales; family Elaeagnaceae; genus Hippophae; species Hippophae gyantsensis. The sequence goes on from CM061029.1 coordinate 40,557,553, forward strand.
TTTGAATAAATCTACTACCTTGATATTTTTTAAAAAAGGTATTTTTCTTAAATCTTTTTCTGAAATTTTTATTAATTTTTTATTTTGAGTGTTTATGTGAAAATTTTGAGTAGATATAGGACTTAGGGAGAGTTTTGCAATATTTAAAAATTATGATTATCGATTGATCAAAATATGAATGTCAATCAATTGACATTAATCTTGATCAACCGAATAGTTTCAGTTTATATACTCTTGTTCCTTTTTAGGCACCTTCTCAATTTTTACTCAAAAGTCTATTAAATCCACTCATTTTTTTTCTTTTACTTAGAATTGATTTCTATTAAGGTTTCTAGCATCAATCTTTACGAAAATTATCACATGTAATCATAAATCACTTCAACCCTTTTTCTCCACTTTTTCTCATTTTCTCCTTAAAAAACATATTTTTTTATTCAATAATTATTATATATCCCCTCCTTTACCCCAAAAATAGCTCATCAAGCAATGTTTTTTTGCAAAATCTCCATTAATTTGAGTATATTTTAGTTGAAGGGGAATTTTAGTATTTTTAGGTTTGTGTTTAGTTTTTAGTTGTCTGCTAGATGATGTGAACTCCCTCACGGTGTTCATGCTCCATATTTCTCTCAATGGTGGATGATGAATCTGAAATAAGGTATCAAACTACTATGTCTATACGTCCAATTTTGTATGAGCATGGAATAACTTGGATTGATCGAGTTTCATGAAATAGGAATCACACGAGCCATTAGGGCTCTTGGTTAGCAATCATTGTTCACACCCTCAAAATTATGTTGCCCTACTATTGTTCATGAATTTTATGCCAATGTTAACTTAAAAATTTTTCACCCTGGGCCAATGAGTTATATTGTATTGGAAAAGGAATTACAATCAATGTAAGTATATTCATTCAGGATAAAATTGTAAACCAATCTCAGATTGTTAACTTGAGGATCGATCTTCCTCATGGTTATGTCATCACACAATTGATTCTAGCTTTGGGTGTGCATGAAAAAAGATTATGATTTAGTTCAATTGATGGGTAACATTAAAAAGTCAACCATCTCAAGATCATCTACCTTGACTTCAAAGAGATAGAGATCCACTGATGCTGGTATTAGTGGAAGAGGAGCCACTGATATTGGAACCAATGGCAAAGCTATATATGATATTTTTGGAGATAAGGATATGAAAAATATTCTTGCTTTTGACCCTTCTCATCATGACTTAATTGAATGAAATGCACACAAAATAGAAGCATTGTCAACCAAAGTGGATGGTATGGAAAAAAGAATGATTAACATGGATGAATTACAAGAAGCAATGTATCACATGATCAAATATATCCCCTCAAAATATGGGTTTTAACCTCTAGAACAATGATTTATATTTATCATGTTTTGTAGTTTTGTACTTTTTTAGTGGTTGTTTGGAAGTTATTTTATTTTTAACTTTTCATATTTTGAAGTGTATTTGATATATGTTTGCTTTTGTACATAGATCATATCGATCAATACACTATAGTTTCTTCGCCTACTAGTTTGTACTTCATCTATATGTTGCTTATTTTTTTGAATTTGCTTTCAGTTTTCATATTCATCTTAAATAAAAATGCAACATTCATGCTTTTTTTGTTATTTATTCACATGCCAAAAAGGGGGAGAAAAATTAGAATATTAATTGAAAAATCTACAAAAAAGGGGTACAAATTTAGGGGAGAGAATTACTTTGAAAATCTAAAATTTTATTTGGAGATATTACATAGAGGGGGGAGTTTCTTAAATTTTCTATCTCATTAATTTCTCACTTTAATGAATATTCTTAACTTTTCTATTGCTATATACACTAATCTAATGAGCAATGAGTTTTTTGGGACACGTTATTTGGTTGTTTATGTTTTTCTCTTTTAGTGTAAATATGAGTTGTCAAGATTTGAGTGAAGATGGTTCATCGGATCATAGGATATTTTCACTGTGTAAAATTCCTTTTCCTATAAGTGTTATCTAGTGAAAGAGAGGTTTTGTCACATGAATATTCTAAAGGGGGATATTGTAAGCTTTATGAGTGTTGGTGATATTCATGTACAAAACATCTAAATGTAATTTTAGTTCTAGGTGAGTCTTTTAAGAATACTTTTCAAGCCAAAAAAAATATTGAGCTCTAACAAACACATCTAAGGTATATATATGATCTAATGCACAGTGGATTCATTTTAAATACATAGGAACATTTTGCATATAGGTCACTCAATCGATCGAGACATATCTAGGTCGATCAAGGTGAATAGATATATTGAGAATTGATCCACCTTGATCAACATTCCAAGTATTAGCTAAAAGTGTTTGATAACTCTCTAACTTAAGTTTATCAAAACATTGGTTTAGATTAGAATACCTCGCTGCTAGAGATTGTGAAAGAAAGCATAGGCTTTTAAATAGGTTACTTGGAAGTATTACCTTGGTAAGTAGTTTGAGTCCTAGACTTATAATTGAACATATTTTCATAGTGGATGGTTAGGTGGTTCCATGGACCGGTAGTTTGTCTCTTATGTCATTGTTGTGGCCTAGGTTGTTTCCTCCTAAAAATCTTATGTGTTATTTTATTTTTCCATATTTTTTATTTACATACTGTCTACAAAAATTCTAATTTTCCATATTTTTGCTAATTATATAATCACCACCCTCTAGCTAATTACATCTATAATAAAAAAAGATTTCAACTTCATACACACAAACTAGTTATTGCAATTGTGATGGCTCAAGAACACATGTTGAGTTATAGTTTCCTCTTAAGAATGTGAGTCAAGTCAAGCCAACAATTTCATAATGTTTCTCAAGCTGCTCAACCATGCTAAGTTAGGAAGGAGCCTACACTAAGGTATGGAAGAGTTGATGTAGAGGGTATTAGTTAGATTGTTACATATTTGTTTATTTTACTATAAACACTACTACAAAAATGGGTATTAAAGTCGGTTAAAAACCGACTTTAAATGAAATGACTTAAAATTTAAAGTCGATTCATGCGATGAATCGACTTTAATTTTTTTTTTAAAATTTACTCATTTTCTATTATACTCAAATAAAAACCTGTATTCGAGCAGGAAAAAAAACCAAAATCAGTTTAGCAAATAGTTCAAATAATACAAATATTCAAAAAATAAAATATTAATTAATAGCAAAAAAATTCCCATGGTTTTTTCTATTTTATTCAAGATTATCATATTATTCTCCTGATGTTATAATACAAACCTACATATATAATACAAAAATTTATACACATAAATAATAACACTTAGTAACAAAAAAAATATGAATAATAAGTTCGTAAAATTTATAGAAATACTAACAAAAGTAAATGAAGTGACAAAATGAAGGAAAAGAAGAAAAAATGGTGTTTTGTAAGTGAGAAATGGGTATAAAAAATTTGAGTATTTTGCTCAAAAAAATAGGGGATCTAAAAGATTAGTTAGAGAGGAAGAAAACCCACTAACCGGCTCTGGAATTGGTAGTCGTAGGTGGCCGGAAAATGAGAAAGAGTAGAGGAGAAGTGGATGAGGTTTTGGGTTTTTTAGAGTTATGCAACGCTTGGAATAGTTTCTTTCTGGGGAAGAAAGAAGAGAAAAAAATTTATCCACGTGTGTAGCATCGGTTCCACGTGTCAACTGATGCTATGCTACATGGGTAGTGTCAGTTCTAAGTGTCAACCGATGCTATGTTACGTGGATAGTATCGGTTCCAAGTGTTAACCGACACTATGCTATGTGGATAGCGTTGGTTCCAGGTGTCAACCGACGCTATACTACGTGGATAGCATCGATTCACCACTTCAATCGACGCTACGTCTATGTGTAGCATCGGTTTGTCACGTCAATCGATGCTATGTTTCGTAGCATAGTATAGATTGTGAAAGTATGGAACCAATGCTACACGTGGATGTAGCGTCGGTTGACGTGGTGAAACGATGCTATCCACGTAGCGTAGTGTCGGTTGACACCTGGAACTGGCACTACGTCTACGTATAGTGTCGGTTCAATACGTCAACCGAATTTTAATTCATTATAAGTCGATTTTTTTCAAAAACTTACTTTACATATCAACTTAAATACCCATTTTTATAGTAGTGAAAGAAATATTATTGTGTGTGAAAGTGTAGAGGTTTTTTTATGAAGATTATTATGATCTATAAATTGCTATGTTTTTAAGTATCTATTTTATATTTTATTTTACTATTATATTGTTTTAGAAGGTATTTTTATGTTTTATTGGTTAAAGTGTTTTTAGAAGAATCTTAGGCAAACATGAGTAAAAGAGTGAAAATGAGGTAGTTAATTGTAACTTACACACAAATTACACAAGTTCAAACAAAACAAAACAACAAGGACCATAAATTCAATCCACAATGTAGCTTAGACTTATTTCATGCATTGGCGAGGTGCTCTAGGGTTCCTATTGGTTATTCTGGGATTCCTATGCACACCACAGCTTAGCATTGTCCATAATGCTACACAATTAGTAATTGTGTGTTTTTCGGAAATCAACGAGTGCTACGACCCAACATGAACTGCAGCATAGAATAGAGCATCTTGTGACTCGAGTATCAAAAATTGCTAGAAATCCTAATACTTGTGGTGTACATGTTTGATTCCTAAATTAAACCTATAACTTCACCCTAAAATTTTCATAAATAATATTAAGTCTTTCCAGCTCCCATAGCCATTTCCCACACTTTATAATTAAGAAAACAAAGAGAACCTCCTAATTGTGAAGTAAATTCCAAGGATTTGAAAAAAACGGATAACTAATTTAGAGATTTCAAATCACAAATCAAGAATGACTATTTTTATTGTTCTATCTTATTTTTCTCTCTGTAATCTAATGTTTTTTTAGTTTTATTAACAAGTGTGAAATTAATTAAAATTTGTTATTTTTTTGTATATGGGATTTTTAGTATTGTTTCCAATGAATGGAATAATAATTATATGGTTTAAACAAATAAATTTTTTTGAATTTATTTCTTTATGTTCTTCGTATCATTAATTATAAATTAATGATGAATCAAATCTTGATTATAATTAAAGAAATTATTTTTGGACTAAGCATTAGAGACATCATCTGTATTTGCTTGTGAATTAATGATTACGAGTCTAATTTAATTTCACTAATCAATTTCAAGCCCGGTCTAAAAAGTTATTAATTTATTGAGATTAAAGTAGACGATTTAAATTATCTTTAATTATAAATTAATGATGAACCAAATCTTGATTTATAATTAAAGAATATATTTATCTTAGTTTTACCAATTAATTAATTTTAAACTCAATTTAAAAAGTTGTTAATTAATTGAGAATTATGGTTTGTATATTTTCTTTAGGTTTACCCATTAATCAATTTCAAGCACGATTTATGAAGTTATTGATCATTTGAGAATTATGGGAACTCACCATCATCATTGGAGGTTCGCTTATTTAAAAGAAAAAATTAATAAATTTAACTCTTTATCTAAATTATTTAATTTGTTCTTTCCATGATGGGTTATCTGAACTAATATTCCATATTCGTTCATAATCCTTAATTTTAACTATAATTCAATTTACTTGTGACAACTTAGTTATTTAAATCAATATAAAATTTACGGTCTTTTTCTCTCAACCGACACCTAATAGAATGTTCATAATTATTTTTCTTAACTAATTTAGAAAATATTTTAACTTTTTAAAATAAATTGCCAAATTCTTTAGCGACATCAGGGTGAACTTATTCTTAATTTACTAGTGTTTGTGTACTTGTGAGCAACATAGATTTGTGCATTACTTTGCATTTCATTACTTTTATAAATATACACTCAATACCTTGTACGAGTTAGTTTTTATGTGATTGAATACAATGATTAGTATTTTCTCTCATCTCCACTATCTTCTCTACTCTCTAAACTGCTCAATTTTAGTTTTCATACATCATATCAAAGATTTCTATCTTAGTGAGCTTGGATTTGTGATTTTCCTTGGCCATTGATGATTTAAGAACAACACTTAATACAATTCAATTTATGATTGCACCTATGATGGCTCAGACAAATTGTGCAATTTTTTATTTTCATAATATAGTACTAGCAATCAAGCTAAATGAAAATAAATTTACAATCTAGAAACATTAGATCCTTAATATCCTTAAAAGCCTTGAAGTAGAGAGTTATATTCTTGAAGAAGAACCAAAGGAGTTCATGAATGGATAGATTAATTAGAGTTACAAGAATTGGAGAAAATAAGATTAGATGTTTGGGTGTTGGCGTATGAGTTGCATGAGTGATGATGTGCTAAAGAAAATCTCAGGATTTGATACATCAATAAAGACTTGGCTTATTCTTGAGATTTTTTTTGCATATCGATCTCGTGTAAGAGCTATTCAGCTCAAGGGAGAGTTGTAGAACTTAAAGAAAGTTTTTCTCTCTATAGTTGGTTATTTATTAAAGTTTAAGAGTGTGTCTGATGAGTTAGCTAGTACAAGATATTGTATTAATGAATAAGATAAGAAAATGTATGTCCTTAGTGGACTTGATGAGAACTTTGACAATGTGTTCTCAACAATCATAAAGAAAATTCATACTGAGAAAATAACAATTGATGATGCAAAGCCTTTATTAGGGAGAACAACAACTTATATTTCACCTTTACCTAGTGTGAACATGAGTGTTAAAGATTCAGATTCATCTTCAACATCTTAAGTTATCGATCAAAAGGATCTTAGGAAGAATCTTGATAGTATAATCTCTACAATGAATGCTATGACTCTTGGAGTAGAAAAAATGCTTAGCCTCAACAAGACAACTAGATCGATCGAGACCCTTCTCCATTCATTTAACCTTAAATGATTTCCAACTTGAGAATGCTTTATTGAAGTTTGATCGATCAACCAATGGCTCAATCAATCGAGTCCCTTTTTAGATTGATTGAAACTTGCTTTTTATTCTTCCCTAACTTCTCAATTGATCTCGATCAATCAAGTGTCACATTTTTGCTCCAAATGCATGTTTTTGCCTTTTTTTGCTCGTTTCATCCCTAAACTCTTACATAACATAGAATAAACATATAAAGCACATGAGGAATGATAATTTATTGTAAACATGTGAGAATTGATGGAAAAATATTTGTATAAAATGGTCTCAACTCCCCCACACCTACTCTTTACTAATCAGTGAGCAAATACAAAATAAGTCATCAAAAACACAGTTTTTAATATTTCATCTTATGGGCATAATAGACTAATATTCCAAATCCTAATAAAAATTAGCAAGGATCCATAACCATTTCTTTGCTCTAACATTCTGCATAATAATATAGCTCAAAGTGAGTGTGTGTAGTAACCTTGTTCATGACAATCAAACTATGTAATTTAAACCAGTAAAGGCTTAGTGCATTCTCTTAGAATATAACCATATTTTAGAGTTACATTAAGAACCAAAGGAGTTTTTCTAAAAAAGTTACATCTCCACTCACCAAAGGTATTTACTAAAATCAAAAGGGCTTTCATTTAGTTGTAATGTGGCTAGGCTTGTTAGTTCAATCAAATTAAAGGGAAAAAGGGGAAAAAGAAGAAGACAAAAGTTCATGGATCCATGAATTAAGAGGAATAGATTTGTAAACAACACTATCCTAAGAATAATCATGTTGAGAAAGTAGGGTCAAATTTCTTTGTTTTAGAGTCAAGCATCATTATTAGCTTCTTTATCTTTTCTTTTTACTATTCTTTTCCAATACTCAGCTTCTTTTCCTATTTTTTTCAGCTTGTCTCTTTATTATTATTATCATCATATTTTTTATATGGGTTACATATTGTAGAAAGGGTTGTTTTTCCAATATTAGGAATTTTATCAATTATAACACAATTTTGACACTCTTAAATCTCATTATAGTATTACCATAGTTTATTTTTTATTAAACTCCATTTTTTTAACTTTAGGGTATGACTAGTGTGTTTGGTTTAAAGGGTAAGGAGTGGGTACAAATAATTTGCTCATGTAGGCTTAAATTGTTCATTAAAGGAGTTTTTCTTGTAAGAATAACAACAATAAAGGTATGACAATATGGCTAAAAAGAAAGTTAATCATAATGCTTTAATCATTTTACATAAAATACTCGATCAAAATTCGATTTGAAAAAACTAAGAAATATCTCTAGCAACTTAATCATACTCATTTGAATTAAAATAATATTATTTAAAATTTATATTGCACATCATAAATTCAAATACATAATTCATTATATCACCAATTTAGCTACTTATGCATGCAAGTTTTGTGCTATATTATCACAAAGTCTAGCCTCAAGGATATCAGCATTATACTAACATTCATTATCATTCAAAATCTTTTAGTTTTAAGCATTTATGATCAATTATATTAAAAACAAGGAGGAAGATCTAATTGTTATTTCCAAGCCCACCTATTCATCCTAGCTATCCTAAAAATACAATAAATAATCTTAAAAACTGAGAAAATTGTGTTACATAGAGCATACTGATCCTAAAAGATACTAAACTTAATAAAGCATAACAATAAAAAAAATAAAGATAGAGATATGTTAACACTCCTCTATACCTAATTGTTACATTGTGCTCAATGTAAGCATTTGAATATAAGTAATGTAAAAATAAGTTGAAAGGGATTAGAAAACAAATCTGAGTCGATTACCTCCTTCAAAGCACTTGGTTTAATTTCGTTAGCTAGTTATGAATTAGAGTGGGCTATTTTCACAATAATCGGGGTACTTCATTCGAAAGTCTTTTCCTTAGTTATCGAGGTACTTCATTCCTTCAAAAATGTTGAAGTTAATTATCTACCCCATTGAATTCAAGAGTTTGCTCCACACTTTGCACATCTATCTTGGAATGGGCTATTTTCCTCAATGATCTCTACAATAATCATAGTGTAGAATTGGTACAAGAATTATCACTCATGTCCAATACATAGAATTCTCCTGGGAAGATTATTTCATCTACTCGCATTAAGACATCCTCGATAACACCTATATCCCATATAGGATATAGGTTGGGTGCCATGAGATTGTATGTGTGGCATGCTTGGTATGGATGGTGGCATGCTTGGCATGGATGGTGGCATGCTTGGCATGGATGGTTGCATGCCTATCCAATATGGCATCCCTGGTTATAGTATGATGTCATGCCTAACATGTGTTGTGATTGATATTCTTTTAAAGTGGAAATCTCACTTAACATTGAGGACTTAAAAGGAGTTGAGTTCTTCTTCAATTTTACTGTACTTCTCCTTACTGACCATCTGAGGCTTTTGTTTTAGAATGTTAACATACTCCATATAACCATCATATTGGCTTCCTTCCCTAACATGACCAGGATTCTCACATCCAAATGTATGATATATAGCATCTCTCCCTGGCTGTTGGATTATTTTACCCCTAGATATTTGTTATTGAACAGCTCTCTACAAATAATAAAGCAAACAAACATATCATACATTATTACATCAATTAGCAAAAATTATAAGCACTTTGTGTCAAGTTAAATTACTAACCAACTTATTTAGTTGTTCTTTTCCTCGCTTAGTCATTAGTCTTGACTTCTTCATTTTAGGAGTCTTTGTTTCTATGTACAATTCAGATCGGGTAACCGGTCTACCCAATTCAGCTTCCTATATAAATTATATAAATTTATTAACCATGACATCAACTTAAATTTGATGAAAATAAATGTAAAAAATATTTATAAATTAACATAAACTAATAATATCAATCTATATCTAACTTCAGGATTTGAAGACTTCCCAGTACAGTTAGGAAGAATATTATGCATTTGTATATTCTGATGTTCTTCCCTAATAATTTGAAATTCATTCATACGTCTATAATCCATAAATTCTTTCCAAACTTGAGGTGTAATCCAGGGGTGTCCTTTAGGGATTTTCTAGAGCTCTACTTCATCAAGTGGTTCCAAATATGAAAACACATAATTTCTAGCCAATTTGGAAGTTTTGTATTCTTTCCACGCCTTATTTGCATTCTTATAACACTTGCTCTTCCAAGTGTCATTGACTTTATAATGATTCTATAAAAACACACTACAAAAGATGAGATATAATACAAAAAAGATATAATATATGTAATTAGTTATAAAATATAAGAGACTTACACAAATGGTTTTCCATATTTTTACTTTTCAGCTTTATCAACCTGAGTCCAATCATTTATATTGATTGGTATACTTGACTTCACAAGTCTACCAATAGAGGATTTTAATTTTTGGCCATTTTCCCCTATTGGATTACCAGTAGCATCAAATAGAACAGGTACTCTATCATCTGTGTTAAGTGAAGCATCAAGTATATTTTCCCAACCCCTTCTTTTCAAATGCCCCAATGGATCATTTGGATCTACAAGCTCTGGTAGCCTAGGATCTATGAAATATCTATAAACAATGATGAAATATAAATTAATTGATAATTTTAAGTCCATACATATAAACATCCAAGAGTTATTAGAAAAATCTAGAACATACATATGTTTAATTAGGTTGTTGATCGTATACATATATTCCTTCACAATCACTTCGAGCCCATGATGAAGAATCATCATCACTAACTAGATCATCACATACATTAGGCAATTTTTTTGAGAAATGACTAATATTGGATAATGTATCAAGCATAGGATCATCATCTTCTAAAATATCACAATCGTAGAACTCTTTTTATGGAGGCATTAACACAATAAACCATCTTGTGTCAATTTGATTTCTCACGCAAAATACTAGTTTTGCATGAAGTGCTAACGTGAAAGGATCATCAGTGTGACTTATCTTGGATAAATTTGCAAGGATAAATCCAAAATCATCTATTTTATATCCAACATTGATAACATCTTTGACCCAATCACACAAGAATACTGTTTATGGAAGACCTCATAATCGAGTTCCCAAATTTCTTGAATTATACCATAATATGTTATATCAGAAAGCACACGATTGCCATCTTTTGAACTGGCAAATTGCATAGTTTGTGCAACCATCTTCACCCCACTATTCTGATTTACTCGGACTTTGTTCCTTGCTTTAGTCGTAAACCTTGATCCATTAATTGTGAAACTAGAAAATGATTTGACATCGAATTTTGGACCATGTGCAAGCCATTCTAAACTTTATGTTATTTTATGATTGGGTTTGTTGAGTTCAACTCGAATCTATGCATATAAAAACATGAAATGTGTTTAAAGCAAAATTTTAAAACATTGCATAGAAGTACTAATGAATTCTTATATGTGACACTTACATGGTTGCAAAACCAATTAATAAGCTCTTGCTTATGTTCATCATACAACCATTTTTCTCCTCTTTTTTTAATAACAATGATCGATCTTTAGTAATTTTAAATTCATTTTGTAATGTTATTAAAGATATATCAAGTAGATATCATCATTAATAGTTAAATAAAAAATAAATTTTGCATAAATGGAAAGGTTGATCACTTACTTTATGTACCGTTATGCCTCATTATTATTTACCAAAATGATTGGGTGTGATTTTTCCAATCAAGTGCAATGAATAAACAATTTCTTACTTCTACCAAGCATAGGGTTACTTACTTTGATCATGTGACGTTCTAAGAACAACTTGTGCATAGGATTCCTAATTTCATTGCAATAACTAAAGTATTCAGAACAAAACTCAATGGCCTCTTCAACAATGTAATGTTCCACCATGCATCCTTCAGGTCGATTTCTGTTATTTACATATCCTTTAAGGACTTGCATGTATCTCTCAAAAGGATACATCTACCTTAAGTAAGTAAGGCCACACAATTGAACCTCTTGAACTAAATGAACACACAAGTGAATCATTATATCGAAGAAAGAAGGAGAAAAATATTTTTCAATTATACACAAAGTCTCTACATCTTTCTGTAAAGAGTTTAAATCGCCAATTGATATAGATTTCTTACATATTGTATTGAAGAATGAACAAATATGGATTATTGATAATCAAACATGTTTTGGAAGAATTGATCTAATAGCAACTGGTAATAACTGTTGCATTAAGATATAATAGTCATGTGATTTCAATCCATAAAGTTTCTTATCGATGATAGACACAAAATTTCTTAAGTTGGATGAGTAACCATGAGGAACATTCATACCCGCCAAACGTGTACAAAACACATCCTTCTCTTTTGTTGAAATTGTATAAGATGTTGGTGACAAGTATGTTCGATTCTTATCATTTTCCACCCTTGGTGCCAATTCAGGTCGTATGACTAGTTTCTTTAAATCTAGTCTTGCTTTAATTCCATCCTTCAATTTTCCAGGTATATTAAGTAATGTACCAATCAAGCTCTCACATACATTTTTCTCAATGTGCATGACATCTAAGATGTGATGAATGTGTAGGTCTTTCCAATAAGGTAATTCCCAAAATATTGATTTTTTTCTTCCAACAACCATGGTCTACTGATTCAATAACATTTTCATTTTCACCCCTTTTATTAGTTGACCTCTTTTGTTTCCCTACCTTAGTGAGTATTATTTTTTTCATCTTTCCATATCATTTAAATGTCATACCATTTAGTTGCCTTAATATCTCAACACCTCACAAAGGTCAGGGTGTAGGATCATGATCCTCTTCACCATTGAACGGTTTCTTTTGGTATCTAAACTTGTGTCTAGATGGAAAAATCTTCTATGTCTTCTATAAGACATCTTTCGATCGTGAACAAGATAAGTTGTAGAAGTGCCATCACTACATATAGGGCATCCCATATAACCTTTTGTTGCATGTCCTGATAAGTTCCCATAGGTAGGAAAATCATTAATTGTCCATGAAAGGAATTTCTTCAAGTTAAAGTGTTCTTCTTTATGTGCATCGTAAACATTTACACCATCATTCAATAACGTCTTTAAATCATCTATCAGAGGCTGCAAATATACATCAATATCAACACTGGGTTATTTCGATCCTGAGATCAATAATGTTAACATCATGAATTTGCTTTTCATACACAACTAGGGAGGAAGATTGTATGTTACCATAATTATTGGCCAATAACTATATCTACTACTAAGGGAACTGTATGGATTAATTCCATCAGTAGCAATGGTAAGACGAAGATTGTGTGGATCATATGCAAATTGAGGGGATAAATTATCTACTACTTTCCAATTTGGAAAATCGCAAGGATGACATAGCACCCCATCATCAGATCGATTATCTAAATACCAAGTCAACATTTTTGATGTCTCTTTACTTTGGAACAACCTTTGAAAGCAAGGACTCAGAGGAAAGTACCAAAGAACCTTTGCAGGCATGCTTTTCTTAGGTGTTATCTCATTTGTAGTATGCTTCCATCTTGATTCTTTACACATCATACAATCATTTAATGTCTTATATTCTTTTCTATAAAAAATGTAATCATTTGGACAAGCATGAATCTTATGATATTCCATGCCAAATCGACTAAGAGATTTCTTCACTTCATATATTGAAGATGGAAATTAAATACCCTCAGGAAACATATGTATTAGTAGATTTACTGATTCTGTGAATCCCTTGTTAGAAAAACCATGTTTTGCCTTCACATTGTACAAATGAACAAATCCTAACATTTTAGTGTATTTCTTGCATTCTGGATACAACATTTTTTCAGCATCTTCTATAAGTTTTTTAAAGGTTTGATTATCCTCATGTAATTAATCTTCAACACCATAAAACATATTTTCTGTCTGTACATTATGATAAGATGTATATAATCCACTCACATTCTTATTTATATCTTCCCTATGAATATTATCAATATTTTCTCCATGATAATACCAACATTTATAACTCAAAAGAATACCACTACGAATAAGGTAATACTTAACCTCATCAACATCATGAAATTGCTCATTTTTAAATTTAACACATGGACATCAAATCATACTAATTTCATTATTACTATTTCTACAAAAAAATTCCAAGAAACTTTCAACTCCAAAAATATAGTCTTACTCAATTCTATACTTTGACATCCAAGATTTGTCCATTTTCTATTAATGACATTAAGCATATTAAATATGTATCCAATCAATATATTTTAGGTATTATTATATATGAGTTCCCTAATTATTAGAATATATACCAAAACATATATAATACAAAAAATTATCATTTTAATCATTTTAAAATTGTATTACTTTTACTAAATAAAATATAATTATTTATATGCAAATAAATTTATCCACGTACGGTAATTAATAATAATAATAAAATCTACACGACATTATTGAAACTAGCTAATATAAAAGTCTCTCTCTTCTTCTAAAAGGCAAGAAAAGCAAATTATTATTTATATTGGAGCAAAACTTCCTAGAAAATCCACTCTTTAAAGTAGAGACAACAATTATGAAAGTTTTTGTCATTCATAGCAGAGAGTAGCTACATAAAAAGTAGGGTATCTAGTTTTTGTAGCTTTTACTTTATCTTTATAACACATAGTAACTATTCTAGTCTCTCAAAGCCACAAGATCGAGATATTATTTCCTCTGACCCACCTAGAAAATCAGTCAAACAAATAATAACATACATAGTACAAAACATACATAATACAAAAATTTATACAAAAAATAACACAAACTGAACAATAAGTGCATAGGATTAATAGAAATACTTACAAGAGTAAATGAAGTGACAAAATGAAATAAATGAAGAAAAAAAGGTGTTTTGTAAGTGAGAAAATAGGTATAAAATATTTAAGTATTTCGCTCAAAAAAATAGGTGATCTAGAAGACAATTTGGAGAGGAAGAAAAACCACTAAACGGTGCTAGAATTGGTGGTCTTAGGTAGCTGAAAAATGAGAAATAATGGAGGAGAAGTATCGGTCGTTTTGGGTTTTTGGGGCATTGCAAATAAAATATGTTGTTTGACGGGGAAGAAAGTGGACAAAAGGAAAATATCTATGTGTGTAGCGTCGGTTGACGTGTTGAACTGATGCTACGTAAAATTACTCATTAATTGTTTTTATAGTTTAAAATTGAAGTTAAACAATACAATTGTTTTTATTTTTTTGGTCAATTATTTTTTAAGATTTTAACTATAGACCTTTTATATATTTTTGAAAACTTTTATTTATTGTGTTTTTCATGCAATCCAAATTAAATAACTATGTACGAAAAACATGTACATAAAAGTATCCAAAAAAATTCACAAAAATTCTATAAATTATAAATTTTTAAAAACCAATTGACTAAAAAAAAGAAGACAAAATTATACTATCCATATTCAATTTTAAACAGTAAAATAAAAAAATAATTGACCAAAAAAATAAAAAAAATTTGTATTGTGTAATTTCAATTTTAAAAACTGTTAAAATAAAAAAATTAACAAGTAATTTTACATAGCGTCGATTGACGTGTTGAACCAATGCTATACGTAGAACGTAGGATCGGTTCTATATGTCAACTGAAGCTATCCACATGTATAGAGTCGGTTGACACATAGAATCAATCCTATATCCTACGTGTAGCATCAGTTCAGCACGTTAACCGACGATAAAAATGCATCGGTTTTTTGGCAAACCAACATTAAATTCATTATAAGTCGATTTTCTCCAAAACCTAACTTTAAATTTAGACTTAAATGCTACATTTTGTAGTAATGCTTGAGAGTAAGTAATTCAATTAACATACTATGCATGACAAAGAAGTAAAGAGAGAAAGAGATATGTATGAACAAGAAACCAAGGAATATACTCACAATAAAGGTTCATGGAGATAAACAACCTTATAGAACAGTAACATCCTACACTACTGGTGACACAGGGCACAAACAAACAAAGTGTGTGTATGTGAAGATAGATATATAGGATCGAGCACCCAAGAAGTTAAGCCAAAATAGGGGTGACACATTCTGATTCAAATTGAAGATTCTCATACGTAGGAACAATTATGCAAAATTCAATTATTTTTCTTACTCAACTAGGTAACAAAGATCTAGATAAGAAATGAAGATGCTAACCTATGGAATATTTTCATGAGCTCTATATCAACTTGGTCAAGTTGTCCTCACAAACATGAATTAAGAAAATTACATAGTGAAGGTACAAAATGGCATGCTCAATTTAATGCATAAATAAAAGACTAAAGCAGATATGAAATCTACAGTAAACACATTAGTGATCGTGTACCATAAAGGCTCCTATCCAGACTAGCAATAAGCATACATAAAAATCAAGGCACAACATGTGAGACATGAATGCATACTAACAAAGAATTTTCAATCACTTTAAGATTTCATATGTGGATACACATTCAATAATTGATGATTTTACTCTAACAACATATAGCAAACCAATTAAAGAGTTTGATACTTGGGACACAACTAGGGTAAGGAGATATAGATTCCACAAAGACACACACCAAACTCACATGCATAAGTAATATAAATTAATTAGAAAATTGACAGATTAATTTAATATATCACAAGTAATGATTAGACAGCTATAGACATGTTATATAGAAAGGAAAGAAAGATTGCGACAACATATAACAAGTGTGGTTTCTAATAAGAGTTTACATCTAGTATGTTAGAACGTATATAATAGAAACTTGATTATACTAACAAACATATTAATCACACATACACCATTGAAGGAGCCCAAGACCTGATACATAATCATGCTAAGAAGATATTGACTCCTTAAGGACTCAACTCAAACATGCAAATAACAAGGAGATAACACATAGTTGCAATACATATAATCAAAAATAAGCAATATCATAAAGAAGTAAATATATAACTCAATAAATAGAAAGCATGTGATAAATATCAAAAGCTTTCCTATCAAAATTTAAACTTTAGTATGTAAAAACATAGACCATTTAAACTTTGATTATACTAGCCACACATTTAAGTATACAAAATAGTAGATATTACGAGATAAACCCACATAGAAACCTATCTATATGGTAACATCTTTGGGTTGCTTATGTTCACTACTTGACAGCAAACAATCTATAAATCAATATCATAGTTACAACTTTGAGAGAAATAAAACCAATATTATCTCTATCAATTGAGACCTCTATCCTAACTACCTATTGTTGCTCTCGCTTATTACCTCTACAATGACTCAGTTCAACACACATACCTAACTTACCTCCAACACCAACAACACCTAATCTGGTGTGATCAGAAACTATGGACTATTAATATGTAATGTGGACAATCAATAGAATCCCCCTTGTACACAAATACTCAATAATCATCTCTTATTATACACAAAAATGTATATGAGAACCTATACAACTAAGCTCAACCTACTCTCATAGAGTTGTTCTCACATAAGAAAAAATGTTGTATGAGAGCAATTATTAGCAATCACTTAGCGCATATATAAAATCCACTCACAAATCCCACATCACGAATAACTAATATCAAATAAAAACCAAGGCTTTTGTGACGAGATTCTAAAATTCACATTTTTTTATTCTAAAAAATTATCGAGTAATTTCCATAAATATCTGCACCCAAAACAAACCAAAAACAAAAGCAAAATTTTTGACTCACTCGCATGTTCACTAACTGAAAACCAAATACATGGTGTGTGTAAACATGTTAGCATAAAAAGCGTTCCAAACTAAGTATGTGTATGCATTCATTATCCATAGTAACTAACTTTACATACAATATGAAAAAGCATGGAGTAAAATAAAACAAAAACCATATTTTGCACATGGGAAAACAACACATAGACGTGAGTATAACGAAACTTACAACCTCTCCATTCTCTATTCCATGTCAAAGCACTGTACAACTATATACATATCATCTCTATCATGAGATGCTTATGATGATGACCTAAAGATGTTTATTCCTCTGAACAAAACATCGATGCACATCGAAAATTGAAAAACACACCTAAACTAAGTGCATCCAACTTGTGCTCTCCATCCATATTCATGAAACATCCCATTCACTCAATCACTCTAAAATATGAGGATCTTATCACCACTGCACATAACATATATGAAGAAATCCACATCTATAACATACATTTACAAAATAAACACTTATCCCGTGACCATATCATGAAGAAACAATATATAGTCTATCCAAATACTACCGTGTTACCCTTACATAAGTATACAAGATAGGCTAAGCACAGTTAACATGTAGCATAAACAAAGAAAATCTACATGTAACACAAATATGCTAACTACACAATCTATATGCAAGACAAACATAATGTAGTGTAGGTTACATTCACCATCCCATGCAACAAATAACATGCTAACAAGTGAACACAATGCATAAACAAACATAAGTTGTGAATAAATAGAATTAGTGTTGTTGAGAGCATTTCTTGTATGGTTAGAGTCAAAGCGAACTCAGATTTCATACACTAAAATTGAGAAAATTTAATATTGATACATTTTTAATTTCAATACGAAAGTGAACTAGTTATTATAGGAAACCATGAATGTTTAGAATATTAAAATAACTTATGCTATATATTTTAGTTGTAAACTAAAAAAATTAAATTCATGAGAAGTTTTGTTATTATTTTTATTTTCTTATCTTTTTGATTTTTAATTTTGTTTTTTTTTGCGTTACTTGTATTTTTTTAATTTTTGCATTTTGAGTTTGATGTTTGTAGGTATCATCTCTAAAAGTCCTCACGAGGCTTAAACTCATCTATTAGGGAGACCTTTTGGTTTAAAGGATTATTGCGTATACTAATTGCAACCAGTTAATCAATGAAAATAATTTAAGATAGCTTAATTTTATTTGAGTTTTTTTTAACTATTTGCCTTTCTTGCTAAGAGACTAATAAGAAGTTGGTTATGGATTGTGATGAGTGCTTAAAATCACTAAATATATCATGATTTTATGCATGCTAAGTGATTAAATATATGTTTATTTGCTTAATTTTACTAGATATTTTAACTTCAAAATGATTTGACTGATTAAATACTCAAAAAATATATCTAAAAGCACTCTATTACAATATTGACGCTTAAAAATAATAACACATGTAAAGCATCTCATATGCTCCAAACCTTAAAAAAGGGTATACAAGAAAATAAGCATTAACAAGTTGATCAGAAGGAGGTGTGCTGAATCGTGGAATTTGTTAGTGCTGCAACCAAAGCTTATGTACTGAATATCATGTTCTTGAGAATTGATGTTGGCCATAGTATGAAAATATTATGTGCCATGGTGCTTATGTAATGGATTGTGTTCCAACCAATTATAACTTGTATTATGTTTCAAAGTGGAAAGAAATGTACCCTAGTTCCAGTCTTCTAATCCATCATTTTCTCTACACTTGTAAATTGGAACCTAATTGCATTGTATTCCATATCCTAATCCCTTTCAACTCTCTATAGTTTTCTCTTAAGCTTTCTTTAGATTTTCTTTCCTTTCGTTTCAAAGTTTTTTTCTCAATCGAGGGTTGAATAATTATAGTTTATTTGGTACCTTTAGTATCAATTCAATAAACAATGTTGGCAAATATATTTGGAGGTTTTCCAGAACACAAATGGTATTGAGATTTTGTAAGGATACAATTTAGGTATAATTTAAATGTATTCTTTTCAGATTATCTTTATGTGTTGTTTTACATATTATATTTTATTTATTGATCATTTATTAAAATATACATATGTGGATATAAATAATATAGGATATTAACAATGTTGTTATGTATGTGAAATATTAAAGAAGAAAAACATTTTTTAAAAAATGAAGTTTTATTTCTTCATTAAGATTTAAATAAAAGTTTGTTATATAAAAGTAAATTGACTTAGTATCTTACTAATGTTGTTTTCATATGAAATATTAAAGAAGATAAACATTTTTCAAAAAAATTGAGTTTTATTTCTTCATTAAGATTTAAATAAAAGTTTGTTACAGAAAAGTAAATTGACTCATTATCTTTGTTTGTTATAGAAAAATAAATTGACTTAGTATCTTTTATAATAAACATGAGAATTAGATTTAGAATTTAATTATCTGAATTTGATTTAGAATAATACTCTCGAATATTAGATACTTACTATCTAAATCTTATATTGAGTCATGCTCTATTTCAATGATTTTTATAGAGTGATACTCTCAAATATTAGATATCTAAATCTTATATTGAGTCATGCTCTATTTCAATTAGTTTTATAAGATTTATTATTTAATAATATATTGATGACATATTTTTCATAATAGATTTAAAATCTAAATGTTAGTTTCTTGATACTTAAATCATAAACCTAACTTTGACACCTTGAATAAAAGTCTAATTACATGGTCGACCTTAGGCAGTAATTAGATCGTTTGTTGATTCCTTAGAAATTAATCATAATTTAATAATTAATCAATTGGTAATCCTGACTTGGAATATTAATTGGTTTATCGTTAACAAACAAATACGATCCTTACCTTAGGATATTTTCTTATTAAAAAGGAAGAATCAATAATCTTAATTCATATATTTACTATCCTAATTAATATTGAGTAAGCATACTTAACTAGCTAATGTATCCTATAAATTCTCCACTGCATGATCAATATTTATTTGCCTAAATGTTTATTGAATTTATCTTTATTTTTATGTTATTAGTTTAGATCTTCACATTAAAACAATTATGATAGAATATTTAGGTTATTATTTTCATTTTTTTGAAGTAATTAAAATTGCATGATTCCTCTTTACGCTAACATGAAAGTATACTTATCATTTTCCATAAGTTATTTGGAGCTATTTTATAAATCATATAAACTTTGTACACTCACTTTTTGGTGAATCACTTATGCCAACTTCTTTGTACCATCAAACACCCATTCATGTATCCTCGAGCCAACCCATCCCTTTCAACTACTCAAGACTTAGGGAAAGGAAAAGGAGTCATTGAAGACTTGGGCACTGAGATTAAGGGTGTGGCTCTTTATGAGAGAGTGGCTCCAAATCAATTGGATCATTATGTTAGCAACCTTTCATTTATGGCTCTCTAGATATAGTGAGTAGGCTTATTTTTTAATTAATTATTACTTTGAACCATTACTTTGCTCGAGTCTTTTATCCATCTTTAACCTTTATTCATCACTCATAACGTTTTTTTATGCTCAGCTTATGCATGAGCTTAATAGAACTCGTGGTGTTGAGAAGCTTAAAGCTAAGCTCGAGATTGATAAATAGAGACATACCTTGTTTCTTTTTTTGCTAGAGCACTCTACCTAGTTCCTAACCAAGGTGATCAACTTATGGCTTAAACATTGGCTAGCTTGGTTCTTAAAGTTTGTGATACTAGCTTCTTAGGACCAAGCTTTTTCCTGATCATTCTACTTGGTTCCTAATCGAGGTGATCAAATTATGGCTTGATTTTTATGCCAGAGAGCTCTACCTAGGCATGACTAAGTGATCAACTTATGGCTTAAACACCGGATAATAACAATTTTTATTTCAAAAGATACTTCATATGAAATAGAAGCTTGTGTTTAATACATTAAAAACTATACTTTTTTAGATGTTGAGCATTCAATATTGTGCTTTCTTCCACACCTTCAATGTTTTTAACATATAGGCTTTGCTTGGTGTCAATTCTTTTATTTGGTATGAGCCTTCCTACATTACACCTCTCTTTCTTACAATGCTGGGAAAAATCTTTTGAGAACCCTATCATCTAGAGAGAATGACTAAAATTGCATGACTTTTTTGTAGTAATTTACAATACCACTTTTTTGTTCAATCATTCTTGTTAAAGCTTCATCTCTTATTTTCATCCACAAGTACCAAGTTAACCATAATGTTTGAAGCATTCTGGTCCTTGGTTAGAATTGATATCATAATAGACACTTTTATCTTTATAGGGATTATAGTTTTAGTTCCAGACACTAAGAAGAAGGCGTTGCATTAGTGCCACATCTAGAACTAGTTCTTATGGTCCAAAGAGTGCCAAGAACCTCACCCATCCAGTTTCTTTTAGTAGTTTCTAACTTATTTTTAAGTAAGTTTAATACCAATTTGTTGGAAGATTATGCTTGACCATTTACCTGTGGGTAATATGGGGTCGAATGACATGTTTTTATATTGTATTTAAAGGCAAACTCTTTGATCTTATGGCCCATAAATTGTTTCCCATTATCAATGACAAGTTCCTTAGGTAAACTGAAGCAATATATTATGTTTTTCCAAACGAATAAGATTATCTCCTCTTCTCTTATTCTTCCTAGAGGCTTAACTTCAATCCACTTTGTGAAGTAGTCTGTGGTGATAAACAAGAATTTCTCTTAACCCACTACTTATGGAAAATGTTGCACTATATGAAGTCCCCATTTATAGAATGGCCATGGGCTGATTACCCCTCATTATTTATGTTGGTGGTACATGGGATAATGGGGTATACTTTTGATATTTTATCAAATGCCTACGTGTACCTTGTACAATATGCTAATATCGTTGGCCAATAGTAGCCTTGTCTCCTGATCAGCTGTATAGCTTTCTTCCTCCCTTATGGGAAATGTAATATCTATCATGAGCACCATACATGACTCCTTTAGAGCATTCTTTGGCTATGCATAGGAGTCTAGGCACAAGGGATATCTTTCTTGAAGAGCTTTCACTCCTATACCATGCATTGCCCAACTTTTGATTTAATTTGTTATATCTTTTTCGTATCTTCAGGTAAACCCTCATCTTTGAGGAAATGAAGGATAGTTGTAAACCATAGATTGGTGACTTCATAAGTGTTTCAAATATTATTTTCTACCTCTTCCATACTAGCCTGAGTGACAATGATTATAGAGATTATCCTCTTGTTGTTAACCATTCGTACATTAACTAGAGTGGCCAAGGCATCGGTATGGCTATTCTTTCCTCATGGTATCTACTTGCTCTCAAAGTTAGCAAAATTTGAGCATTCTTTTTAAATATTCTACATATAATCACATTTTCCTATCTTTGGTTTTGAATGTGCCTAAGTACTAATTTACCACCTACCTTGAATTTCTATGTAGCATGATACTATTTACCCTTAGTTTCTTTAAGGTCATGCCTCCAAAGATGGTTGCTTCATATCTAAAACATTGTTAGTTACTTAAATGTTCATCCTCACAGAATATTTGAAATAGTTTCCTTCATGATCTAGTATAATAACTCCCAACCCTGCTCTTTTGAAATTGTGAGCATCATCCATGAACTCATGCCATAGTGGAACTATTTTTACATCCATACCCCATACTTCTACCATGTCTTCGTTGTTGATAATTACAAGGTAGTCAATAAACTCGATGATAAAACTTGCCAAGATTTAAGCTTTTATAGAAGACCTGCACTACTACAAAAAGGGTATTAAAGTCAGTTAAAAACCGACTTTAAATGAAATTACTAAAAATTTAAAGTCGGTTCAATGTGTGAACCAACTTTACGTTTAAATTCAGTTCACGCAGTGAACCGACTTTAATTTTTTTTTTTACAAAATTTACTCATTTTGTATTATACTTAAATTATTAAAATCTGTATTCGATCACTAAATAATAGTAGGAAACAAAATATGTTTAACAATTTAACTAATACAAATAATTGAAAAACAAAATATTAATTAATAGCATAAAAATTACCATGGTATTGTTCTATGTTATTCAAGATTATCATATTCTTCTCCTTATGTTATAATACAAACCTACATATATAATATAAAAATTTATACACATACATAATAACACATAATAATAGAAAAAATATGAATAATAAGTGCGTAGGATTAATAGAAATACTTACAAGAATAAATGAAGTGACAAAATGAAGAAACAATGGTGTTTTGTAAGTGAGAAATAGGTATAAAAAATTTGAGTATTTTTTTCAAAAAATAGGGGATCTAAAAGATTAGTTGGAGAGAAAGAAAACCCACTAACCGGTGCTAGAATTGGTGGTCGTAGGTGGCCAGAAAATGAGAAAGAGTGGAGGAGGTTTTGGGTTTTTGAGAGTTATGCAGCACTTGGAATAGTTTCTGTCTGAGGAAGAAAGAAGAGAAGAATTTATCCATGTGTGTAGCATTGGTTCTACGTGTCAACTGATGCTATCCACAGTAGATGTAGCATCGGTTGATGTGTCAAACCGATGCTACATGTGGACGTAGCATCGGTCCAGGTATCAACCGATGCTATGCTACGTGGATATCGTTGGTTCTAAATGTCAACCAACATTAGGTTACGTGGATAGCGTCGGTTGACACCTGGAATCGATGCTATGTCCATGTGTAGTAATGTGAGCCGATGCTACATCCTACGTGGATAACGTCTTGTCTACACTGAACTGACTTTAAATTCATTATAAGTCAGTTTTTTCCAAAAACCGACTTTACATGTCGACTTAAATACCCCTTTTTTTAGTAGTGCTGATCATAAATTTCATGTTTTACTCTCCTAAATCAATTGCAATATAGGCCAATCTCCCTACAACTTCTAGCTTTTTCAATATATTATTTAGTGGGTAAGAGGTGAGTACTATCACTATGAATGAGCCAAAGCAGTTTTGTAGCTTTTGTACCTTAATTTTTAAAATGAAAGCTAACTTTTCAATTGCTAGGTATCTACCCTGAGCATTGGTTAAGATCTGGCTAATGTAGTAGATAGGGGGTTGAACCTTTTTCCTTTCTATTAGAAGCATAGTGCTAGATGTCTGGGGAGTAATAGCTAAGTATAAATATAATGTTTCTCCTTAAGTAGGGTTGGCCAATACAGAAGGTGTTCTAGATATTTTTTGATTCCCTAGAAGGCTCTGTCACAATCTTCATTCCAAAATATTGATGTGTTCTTCAATAATAATTTAAAGAATGGTACACATTTCTTAATGCATTTAGAGATAAACCAATTGAATGACACAATATTTCGTTCAGTTATTGAATTCCCTTCAAGTCATTAGGAGATTTCATAATAACTAGAGCTTAAATTTTATCTAAATTTACTTTGATCCCTCAAGTCGAGATAAAGATATCCCAAGAACTTTCATAAGTAACACAAAAATGCACTTTTTGGGATTAAGTCTTTTGCCATACCCTCTGATGACACCAAACATTGTTTCTAGGTATTTGCCGTGGTCTATAGGTTGTACAGACTTGATTGCCGTATCATCTATATATGCTTCTATATTTTTTCCTAATCGATTTTCAAACATTTTATTAACCAAACATTGATAAGTGGCGACAATATTCTTTAGACAAAAAGGCATATGATAATAAAAAAAAATACCTTCCTCAATAATGAAAGATACTTTTTTCCTCATTTTTTGGATGCATTTTGATATGATGATTACCATAATATGTATTAAGAAAACTCAACAGATTGAATCCAGTCATGGAATCAACTAGACAATCAATACTTGGTAAGAGAAAAATGTCTTTTAGGTAGGCATCATTTAAATCAGTGAAAGCCACACGCGTTTGGGGTGATCTAAATGCTTTTTTCACCAACACTACATTAGATAGCCATGTCAAATAATTCACCTTAATGAAAATCTTTATTTCTTTAAGTATAGCCACTTGAGCTTTAAATACATCATTCTTTTTCCTTAAGAATTTTCTTTTTTCTGCTTGATAGGCTTAGCCTTAAAGTCAACATTCAATTTATGCATTATAATTTTTGGATCAATTTCTAGAATATCTCTAGGTTG
The DNA here is from genome assembly GCA_030763125.1 of Hippophae gyantsensis. NCBI lineage: Eukaryota > Viridiplantae > Streptophyta > Magnoliopsida > Rosales > Elaeagnaceae > Hippophae > Hippophae gyantsensis. The sequence goes on from CM061029.1 coordinate 40,583,207, forward strand.
GATCATGTTAAGAAATGTAACATTTGCCCCTTAACATCTGCTATTAGATTGGTGCTCAAATTTCAAGGAGTGGTCCATTCCTTCACTGCTAACTTGCACATTCTCATCATAGCATTGAAACAAGTCCTAGATTTCTATTAGTCACCCCTTATTGTTGGGATTTCATGTGTATACCTATATGGTGAGAATTTAAAATTTTCATATCGCCACATGGCTCAATACACAAAAATACCTCATTTGTATGACAATTGCAAGCAAGATTTTCTCTTAAGCATTTCAACAAACACTTAATATGCACTAAATAAAATAAACAAATCTCATCTACCTTATTGCTAGATATGAAGAATATTACCTTTACCTTAAGAGATTGTCAAATCTCTTGAGTAGAGGGAAGTTGATTTCCCTTCTAGATCTCTTAGAAACCACCTTTCTTTCGGGAGCACCTCTTGGTTCATCTTGAACCTAAACAATAAACTACCACACCTCTTAGATAGATGGATGTAGAGTTCAAGGACTTAGATCTAACTACCTAGCAAGAAGAGATGAGAGAAGAGACTTTTGGCCTAGGGTTGAACCACCTAGGTTTTGGCCTTGAGCAAGCCTTTCCAAGTTTTGGCCTAGGAGAAGGAAAAACTTGGCTGTTGAAAATGGCAGATTTTGACTAGAGTTTTGGAGGCAGCATATTAGTTCTAATTTCCTCAATTATGCCTCCTTAAATAGGCAAGGGTTAGGGTAACTCTTTGTGTAAGGTTTGAATCAATTGCACAAATTCCACTAGCCTTGTTTAGCCATCTTATGCTCTCTTTAATCTCAACTTGTGATTGGTTTAATAAATTAATTTAGGAATAAATAATATTATTCATATTACTCTATTATACAATGTCTCTATTATCCTTGTAATGAATTCAAATATTATACCAAATAATATTTGCATAACTTCACAAATTTATTTATGGTCTAAGCATATCATATTATGACATTTTATTCTAGCATTTCATCTCATGTATTTTATCTTATACATAATTATGAAATGTAAAATATCCATTGTTTCTCTTCAGTTGGTGTGACCGTATAAAGGATCTTTATCATCTTGGCCATAATACAAAAGTTTATATTATTGACTATAAGAGGTTCTATCATTATATTATAGTTTTCCAAACAATATAGTAATTATATAGTCTATCCACTAATTTTGTGTCTATCCTTGTCACATGATATTATCAATAATATGCAAAAATAGGATCATGTCACTTTTGCATTATATTCATTTTCTTAGTCTCTCAAGTGAATTATAACTATAACTACAATTATAATATTAACATATAGATTTCTTCCATACAGGTTTACACAACGAACTACTATTTCATTCCTATCATAAAATAGTATTTAAATAGCAATCACATTATATACTTCTCATGTGAAAAACCTACACATTTCATATCTAAGATTCTAAAGAGACAAAGGAAACATTAATGACACAAAACACAATTCATATAATGTTCCATCTAGTTAGGTCTTGTTCAATTTATAAAATACACATTTTATATACTCATGTCATTAAATGATCATCCCTTATCAACATTTATAGAACTACAATATACTTTTAATCGACATGACAATCTTTCACGGTAATTAATGTTCCTCCTTAATTACTACAATTGTGAACATATTTAGGATTACATGTTTCTCATTTTAAGAGTTCTATGGTTCAAGACCAAGTGCATCTTCTTGAACACTTCCAAAATATAACATGTTAATCTCAAGGAACATAATATTCAAAATCATGAACAATACATAAATCTTTATCAAAAATAATAACTTTTAAAACACACACCTTTCAGTCTCCCACTTGTTTTTAAAGTTTCTCATATACATAACAAATGCATAAACTCTAAAACTAGAATTCCCTTTTAGTCTTCAAGCTACTCCCCATGGTCTTGTAGATCCATGGACTGGAAATGAATTTTGCTTTTGGCTTGTGATAAGGGCTTAATGAAGGGATCAGCTATGTTGCTATTGGTGTCAACCCATAACAATGAAATTTTTCCTTCTTCGATGAAGTCACGAGTTACAAAGTACTTTATGTCCATGTAATTTGTCTTGTGATGTGACTTTGGATCCTTAATTTGCAAAATAGATGCACTATTATCACAAAATAGCTCCAAAGGACCTTCACTAGATGAAACGATGCCCAATTCCCCAAGGAAATTCTTTATCCAGACTCCCTCTTTGCTTGCCTCTACAACCGACATGACTTCTATTGTGCTAGTTGAATCAACCGTAGTTGATTACTTCCAACTATGCCAACTCGTAGCTCTACCATTTAGAAGAAAGACGTACCCAAATTGAGATCTTATGTCGTCCAGGTCTATCATAAAACTAGCTTCAGTGTAGCCCTTTACAATGAGCTCTCTTTGACCACCATAGACAAGAAACTTATTCTTGGTCCTTTTTAGGTACCTACGATTATTCTTGACCACAATCCAATGATCGGGACCAGGTGAAGCTTGATGATGACTTGTCATGCTCACAGCATACACGACATCGGGTCTCGTTCTAGTCATAACATACATAATGGAACATATGGCTGAAGCATAGGAAACATTCTTAATGTATTCAATGTCTTTGCATGTTGTGGCACACTACGACTTGCTAAGTTGCACTGACACAGTCATTGGTACATTTCCTTTCTTGGACTTTTCCATATGGAACCTTTCCAAGATTTTGTCAATATACACATTCTGACTTAGACCAATGAGCCTACGAGAGCTATCTCTATATATCTTAATCCCTAATACATATTAAGCCTCTCCCATGTCTTTCATTGAAAAGATCACTTTCAATGAGGTCTTTTTTTGCTCCATCAAATATCTTTTATTACCCATTAGTAATATGTCATCGAAATATAAGACAAAGAACATAATGTGGCTCCTACTAACCTTTTTGTATGCACAAGGTTCTTCCTTGCTTTGAATGAACCCAAGGGTTTTAACCTCTTCATCAAAGTGCTTGTTCGAACTCCTTGATGCTTTCTTCAAGCATAAATGGCTCTCTGAAGCTTGCACACTTTGCTGCTATTTTTTAGATCTTTAAAACCTTGAGGTTGTACCATGTATACATCCTCATCTAGCTTCCCATTTAGGAAAGTTGTTTTGACATCCAATTGCCATATTTCATAATCATGAAATGCGGAAATAGCTAGCATAATCCAAATAGATTTAAACATAGCAACTGGTGAAAAGGTTTCATCATAGCCAATCCCTTAGATTTGACTAAAACCTTTTTCTACAAGTCTTGCCTTGTAGGTTTTCATGTTACCATTCATGTCCATCTTCCTCTTGAAAACCCATTTGTTTCAAATAGCTTTTCATCCTTCAGGAAGATCTACCAAGTTCCATACTTGGTTGTCATACATGGATTGTATTTCGGATCTCATGGCTTCCAGCCATGCTTTGGAGTCTTTTCTTTCCATTGATTTTTCATAGGTCAATGGGTTATCGGTATCCATTACCAAGACCTCATGAAGACCCATGTAAAATTTGGGTCTTCTCCTTTCCCTTGTTGACCTTCTAAGCTCTCTTTGTTATTGTGACTCATCTTGAACTTCCTAAACTTCTTCCATAATTTCTTGCGGAATAAATTCATGCTCAATTCTAGTTAGACAAATACTAGGTGGAGAAGTTTGAGTCTCTTCAACAATTCTTTGTGAAGTTTGACTGCTTGTACTCCTACTGATTAAATGAGCTTCATTTGGTATTTCATGATCATCTTGAATGTGATCATTCATCTTATGATCACTTTCTAGTAAGTCCTCTTGAGTTTCCTCAAGTGTCACCCTACTCCCACTACTTTTGATTTTTTCGAGAAACTCCTCTAAGAATACTGCACCCTTCTTAATGAATATAGTATTTGTTGATTTGTGCCAAAAGCTATACCCTTTTGTTTCTCTTGGGTATCCAATGAAGAAGCACTTATCCACTTTGGGTTCAAGTTTTGTTGACATCATACACTTGACGTATGCCTCACAACCCTAAACTTTGAGAAAAGTATGTTGGGTGGTTTTCCCATCCACAACTCATGTGAAGTTTTCTCAACGGCTTTTGATGGAACAATGTTTAGTATGTGAGCTGTAGTTTGGAGTGCATGACCCCAAAAATATAAATGGAGTTATATTTGACACATAATTAAACAACCCATATCAAGCAAGGTTTGATTTCTCCTCTCGGAAACACCATTCCATTGTGATGTCCCGGGTAGGGTGAGTTGTTGTATGATGCCACACTTTTTCAAGTATGTGTTAAACTCATTGCTCAAATATTCTCCTCCATGATCAGTTTATAGAGCCTTAATTCTCTTATCAAGTTGGTTCTTTACTTCATTCTTGTATTCTTTGAATTTCTCAAAAGAATCACTCTTGTTCTTCATAAGATACACATAGCCATATCAACTATAATCGTCTATGAAGGTAATGAAGTACCTATAACCATCTCTTGCTCTCGTACTCATTGGACCACATACAATGGAATGTATCAATTCCAATAAGCCACTCGTTTTTTCACCTTTCTCCTTGAATGGTTATTTGGTCATCTTTCCAGTTAAAAAATATTCACATGTTTCAATTACTTCACCATCAAGCGAATCTAGAAGATTTGCTTGCTGTAATTTCTTTATGTGTTTCTCGTTTATGTGACCAAGGCGACAATGCCACAAGAGTGTCTTATTTGTATGATACATCTTGAGTCTCTTGTTACTGATATTCAATACATGTTTATTCTCATCTAAATCAAGCAAATATAATCCATTTGAAATGACAACATTTGCATAAAATAGACCATCCTTCTTAATAACCATACGTGAGTTATCTATTACAAAAGAAAAGCCTTCTACATCCAAGCATACATAAATAATGTTTCAAAATCTAGAAGTAACATGATAAACATCCTTTAAACTTAAACATAAACCACTAGATAAGTGAAGATTAATGGTGCCAACAGCGACCATATGGACACTTGCACCATTTCCAACTTTCAACACAACTTCTCCTTTCGAGAGAGGTCTCTTATCCCTTAGTGCCTATACATTAGAGACTAAGTGAGCACAGGATCCGGTATCCATTACCCAATCTTGGATAGTTATGGCTAAATTTAAATTTAGTTCAATAACATGTATACCTTTAGGGCGCTTGCTTTCAACCTTGCCTTCATCCAAGTCATGCTTATACTTGGGGAAATTCATTTTGAAATGACCCTTCTCCTGGCAATAGAAGCACTCTATGTTGGAGTTAGGAGCATTTTCTTTCTTGCTTCCCTTAGAGGTGCTCGCATGAGCCCCTCCACTCTTTCCCTTGAGTAAGGAATGCACCTTAATTGTCTTGCTCTTTGCCTTGCCTTTATTCTTGACAATCTTCTTGCTATTTGGCATGATGGCAAGGATAGATTTATCCTTTGTCTTTCTCATGTCAACCTCAACAATCTTAAGTGTATTATGGAGCTCATTTGATGTCATTTTCTTTTCACACATATGATAATGCATGATAAAATCCTTGTAGGAATATGGAAGAGACCCAAGAATGATATCCTCAGCAATGTCCTTAGGTATTGAAGAATTCAATTTCCCCAACTTCTCTAGATATCCTTATACTTTGAGAAAGTGCATTGAGACAGATTCACCCTTCATCATCTTGCACCTTGTGAGTGTGATGTTGGTCTTATAGCATTCCTTGCGAGCACTATCAATGAATATCTTTTCCAATTGTGCCACAATTTCCTTGGTTGGAGTATCAAGGAACTTTCTTTACAACAGATCGCCAATACTGGCCAAGATCAGTGTCTGCACAACTCACTACTTATCTTTCCATTTCCTTTGTTCCTTCTTTTTTGCATCAGTTGACTTTCCTTTCTCTTTATCGTTTGGGAAATTTTCATCCAGAATGTGTGAGAGATCCTCTAAGCGTAACACGATGTTCAGTTTAAGGATCCAATCGAAATAGTTTGACCTATCATTAGTAAGGGGTGTTTTTCGACGATAGAACATATAAAATTAGGAAGTGTAGACATAACTACAAAATTCATTTATGGATATGTCAGGGTTCATGTATTTAAAATTTGTACTAACAAAAATTAAAGTTTTTCCATTTTGTTAGTCACACAAGACACTTTTCAAAAATATAAACTCATCTAAAATATTTGTTCAGGTAGGTATCATTTACCAATCATAACCTTTAAGTAAAACTTAACTTAATGACTCTTGTCATTTTCATTAAGAATAATCCAATTTCTTAATAAAACTTTCTTTTCCAAAACCCAAGTCTAAATCTTGGTGATTTGTATAAGAAAACTCATTTTATTGGTCAATAAGTATGAATAAGTCATTCCCACATAATGAGTAAAAAGATGTGCCATACACAACTCCCACTCACTTATGGCTTAACAACGAAGTCATGTAAGTTCCATAAAATTTCTAGTAGTTCAGATCACACTAATGCTTATTCCTAGTTACTAGCTTAATGTGGATAAAATGAGAAGGAAAGATACTCTTAAATTTTTCATGGACATAGCAAATATATGATGACTCTGATAATTTTGGAAATTTTGGTAGGTCATGCATTCATACAATAAAACCTTATCCTAACCATTAAAATTATCTTATATATTCTTAAGTTTTATGGGTTGTATGGCTCCTACTTGCATTCTTGTAGCTCCATCAATGACCTTCATGAAAGATACAATTCTAAGCTACAATAACCCACCCAATTCTCATTCTATTTTCAGAACTCTACTAAAATAAAATGAAAATTACATTTAGATTCACCCAATCCTAAATCCTATGTGGCATGCAAGCCATGAATTAATACATGAATGGAAACCTAACATTTTTTCCATAATTTAATTATTCTAATTAATTTTTAGTGTCACCTTAGGTCGCATTACAAATATTCATGGACATAATTCATTATAACACACATGGCATTGATAATCTTGAGCCATACTAACCCATAAACCTCCTACATAGCAAAATTAGTACACATATGCAATCTTGCCGCACTATTCAATCTTATTAGTTAAGCCTATATCTCTCAAGTTCTCAATCCATCTAAATCATTTTAAATCCCAAAAATGATTTCTATTTCTAATATTCATATACCCCATTTCAAATTTATGAAACTTTTAGAAAACATAAAATTATTTCTTAATTGTCATTATGCCTAATTAAAATTAGCATTCACATAGGTACAACTAATCTTAACTACTTATCACTTTTAACATATTTGGATGAGTTCATTTTACAATAAATTTTACAAAAACAATCCCTTTTGCAAAAATTAATTTTTATTGTGGTGAGACCAAAAATTGGCTAGCTATCCAGTTCTGGTTTGCTATGCACCAGTCATTTCTCCCTCTACTCAAGAGAGTGTATTCCGAATAAAATTTCAAGCCGTATATTTATGAAAACTTGACTTTAACACCTTTCTGGATATATAAAGAAAACACGAAAATATTCAGCATTTTGTGAGAAAATTACATTTGAATTGTTGGTTCCAATATTGGTGACCTGATCATAGTACTTTTGTAATTTTAATTTTCACGCAAAATACGTAATATTTTTCTATTGAAAAATATAATTTTTAAGAAACTAGAATTCATTATCTTTCCAATGATAGTTGGCTCACAAAAATCCATTCATCTAAACTCAAGTTATGCTATTTTGAATCTCAGCAAAACAGAAAACTGGACACAGCAATTTCCAACGCTGTACCCGTTTTTCCACTTTTGGTTTACCTTAATAAAAAGGCCTAAAATCCCTATTTTATTTTATAATATTCATCCACACATCATAAATTAATGTAGGAATTTTTAGATCCACAAAAATCGTGATTCAAAAATTACTAAAGTGATCAAATGCCCCAAGGACCCAAAATGATAGATTTATGAACCATGAACTTGAGAGATAGTTAACCAAACATTTAAGCACTTAATCAAGCATAAATTAAATAGTATAATTGTCACAAAATCAAGCCATTTCTCTGATACCACTGTTGGGATTTCATGTGTATGCCTATATGGTAAGAATTTAAAATTTTCCTATCACCACTTGGCTCAATACATAAAAGGACCTCATTTGTATGACAATTGCAAGCAACATTTTCTCTTAAGCACTATCTTGGGGATATTGAGATATGACCAAGCCCAACCAAACAACATAGTATTTCTCACAACCAAATAGGAAAATAGACTTAAGTACTCACAACTTAAGAATTCTATCTTATCCTCTTAAATACGTACCATAGACATTGATATAATGTCAAAGTGATTTGTGAAACAAAATTAAAAAATAGTGAAAATGTTAACCAAGTTTTGTAATGTTTTTCTTGATTAGATAAGACAAAGAGACGGGGTATTTATAGAAAATATTTAGCCATCTAGTGTACTTTAAATGAATGTGTCATCAAAGGATCTATTGAGGTACTTTAAATTCACAAAAAATGTGATTTTTTGTTTTAAAAAGTGCTGATTAATTTTTCACAAATACCCATAAATGTAATGAAACAAAAAACTAGAACACTCAACCAAGCATGCATACCATGAAAACTAATCATGTGGTATGTGTAAACATGCTTACATACAAATTATACCTAACTACATATGAATATGCATTACTCATTTTCATTAACCAAGCTTATACAAAGAAAGACAAATACACTAAGTAAAATAAACATGTTTTGCACACAGAAATGCCAACAAAATCTCAAAGGACAACATGACTTATATTCTCCCCGTTTGGATTTCTGATGCACCAAAACTTAATAGTCAATTTTTGTATTTATAAAAAGCTTTCAAGTGTACGAATCACTTATAGTAGGCAACAAGTATACTCCCAAGATCGTCTCTTAAGGAATTGCAGTTGTTTTAAAAAGTTAAATTATTTTCTAAATCCTTGGAAATATAGAGTAATATCTCATATAAAGATTTAGCCAATCGTATCTAAATTAAAAGAAAGTCAATTTAATTACAAAAGGTATCAGAAATCAAAAAGAGATAAAAAAAATATAACTATTAAAAATATACCTTCTTGTTGAAGACGATTCCATATCTTTAAACAAGTTATCACTGGCGTCTCTAAACCCTTGAATCTTCTTTACAATTATGAGGTTATATTTTTGCTTTTTTAATGGTAGTGGAACTTTCCTACAATCAGGAGGTTCTCTTTCTATATTTGTAAATGGTAATGGACTTGAAAAATTAAATTCTACACTAAAACTAACAACAACATACATCTGACCTAAAATTATAATTTGAAAGCTGAAACTAAACCTAATACATACTATTGTATTTATGGGCAAGGTTGGGTATAAGGGGGTTTCATCCAAATTATTATTTTCATGTTGTAGCACATCTCCTTTCGTGCCACGGCACGAAATACATTAAGCTTAGCCAAATTCCTCCCAAATGGGTCATGCTGTAGCACCACTTATTGTACGCTGTGGTACATGATACTCAGTGTTCCCCGTAATTGCATATTGAACATAATTTTTACACTACATTATAATCCTCATCGCGGCATATGATACTCAACGTCCCCAATAAATCCATATAGAACAAAGTGCACCATGGCATACTATAATCCTCATTGCGACATGTTTCACTTTACCTCAAATTTCCTTCCACACCTTACAAATTGGTTAGTTCTTCATCTACGGCTTACATACCTTATTATTTTAAGCTCCTAGGGTGCAAAATAAGTACTTTAACTATTGTTCTTTATATATCGATAAATTTATACATTTTGAAGTTAAGCACATGTTATTAATTTCCACTTAAATCATTCAATCTAAGCAATAAAAATAAATACATAATTCTTCGTCAGATGTTAAAAATTCTAGCAATCAATGCAAAGCTTATAGAGATCATTTAACAATTTGAAATAATAAGAAAATTATTTAAAGTATTAGAAAAGATATTATCACTTAGAATAGAACGATATAGGCTCAAAAATATTCTTACAAGTTAGTCTCCACTATTTAATTTCTAAACACTAATTTTGGGCTTATCTCAATCTCAATATCCAAGCATGAAACTCAAATTATGAATAAAAATAATTATTACAATAATCTATGAATAATTTTACAAAACAATTCTAATGGACCTAAATAAATTAACCAAAATAAACTAAACAATAGGAAACACATGTTTAAAAAAAATTAAAAAATACTTAACTTTATGTGTAGCTTTTCTTCTACTCTTAACCTAGAATCTATATTGTACTCAATATATTAAATGTAAATCAATGATAAAAAAGAAAAAAAGAAAATAATAGAAAGTTTCTTGAGAAATGTTGGCTCAATGTGACTAGGCAAGTTATATGATAGGTCCATAATGTAACTTAATTATATCACATAGACAAAAAGATGTGTATTTCTCATCAATCATATTTTAATAAATAATTATGGAATTAAAATTTCTAAATATAATAAATATGGTTCACCTTAATAGAAAATAAAAATAAAATAAAATAAAGAAAAATACATTAAATGTAAAATTATAAAAAAAAACAAGAATAAAATAAAATAAAGTACATAAAAAATTAAATCTGAAACAAAGATTGGAGCTCAATCTGCAATTTCGTCCGGTCCTTCTTAAGACTTAGATGCAGATAATAGTTGTGAGAACGAAAAAAATTGGGATTGAAGAAAAAGAAGAGAAAATTTGTCTAGATCTGATTTAAAACATGTATTCTTCGATTGTTTTAGTGTAAAAACTCATCATAGGCAGCGGTGTACTTAGTTTAATGCCAATGCGCAAATCAAAATATAACTCAATGTATTCAAATGGGAATAATGTGTCGTGATACACAAAACATTGACACCATGGTGCAAAAAGTTTTCTTTCAATCTAATTTTATTCCTAGAGTCCCATACGACAGTTAGCATTAAAATCATACTAGGGGTAATAAATTAAAAAAATACTAAACAAATATAATAAATAAAAGAAAGACAAACAAATGACAAAAATAAATAAAAATAATAATAAAAGCAAAATAAAGGAAATAAAAATAAAAAAATGAGAAAAATAATTAAAACAAACAAAAATAACTAACCAAGTCAAGAAATAACAAGAAAAGTAAATAAATAAATAATAAAAATAAAATAAACATATAACAAATCAGTAAATAATAAAATAAAATAAAGAACAAAAAGTAAATAAATTAAATAAATTAAACAACAAAAATAAATAAATAAAATAAAATAAATGAAAACAAAAGAAATAAAAAAAAGTATCAAAAGAAAATAAAATAAAAATAAATTATAAAAGAAATAAAAGAAATAATATAAATAAATAAAAGTAAAAAATAAACAATAAAAAAAATAAATAAGGTAGTAGAAAATGGGATTCTCGATAGGGCCATCATTGGACCTACGATAAGTTAGTAGATGAAGCCTAGGCAAGGTTGGCAGGTTGTTGATAGTTGTATATAAATACTCCCTGTTAAAGGTAGTAGATGAAGCCTAGGCAAGGTTGGCAGGTTGTTAATAGTTGTATATAAATACCCCCTGTTAATTGTGGCAATAATTCAAAAGGCATATTAAAACTCTACCAAAAGTTTCTATTTATTCAAGTTTCATCTTCACTAATTGTCTTGAATGTGTTTCGACAATTGTGATACATCTGTGTGGGTGTAAAAAAGTATGGGTGACTATTTTACAAAGTTTGAGAAAACAACACTATGAGAATAGGTTGAGCTATATAGCTTGAGTTCCCATATCAATGGTTATTCGTAGTAAGTGTTTCAATATGTTTCCCAATTTCGTTCTATGCGATACATGGTTGAATATGTTTTTCATGTTAGTGGTTGATGTTTCTTGGTTCAAGGTGATCCTCACGGGGTATTGTTCACATTATACACTTTACTGATCTTCGGTTAATGATCACACTACATCAAGTAGTGTTGGCTTTAGTGAAAAACAGGTTTTGTGTGTCAGACCAAGCCATTACGAAGGTAGCAAGCTAAGGCAACAATAGATAGTTCGGATAGAAGTCTAGACTGATAAAGGTATTAGTGGTTTTATTTTTGTAAGAGTTATATCTATGTTATCACTTAGTGGATTTGTTTGCTACCGAGTGATTACCATAAGCAACCTGAAGATGTTACCACATAGATAGGAGTTATGTGGGTTTATCTTGTTACATGATTGTGTTTGAATGATTTACTTTGTTATGAGTACAATCTAAGTCTTGATATTATATGTTACCATATATAGGATTAGGACCCTAGTTGAAAAAATTATTATTTCTATTTAGTATTCTTTATTTCCTATTTGTGTAGCTTATGAGTATATTTTCTATCTATGTAAATAAACTTCTTGTCAAGATTATTGGTTGTTGTTATTTTTTATTATTCCACTACTTGTTGGGACAAGTCTTTTATAAGTTGATATCTCTTTTCCCTAGTTGTGTATTAGGTCTCAAAATCTTTCATATAGCAATTAAAAATACTCCTTCTTGTTGAAGATGATTTTAGATCTCTGAATAAGTTTTCACTAGCTTCTTCAAATCCTAGGACCTTATTTACAATCAGGAGGTTCTCTTTCTTTATCTATAAATAGTGGTGAAACAACTAATAAATTCTATACTAAAACGAACAAATAATAGATGTTTGACCTAAAATTATAATACGAAAGCTAACACTAGACTATATAAATAATGTTGTATCTATAAGAAAGGTTAGGTACAGAGGGTTTCGGTCAAATTATCATTTGCGCATCACAATACATCTCTTTTTGTGCCACAATGTGGAGTATGTAAAGCTTTGCAAAATGATTCTCAAATAGGTCACATTGTGGTACTACTTAATCCATATCATAGAACACAATACTCAACATACCTAGTAAATACATTCTAAAAAGAGTACACAATGGCACACTATAATCCTCACCATGGCAGGTGATGCTTATTTTCGCAAGTGTACGAATCGTTCAAGTAATAAAGTGTACAAAAGTACGGATATCGAACCCACAAGGAATGACATTACTAAGTACCGAAATTGACTAACCCTAATTTTATTTGAAAACCAAATTGTTGAAATTGTTTTAAAAGAAAATTAACATAAAACTAAACGCAAATAACAAAATTTAATGTTGTTCACAAATGATTAAAAACGCTAAGGCATTTGATTTCGCTAAATCAATTCAATCCGATTTCAAGTCATGTTATATGAGAATCAAAGCTAAAAGTGATGGTTGAAAAACCCAAATTTACCTAATACTATCTCTCGAGTTATATTAGAATTACTTATCTATAAAAACCAACTATATTTCTATGAAGATTTAATCACAAACAAGCACATTACGATTTATGGAATTTCTAGAATAACCACATACATCATGCATTAGTTCTCACACTCTCATTCAACATACGGTATTTATCACAAGAAGCATTCATTACATATCTCCTCTTGGTCTCAATATAATGCAACTAATCATCTAAATCTTGGCCAAAAATTTAAAAGCATTAAGCATGGAAATAAATACTCATCTTGAAAACAATGAACTCATATAACAATAACAAAATAAATTAGATTTCCTTGATTCAACTACATCATAGCCTTAGCAAAAACGAATTAGTTCATACTGAAAATAGGAACAACCATTATCTCAATTGAATCCATGAATAAAAAAATCTAAATAAAATGCAGAATATGAAGGCTAAGGAGAAGAGATGAAGAACTCTTGAAGATGAAGACTAGGTAGCAACAATGGTGATGATCCTTCAAGCTTCTCCAAATTTTCTCTCCAAAATTGCCTTTTCTCCTCCAAAAAATGTCTTTGAACTCCTCTTTCTGCCATCCCCCTCTTTGTCCATCATATTGTATATATAGATCTAGGGTTTTGGGGGCAATTTTGGAACAAAACAACATAAAAATGTGTTTTCGCTAAAGTTACAATTTTGGTTCCGCTAAATCTCGCCGGCGGCGAGATGCACTTGGCCGGCAATGAGGTGAAGTTGGCTGGCGGTGAGATGAAGTTGGCCAGTGGTGAGATTGCTTTGCCAAAATCCGTGCTCCCTGCATGATTTTCAATGTATTCTCCGTAAGGTTTTCGCCGGCGGCGAGAATATTCTCACCGATAGCAAAATTCCAAATTTTGAAATTTTGTTTTCTTTTTATTTGCTCTCAATCCCGACCATTGAAATTTGTCCCAAACTTCTCCAAAATTATGATTTTACCTGAAATTGCACTCTAAACACGAAATACCCGTGAAATGACATTTGTGGATTAAATAATCAAATAAATGCAATTTTCACACAAATATCAACATTTAAATCATAACAAAAATGCAATAATTTGACTCTTATCAACAACCCCCAACCAGCTTCTTGCTAGTCTCTAGCAAGAAAAGCGATCTATGAATAAATTCAAAGGAGACATTAAAAGAAAAATTCAAAGAAAATTTATTCTATTTACAACATTACATTAAGCGTATGCAATAAGCCTTTAAACCCCTAGGTGGCCCTAGTAGGATGAGTTGTAGTCTCGTGAGGGCTTCCAGTGATGATACCCACAAACATCTTACCTATAACTATCCTAACTCAAAACCATAAAATCACATAACACTTAATTTGCACAAATGTCTCAAAAATTGTAAATAACACACAACATATAGAATAATTAAATATCACCTAAGCTTTAAAAAATCTCAAATGCCAATTTCACTTTTGTTATTGACTCTTAAACATCCATCAAACCACAAACCAATAGCCATAATGCCCGGATAATATTATGCATAACATCCACAAACAAAAAGGTGAAATCTCAAACTCCATAGGCTCACTTTTCAAACCTCTCTCCACTAATGAAGGAAAATACACCACTTTGGATCAATAGGACTTTATGAGGCTTGTAATGTTAGGCTTAGGTATTTGGTTAAGAAAGAACGAGAAGTGTCAAAATACAAATAAGGGCACTTATTAGATTAAACACAACCAATTAAGTAAAAGAGTAACACCATTTAACCCAAATTGTTTCTTTCGATCATAACCCATTTTTCCAAAGATAAGCAAAATTATTCCTCAATCTTTCTCCTTAGTACATCCATCACTAACACTCTTTTATTTATTATAATGTGAAGGCTTTCTTCTTATTCTTCTTCTTCTTCTTTTTTTTACTCAATTGCTCTTGAAAAGCCATCCACTTTCTTCCAATATATGTGGATTTCTTTTTTTTTTTTTGCATTCTTACTCCAATTGCTCTTGAAAAGCCAACCACTTTCTTCCCATATATGTGGAAGATTTCTCCAATTGCTCTTGAAAAGCCAACCACTTTCTTCCAATATATGTGAAAAAAAAATTTTTGTTTTTTTTTCATCCTTACTCCAATTGCTCTTGAAAAGACATAACCCCCAACCAATTTCTTCCAATATATGTGGAAGATTTCTCCAATTCCTCTTGAAAAGTTTGTGTTCAAAATTAAGTGTTCAAAATTAAGTGCTCTTAACAAAAAAGGTAGGAATTATATATATATATATATATTTGGCTCAATAGAAGGTAGGTTATATAAGGCAAAAAGAAAGAAAAGTAAGGCTAACAATATATTTAAATAGGCTCAAAGAGGTTACTAGTGATATAAGGATAACAAAGTAGGCTTAAAATGGCACAATCGATCCAAAAATGGCCTACATCATATCCTAAACAGTGCAATTCCAAATTATTTCGCCTCAAGAGGTTTTCAAATGAGTTCTAGAGTTTGTTGAGATCACAAAAATGTCCATAAAAAATTCGCACATAAGACTTTTCTAAGCATTTAGACTAATCAATCAAATCATACCACATACCAAAAGAGTCATCAACTAGGTAAAATCAACATTTGAAATTATCTTTAAACCGAAGCAAAATTTAATGTCTTCTAAAAGCTACTTGTTATCACAATCACATTATTATCATCAACGTGCAAATTAAAACAAGTAAAATGCAAATGAGAAAAAAATTAATAAAAAAAATTAATAAAAATAAGACAATAAAGAAATAAAAGAAATTAAATCAAAATGTAGAAAAATAAATGGAAAATCAAAATTAAGCACAACTAAACACACAAACAAAACTACTAAAAATGAAGGGAAGAAAAGATTTACCGTTTACCGCACCTCCAACCAAAACCTTACATTGTCCTCAATGTAAGAAAGGAAAGAGAGATCTCCTTTCCGCCGGCGGTGAAACTACCCTCGCCAGTGGTGAACATAATTTTTTTTTCTTAGATGGGATGGCATTGGCTTTAGCTCAATCTTGTGGGCTATATTCTTTACCACTGAGTTTGGAGTTTCATTTGTTCGCAACTCCTTAAATGTTTCATCACTGCACAAATATTCATCAGATGCTGCCAGTAATTTGGAACATTGTCTCATCCCCTCATCTTCCTCCTCAATTGTTGCAAATTTCACAAGGCAAGCTTCTAGTGGTAGCAATGGAGTTCTCTTCTCAAAAGTTTCCGAGATTAACTCGTCAAGAGTGTTAATTTGAAAACAAGAATGTACGTCACTTGGAAATTTTATTTCTTCAAAAACATCAAAAGTCACTTGTTCATCTTGCACCCGTAGAATGAGCTTTCCTTGCTGAACATCAATCAATGTTCTTCCAGTTGCAAGGAGCGGTCTCCCCAATATCAACGGTATCTCTCTATCTTCCTCCATATCAAGCACCACGAAATCTACAGGGAAAATAAATTTGTCGACTTTAATTAAAACATCCTCAATTACCCCTAGAGGATATTTCACCTATTGATCCGCTAATTGTAAAGAAATTGAAATGGGCTTCACTTTTCCCAGGCCTAGTTTCCTGAAAACAGAAAGTGGCATCAAATTAATGCTTGCTCCTAAATCACATAGGACTTTATCAAAATTGCAACTTCCTATAGTACAAGGTATAGTAAAACTCCCTGGGTCTTTCAATTTCTGTGGCAGTTTTCTTTGAATAACTGCACTACACTCCTCATTTAGCATGATAGTTTCATAATCTCCTAGCTTCCTCTTCTTTGATAGAATTTTCTTCATGAATTTTGCATACTTAGGCATTTGTTCCAACATCTCTACAAAAGGAATGTTAATATGCAATTTCTTAAAAATATCCATAAATTTATCAAATTGATTATCAAGCTTTTTCTTATTCAATCTTTGAGGATATCGGATAGGAGGCTCATATTTCGCATATGAGGAAGGTTGAATATCTTGGGATCTTGATGGATTTTCTTTAGATTCTTCCATCTTTTTCTCCAATTTCCTCTACCATTCAAGTTCTTTACCACTTCTCAATGCGATAGCCTTTGCATGCTCTGTGGGATTTATTGTATCACTAGGCAGCGATCCTTGAAACCTTTCTGCAATCTGCTTTGAAAGCTGCCCCAGTTGGTTTTGGATGTCCCTGTTGATTGCCTCTTGATTTTTGAAATTTGCTCTTGTCTCATCAATGAACTTTCCCAAAATTTCTTCCAAATTTGTTTGTTTCTTCTCTTGGGGTTGGTAGGAAGATGATGACGGTTTGAATCCCCCTTGGTTATTTCCCCATGAAAAATTTGGATGATTCCTCCAACCTGGATTGTAGGTGTTCGAATATGGGTTATGTTGAGGTTTTTGGAAATTTGAAACATAATTTGCTTGCTCAGCATTTGGTGAAGCAAATGGATTTCCAACTTGGCACTCGATACTAGCATGATTTCCACCACATAAATCACATTGTGCAGTTGGTTTGGATTCGAATTTGGATGACAAAGAATCCATCTTTCTTGAAAGAACAGCAACTTGAGCTGACAAAGCATTCACTAAATCAATTTCATGCACTACTGCTGGTCTTTTTGAAATTACCCGTTCTGAATGCCACTGATTGTTGTTTTCTGCCATAATCTCTAACAACTCATGAGCATCCTCTGGTTTTTTTTTCATTAAAGACCCTCCAGCTGCAGCATCAATCATTGCCCGATAGTTTGAAACCAACCCATTATAAAATGTAGAAACTTGCAGCCAAATCGGTATACCTTGATGTGGGCACTTCCTCAACATTTCTTTGAATCTTTCCCAAGCTTCATACAATGATTCTTGGTCATACTGTGTAAAAGATGTGATTTCATTCCTTAATTTTGTTGTCTTAGCAGGAGGAAAGAAATTGGATAAGAATTTCTGAACCAATTCATTCCATGTTGTAATTGATCCTGGTGGTAATGAGTTTAGCCACTCCTTGGCTTTATCCCGAAGTGAAAAAGGAAAAACCCTCAATCTTACAGCATTTTTGGACACACCATTTATCTTGTAAAGATCACACACCTCTAGAAAGTAAGCAATATGTGCATTTGGATCATCCTTTGACATTCCCCCAAACTGATTTGATTGAACCATTTGGATAAAGGATGGTTTTATCTCAAAGTTATTGGCTTGAATAGTTGGCCTCCTTATACCCAAAATAGTTCCAGCAACATTAGGCACAACATAATCCCTCAAAGCTCTACGATTTCCACCTCCCTCAACAAATGATGGATCAATGGCTAATTGTCTATTAGGAGCTGAAGTTGAACGTCTTCTCTCTCGGTTTAGACGCCTATATGTTCTATCAATCTCCGGATCAAATGGAAGAAGGTTAAGGCTTCTTGTACGTCTCATACAAAAATCCTACAACCAGAAAATCAACTAACACAAAAACAACACAAAGTTACTTTTTTTATGATAAATAAAATAAAACAGAAAAATAAACAAAATTAAAAATGAAAGAAAGATAAAGCAAATTAACTTCAAATTAAAACTAAGATTAGGTAGTATCGATATTAATAAAATCAAACCATTCTCCGGCAACGGCGCCAAAAACTTGATGCTTATTTTCGCAAGTGTACGAATCGTTCAAGTAATAAAGTGTACAAAAGTACGGATATCGAACCCACAAGGAATGGCGTTACTAAGTACCGAAATTGACTAACCCTAATTTTATTTGAAAACCGAATTGTTGAAATTGTTTTAAAAGAAAATTAACATAAAACTAAACGCAAATAACAAAATTTAATGTTGTTCACAAATGATTAAAAATGCTAAGGCATTTGATTTCGCTAAATCAATTCAATCCGATTTCAAGTCATGTTATATGAGAATCAAAGCTAAAAGTGATGGTTGAAAAACCCAAATTTACCTAATACTCTCTCTCGAGTTATATTAGAATTACTTATCTATGAAAACCAACTATATTTCTATGAAGATTTAATCACAAACAAGCACATTACGATTTATGGAATTTCTAGAATAACCACATACATCATGCATTAGTTCTCACACTCGCATTCAACATACGGTATTTATCACAAGAAGCATTCATTACATATCTCCTCTCGGTCTCAATATAATGCAACTAATCATCTAAATCTTGGCCAAAAATTTAAAAGCATTAAGCATGGAAATAAATACTCATCTTGAAAACAATGAACTCATATAACAATAACAAAAGAAATCAGATTTCCTTTATTCAACTACATCATAGCCTTAGCAAAAACGAATTAGTTCATACCGGAAATAGGAACAACCATTATCTCAATTGAATCCATGAATAAAAAATCTAAATAAAATGTAGAATATGAACGCTAAGGAGAAGAGATGAAGAACTCTTGAAGATGAAGACTAGGTAGCAACAATGGTGATGATCCTTCAAGCTTCTTCAAATTTTCTCTACAAAATTGCCTTTTCTCCTCCAAAAAATGTCTTTGAACTCCTCTTTCTGCCATCCCCCTCTTTTTCCATCATATTGTATATATAGATCTAGGGTTTTGGGGGCAATTTTGGAACAAAACAACATAAAAATGTGTTTTCGAACGAAACTCACCGGTGGCGACATTATTCTCGCCGCGGTGAGATTTCTGAAAAAGTTACGACTTTGGTTCCGCTAAATCTCGCCGGCAGCGAGATTACTGTGGCCGGTGGCGAGATGCACTTGGCCGGCGGCGAGGTGAAGTTGACCGGCAGCGATATTGCTTTTCCAAAATCCGTGCTCCCTGCATGATTTTCAACATATTCTCCGTAAGGTTTTCGCTGGCGGCAAAATTCCAAATTTTGAAATTTTGTTTTCTTTTTATTTGCACTCAATCCCGATCATTGAAATTTGTCCCAAACTTCTCCAAAATTATGATTTTACCTGAAATTGCACTTTAAACACGAAATACCCATGAAATGACATTTGTGGATTAAATAATCAAATAAACGTTATTTTCACACAAATATTAACATTTAAATCATAACAAAAATGCAATAATTTGACTCTTATCAGCATGCTTCATTTTTCCTGAAATTTCCTTTTACAACTTATAAACTAGTTAGTTCGTCTTGTAAGGCATACAAATTATTGGTTCTTCTTGTAAGGCTTACAAATTAATCTCCTAGGATGAAAATTAAGTACTTCAATAGTTGTTCTTCATATGTTGAAAAGTTTATAAATTTTGAAGCTAAAAACACCTTAAATACAATTAGAGCATACCCATGATTCTAAACATATAGATTTGTATAAATTATCACATAAATATATTATAATCAAATCTATTTATCATATTTATATACAATAAAATGACAAAATATTTATGGTTTTCAATTACTTATCACTTTTTATGGAAAAACACTACACAACTCTGTCGATCATGAGATGATCACGAAGATGACTTAAAGATGTTTGTTCCCATGAACAAAACATCGATGCATACATAACACCCAAAAATACAACTACTCTAAGTGTATCTATCTTGTGCACTCCATCCATTGTTGATATCAACTCATCCAAAATCTACCAGTTTAAAATACGAAGGTATCAACTCACACATGACACAAACACATACCATGTGAACATGTCATGTAGAAAACACATGTTGTGTATCCAAATACTATTATGTTATCCCTACACAAGTACATACCGATAGGCTAAGCACAATCAGACATATAGTAGAAACCCATGCAGTATACACAATTCGCCCTGACTTCATACAGCACTCCCCCTAAATGAATAGAAGTTAGGCAACAAAATGTAGAGCAATCCTACAATCACATGTAGCATAAATATATGCAACGTACACAACTTCCCCTAACTTCATGCAATACTCCTTCTTTGTGAATGCAAGTCAAGCAATAAAATGTAGTCTATACTCACATCCCATGCAAAACACATCATGTCAACAAATACTGAGTTGTACACATAACTATCTCCTATTTTTTGACACAAAAATTCAAAAAACACCCCTATATGAGAGAGAGAAAGAGAAAGAAGACGTACAAGAATGAAATAATCCTAACACTTATGCAACACAACATTGAATAATGAAGAAAACACAATAAGAAGCAATGCAAGTAGGAGGAAAAAATAGGACTAGAAGAAAAAAATCCACATATTCTCATTAAACAAAATTTTTATTATATTTTTATTTCAAAAGTAAAACAAGGAAATATAACAAAATACCATAAAACAAGCCCAGTTCTTTCTACCACCCTTTCCAGCATCATTATCATCATATGGACTACACTACATGAAGATTGAAAAGGATTTGTATGGTTTATAAGAGGCGCAAAAGATTGATGTTGAAAGTAGGAAGCAAAAAATTAGTTAAAAGAAAAGTCAAGGTCATCTACACCAAAATTTTGAAAAGGAAGGCAAAGGAACCAATGGAGGCACCAGAGCATGAAAAAGGGTCTCTAAAGCCAATAGGTAGAGGTCTAAATGAGGCTAAAGGGTGAGGAGAACAATAGGTAGATGGTGGAGTAGCTAGGTGATAAGAAGTAGCCTGAGCCTTTACATGTGCCCTTTGGATATCCATGTAATTATAATTGAAGGAATGTCACTCCTTAGTGAAAGAATTAATGTCTAGATGGATGGCAACGATAAAATCATCTCTTTGAGAAGAAAAAGAAAGAGAGTGAGTAAAAATATTATTAGAAGTACAATGAATGGATTGTGTAGCGTTCTTAGAAGAGGAAGGATAATGGGTAGCTAAAGAATGCTATGAACCTTTACTAGAAGGGAATAGCACAAGTGAAAAATGAATTAACTATGCAAAAATAATAATTGGAAGCAAGGAGTAGCCCCACCTAGTGATTAATGAAAGATAGTGAAAAGAATAAAGAGAAAGGAAAACATATAGAAAGATGATGGTCTTATAAATCATGCCTCTAATATATATAGTCTCACCATTAAGGATAGTATAAAGGAAGTTTCCTTTACACTCAGAGATAGTATAATGATAGAGATTAGGATGAATTACTATACTAATGACATCATTTAGGCAAAGGCCAGGTGCATCTTTATTAATAGTAAGGGAACCACTACCATAGGTATGCCTAGGCCCAACCAACTGGTCCATCATCTTAGAGATGTTGAAAGGGATTATGGGGAAATAATTTTCCACATCATCAAGAAGAGATAATAATCTAACAATATTAACTCTAGAAAAAGTGAAACTTCATCATTTGAGGACGAGATTGGTAGAAAATTCAATAGCATCGAAAGGAGATAGGGCAGGAAAAAACTCCATAAGAAATTCCATATCATTTGAATAAGAAAGACTACAAAAAGAGAGCTAAGAGAAATAGGAAAACCTCTCTTGAATAGCCAAAAAAGTCATGGATAAAAATAGGATACTCACAGAGGATGGGCATTTATCTAGACGGCTCATTGTGCTTTAATTGCATGGATTTATCACTCCTTAAGAACATTTGGGCCATTTTTTTGTATAAGAGAGGGTAAGGTAGTTACATGTTTAGTAAGAAGAGAAGGCTAATAGGTATGTGGTATGAAGAAATAATCAATGTAGGGTGGTATATATGAGATCACATGGAGCTTTCCAACAACCTTGATAGGGTGTTCAGTCATCTTAGAAAGGGGATGCCAAGGCATAGCAACAAATAAGCAATGCATCCTAAGAAGAAAGAGAAAGAGAGTACCAAACCACAAAACATAGATCTTTTTTATTTTTCAAACATTAAAGTAGGAAACTAAACATGAAGGTTGCGCTCATTACAGGACTTCAACCAACACCTTACGCAAGAGTTGATGATAGCCATACACCACCTATGTCTGCATTCCCCAAGGCACGCCTCAAAAATATCACAAGTAAATGTATAAAAAAAGTAAAACATACAAACCAAGTACAAAAAAGCTACAAAATAATAGGGAGAAAACAACAAATCAGCTCATCCCCGCACAAATCACCAAAAAATGTAATCAAATCACATCCCTTTGTTTAAAGAATTTATGAGGGGCAATAGGGTCAAAATATGGCCTCTAAACCATATGAACATGTGATGTGTGGCACTCGAGGTACATTTTGTTATGAAATCCTTGAAAAACCAATCAAGTGATCCACATACACATGGCCAAGCAAACTCGTAGATGAAGTTTTATTTCTTTCTACATTATGCCTTAGATGCATAATGCATCCAACTTGAACATAATGAAGTAAGCAATAGTATCTACACCTTGAGAGGATAAATGGGGGAGAGTGAGAAGGAAAAATATAAGAGGTACTACACATATATCTAGGACACTACCTAGTAAGGTGGCTAGTAGTGCCATATAGATGGGATAGATATGCAGATGAGTGAGAGAATTTGGGTCTTTAACTCTATGAAATAACACATTGAGGAGAAAAAAATGGAAGAAGTACTCATATTAATTTTCATATGAGGATGATAAGTTAATTTCCCATATTTAGGTCTTAAGTGTTGCATTCACCACAATGGTGACAAGTCATAGAAGAAGTAGGTAAGGGCAAGAGTTTGCTACTGGAACGAGGGGAAGAACTAGTAGTAGGTGACGTGTTCACCTTGCTAGAGGATAGAGGTTTGGATGTAACAACCAACTTACCTTTTGGTATGGCTATAACAAACTTCAACTTGGGTTCTTCAGTTGTAAACTTGACAAACTTAGGTGTAACACCCGCTGAAGTAGAAATCTCTTCCTCATAATCAATTCATTTTTTATCACTAAAGGACTTGGTGTTGATGATGATTTTATTAAGCTTCTGAGAACCAGTTACCAACTTGTTAACCATATAGGAGGATTCAAAGAGCTTCTTCTCAATCAAAGAGAGCTTATCCTTTAAAGCCTTAATCAAATCTTCCTTTTCTTGAAGGAATGATTCAAGGTACACTATAAAGTTTTTGATAATATTTACTATTACATGTAGTTGCTCAACTTCTACTTTCATCTCATTAAGAGAATACATCAGATACTCTTTATCACTTTCAATCATAATAACTTGATCCCTCAGGCGAGAGATTCTAAAATTCTAATAAGAAGAAAGGTCAAGATTAACAAATAGAGAAGTAGCTCTAATAGTGGCAAAATTCTTTAATTCCTTCACAAGACTTTTCATCTTATCATAATTTGCAATTAATCTTTCTTGCAAATTAGAGTACCTTTTATGTATGACCTTAGACTTGTTAGTAAGATCACTTTGTTTACTATCGATTAAGGACTTCCTCTCCTTAAGAGAAACCTCTAGCATGCTTATCTAACACTCTTTCTCTTCAAGGCTTTCCAAAGCCATCTTCTTTGCCTTTTCTAACTTGATATGCTATACAAAAAGCTCACTATAGGTATCAATCAACTCATATTTTTCATCATCATCATCATCTACAATCACATCTTGGCCCTTTGAGGCAGTAGTTAGAGGACCTTCAATAGTTTTCAAAGCCATCAAGGCTAAGAAGTTTGTATTATCCCCATCATCACTGCTAGTACTGTCAACCTCGCCTTCATTGTATGCTTGTTCATGCATTTCTGCATAGAAAATAAGTTTGCATCAATATGTCCAAACTTTCCATACTCGAAGCACTTAGTCTTACTAAAATGGCTTCTTCCTTGTTTTTCTGACTCATCCTTAGAGTCGTAGTCATTCTCCACTAATCTTGAGCCTTTTGTACTCTAACTATCTTTTCTTACTCCACTAGAAAATCTCTTCTTATTCTGGAAGAATCATGTAAATTTCTTGGCACATAATGCCATCTCTTCTTCATCAAGACTTGAGTCTTTATTACCAATTATAGTAGTACTTTAATCCTTGCTAGAAATATTGGCCTTAGTTGTTTTAAGGCCAATGCTCTTTCATTTACCAACAATATTTTGAGTATGGGAGTAGGTGATCATGTTTGAAGATTTAAAGGTCACTTACCTACTCATTCACGATGAGTTATCCTAGCTTGTATAAAGACTCAATAACAGTGACCTTGCATGGAAACTGTGAAAGACGAGCGATGATTTTCTCAATCTATTTCTCTTCACTTATTAGCCTCCCTAGATTATAGAAATCGTTAATAATATTAGAGAAGAGAGCATAAAACTTGTTAAATTCCCCATCTTCTTCCATGATATAGAGCCTGAAACCTTTATTTAGCTTCAAAATCCTTGACCTTTTAATCGTATAGGTACCCAAATGCATAGTCTCAAGTATGTCCCAAGCTTGCTTGGATGTAGTGCAACTATGAATTCTTTTATACTCATTAGAAGTAACTACTTTGATTATGGTATACACAACTTTGTTTTTCCATTTAGTCTCTTTTCTTTTTCTCCTTGGTCTATTCTATTATCAACTTTGGAATGACTGCATTGCTTGGAATACATCGAACCATTTTCAATATGAAGCCATAGATGGTTCCTAAGGGATCATAAGAAGACCCGCATTTAAGACTTGTAACAGGTAGAAATCATCCTATTAAAAATTGGAGGCCTACCTACATAGCCTATTTCTCCCGAATTAATTAGAGAAGAGTTTATGTTCAAAGCGAGTTTAACAAAATCAAAATTAGAGTGATCAATCACAATAGGGTGAACCAGCTTCAATAGAAAGAGTCTGATAGCCAATACACAACCAAGGTAAGGAGATACTAACTCCTTAAAGACTCACAATAAGCTCACAAGCAGTTGAATTTAAACAAATAACATATAGATAACGAAGGTAGTAAATATTAATCATAGGGCAAGTAGATTAATTAAAAGACAACAAGGGAACCAATTAAAAATCTATAGGCATACTATAAAGAAAGAAAATAAAGCATGCAACCATAAAATTAAAAGCTTTCTAAGAAGTGTTTATATCTTACTATGTTACCACTTACACAATAAAAACTTAGATTATACCAACACAACAGCAGATCATGCATAAAAACATTTATAACAAGGTAAACCTACATAAAACCCTTATCTATGTGGTAAAATCCTCAGGTTGCTTATTACAACAACTCAGTAGCAAACGATTTACTAAAAAAAATAAACGCAAATACCTCTATTAGTCATGATTACACTTCCCTGACTATCTATTACTACCCTTGCTTGTTGCCTCTGTAACTACTTAATCTGACACCCAAATTCAACTCTTCTCTAGAGCTAACACCGCATACAACATTGTGATTGGTAACCAATGATTAGTAACATGTATGAAATTGTGGGAACCACCTCAACTGTAGCAATTAGCAAACATTGTCTATGGATATTAAGATATGACTAAGCTCAACTCAAGAACAAAATTATGCTCAAAATCAAATAGTAAAAAAAAATACTTAACTACTCATAAATAAGAATACTATTTTACCTTCACAAGTACGTAGCATAAATACCGATATACTGTCAAAGTGATTTGTGAAAGAGAATAAAAAATGAGTGAAACTTTTAGCATAATTTTGTTATATTTTTCTTGATTATAGAAGACAAAGGGAGAGATATTTATAGAATAATTTTGACCATCTAAGGTATCTCACCGACCATTGGTCGAGGCCTCACCAAAGGGGTGAATGAGGCGTCTAGCAAGGGATCCATCAAGGTATCAAAAATTCACCAAAAAATATGATTTTTCGTTTTAAACATTGCTAAGTAATTTTTCACAAATACCCACAAATGCAACGAAATAAAAAAATCACAACATTCTACCTAGCATGCACACTATGAAAACCAACCTCATGGTATGTGTAAACATACTCATATATTGAGTGTACCTAATTATGTGTGTATGTACCTTATTGATCATTAGTAACCAATCTTACACAGAGAAAGACAAATAAACTAAGTAAAATAAGCAAAGTTCATGTTTTACACATGAGAATGCAAACAAAGACTCAAAGGGCTATAGGACTTACAAGTAGGATATTTCCATTGGAAGACATTATATGTCATTTATGTCACAAAGAAGCAAAAGATATACTTCACCGTACCTGTTTTATAGATGTGATCTCATACAATCTTGGTGGTTCAATTGGCAAGGATTATTTGACTGGGCTTCTCTAGCTAAACTTGATTTGATAAGCTTTTCTAGGTATAAAACCAATTTCTTTCACTCTTACTTCTCCAATTGTTTTTGAAAAAATTTGGAAGCTAAGAAATGAAGTAATCTTCAAAGGCATTCAAGTTGAGGCAAAAAACTTCTTACAGCATACTCAAGACCGTATTAAAGAATTCCAACTGGTTATTATTGAGAAGGAGTACAAAATAGCTCCAGCTGCGCATACCTTAAAAAGTGTTTTTATCCCAAGTTCTTAGCAACCTCCTCCCACTTCAGCTTTTAAAATTAATTTTGATGCATCATGGAAAAACAATTTTGGTACTGTAGGTTTTGTGGTAACTATCCATCATAGCCAAATTATCTTTGCTTGGGTTAAACATTGTATTTCCATGTCAGCTGAGGAAATTGAGCTTATTGCATTCAACGCAGCCTATAAAAGCCAGATTTAAACTGGTATTCAGAAGGAGATGCAAAATACCTAATTGATGCCTTTTTATTCAACCTTTGGCAAAATATGTCAAAGGACTCATTGAACTAATGCACAAAAAATTTCATTTATTCTCCATGATTTCAATTCGTTAGATTCCAAGAGATAACAATTTTGCTACTCATAATCTTGTCTTGTCAGTTTGGAATTTACAATTTGAAGGGGCTATTCCTCTTCATTTTCTGCCTTCAGGCTTTCTTAAGAATACCTAAACGCAGATAGTTTTGTTATCTGTTTTCTTTGTAGGAAAAAAAAGAGGATCAATTGGAGGACCCTCGCTATATATAAGTCTACGACACAAATTCTTTTAAACTCTTAAACTTGTAGTTCAAAATTAGGTAATGATTGTCATAAATAACAAAAATAATATACTTAAAACTTATAATTATAAAATAACACTATTTTACGACAAACTCATATATTTTTAATATTTAAAAAAATCTAATATATTATGTCACTTTGAATATCCATTCAATTGGACACAATTTCACTATTTATATTATTTAATATTAAATATCATCTAATAAAAACTCGTTATTAGAACGTTATTTTTATTGTTATAAGTTGTATGGATGTTATATTTTTTATAAATTTATTTATTGTTTTTCTTACAATCATAATAAAAATATTTGAGTTGTTTAATATAATCATATAATTAATTACATTTTAGTATATTAATGTTAAATAAAATTACCATCCATAAAAATTTGTTATAATAACAACTTAAAAAGTTGACCTAACAATTTTTATTTATACTTGTTAACAAAAAAAAAGTTATTTATTTTTTGTTATTGGTTGTTGAGAAAGCGATCGAGTTTATAATTTGGTGGTTTTTAAGTTTCGTTTTATGTTTTCAAAAATGGCTTCTTTCATGACCCCATTACTGTAAACCAAACTCTGAATCAAACAGAGAAATTGTTAAGGTGGTTTCTGTACCTGCAGCTATTACAGTTTATTGTTTTTAAAATTTGAAAAATATTTTGCGTCTCTAATTGAGACATAATCCAACCTTTTTGTCTCATAATCGTGAGCTCCTTATTATAAGTAGTCTCCAATTTGTAACAATTGGCCCTCACAAGACAGAATCTCCACCCAAGGAAGCCCGAAATATTTTTCAAGGGATTGATTTGATATATATTTTTTATATAAAAAGATATTTTTATCTAAATTTTTAGAAAGAAAAAAAAGATACATCTTGATATAGAATTAATAAAAATTACTGTAAATTCAGCTCAATTCAAGTCTATATTTTTCATATCATATCACTACTCAAATCAAGAATTAATATAATATACCATATCAAAAATTATATAATATAAATAAACGGATAAAAATAAAATAAATTAATAAACATTAAATTATATGAATATAATCAAATTAATTAAGTAAATTTTAATGTAAGTAAAAAAACTTAATTAAATACATCAAAATTAATAAGTTTTAAATGTAAAATAGTATAATATTAGATAAAATTAAAATTTAGAGTAAAATTGATGACATGAATGACAAACCTTTAAAACTTTAATATAAAATTTCTTAGGATTTTTTTTTTAGATTTTATAATATTTAGAGAGGTATTTTATTATCATGAATAGGACAAAAATTAAATACTTGAAGTATTTTAAGATTAAATCATATTGACTTAAGAAGTATTTTTATATAATATATATGATAATCATTCTATATATATCACCAATTTTTACCAAATATGTAAACATAAGTGTGTAATATATATGATAATCATTCTATGTATATCACCAATTTTTACTAAATATGTAAACATAAGTGTGTATTTGGTCATTATAAACTACATTACTTAATCATGTCACTTTTATCTACATATTTGTTAAACCTTATTAATGAATACATATAAAGAAATACAAAAATATGAAGAAAAAAAATTAATACAATATATTAATATAAATAAATATATTTATTTAATGTTAAAAATATATATAATTAAGTTTTTGTAGAAGTTTTAGTTGGGCTAGAGCTTTATGTAGCCAATGGGTTGCTCCGCCCATGTCTCCACCTAAGAGAGAGTACGATCGGTATGAGGACGGTCGGCTTAGGAGTTTTATATCTATAGTTTTTACTTCACATAATAGAATCTAGAGCTACGAAGGAATCTATGTTGGATATATCTTTTATGTATATTGCTATATGAAAAGGTATTTAACTTTGTTACATATAACAATTTTCAAAAAAAAAAAATCAAAATGTGGATCACACTCCAAATTAATGGAGTAAATAAGTAGAATTTAAATTGCAAAAATGGTTGGAATTAAAATTAAGTATGACAAGAAACCTCATGCATACTTATAGAGTAAAATTTGTTCATGTATCTCCCTCTCAAAAAAGGGAAAAAAATTTACTTTGTATATACATGAATTTGAGAAAATATAACATTTTATTTATTGAAATTGATTGCATTGGCATTGTAAGGTTAAGAAATTAGAATTTAAAAAAATTAAAAAATAATAGAATCTTAAATATATTAATTAAAATGTATGAACATTATAAATATAATAAAATTAAATTGTATTTATAAAATAAATACATCAATTCAATTTTTATTTGTTTGATAAAATAAAAATACTTAATATGCTAGTTTTAAAATTTTGGGACCTATATGTTAGAATAACCAACCTATAAAAATAAAATAGTTCAAATTGTCTAAAATATTCTAATTTTGAGATTAACTTAATGTTTTATCAAAATCCTTCAAAGCTAAGATTTATTACTACTTGTTAATGCATATAGTATTGTGGTATGTCATGCCACGATATTAAATATATTTGTGGTAAGATATTGTCTTATCATACTTGACAACTAGATGTCTTCTCATATTGAACTATATCTTACAACAACATTAGGTCATTGCTTTTTGACATGGGTCGACAATAATTGCTAAAGCTTCGTCCGTGATTATAAGATAGGAGTATTTTGGTATTAATATTGTATGATTAACTTATCTCTTGTGTATTTTATGAAAAAAAAAATCACCTAATCCTAACTTTACTATTCACAAAATATTATATTGTTTAAGATGTACAATTTGTGATATCTAGCAATATTAAATGTATAAAAAATCATTATTATTAAAATTTAAGAGGAAGAACTCTAGGGTTTCTATAACTTTTAATAAAATATTGTCTAAGTTGATCATTGATTATTTTTTTGAAAGTAGTCATGTGTCAAGCAAATAACCACACTTTAAAGAATATTTTTGAAATTATTAATTAAGAAAACCTACCACCCTCGTTCTTGAACCTCCAAACCAGAAAATTAATATCCGACCGAGACAACAAATCCAATTTCTTATCTTCCAAATCCCTAAACCAAACTAAATAATCACAAACCATCTTACACTATCCCTTAACCCCAATCACAACTCATTTTGTCTTAACATCAAAATTTAGAGCTTTATTTTGAACCATTTTTATAAGTTTAAGGGAAATATGGTTGATTTAAGATAACTGTCTAGTAGTTGGAGTTTTTTTTTATTGTGATAACTGGGATGGTGTTATTAATTTTCAAGTTTGAGGGTTGGGGATGGGAGTGACTTTTTTATTCTAAAAATGCCCCTTTAAATGTGATTATGTACTTAATGCATGATTACTTTCATCAAAAAGAATGATTCATGATAAAATTAGAACCAATGTATACATTTTTTTAATACAATAAAACTTTTATGTATCACTTAAAAATTATAATACTTTTGTATATTTTTATTAAAATATATATGACCTCTATGACCATTTATCTTAAAATCTATTGTATAATTTCAATTGTTTCATATTATTCATAATGTTTAATGAGATCTTTTTCATCGAATATTTATATTTTTTAAAAAAATTACATTAATTTTACATTTTATTGACACAAATCCGTCCCTTAGTGATTACTGAATCTTCAAAACCTGGATTAAAGGTTCCGCTATGCACCTCTTCCAAAGAAATTAAAAAAAAATTCATATATAAGTGTTGGATTTGGGGCTATAAATAAAGTCTTCATCCACTATTTGTAAACATCCCAAAAGTTGTGAATCTTTCTCTCTTTTGTAAGCGTAATTGATTAGCTCAATTTTGCCTAATTAGTTGTAAATTTAGAGTTAATCCATTTGGAGATAGTGGAAATGGTCAATGATGCCAGAAGACATAGGTAACATTTATACCGAACCTCGTTAAATTTATGGTGTTTTTATTTTTCTGTTTTAATATTTTTGTTTCAATATCTACTTTAGTTTGTTTTAGCATTATATTTCCAATAACATTATTTTGTCTGGTTAGTTTGAGTTCTATTCATTTAAATCATAAGTGAATAGTAACTACTTAGAATAGGGAAAATATACCCGATTTTTCCAGCAATTAGTATCAAAGCCAAAGGTTTCTACCTAGGCATTTATTTGTATTCCATTTGTTTTCTATTGAAATATAGTTGCTAGTTGTTGTAATTTGAAGAAATGGTGGAAGAAAATTTTCTTTCAAACAAAGGCCAATCATCCACATCAGGTAGAACTAGAGTGATGAATGCAAGGTTCAAGGTGGAAAAGTTTGATGGAATCGGTCATTTCGGCATGTGGCAAGGTGAAGTTCTAAATGCTCTATTTCAACAAAGTCTAGACATCGCCATTGAAGAAGAGAAACTAGATGGAGCAGATGAAGTCGAGTGGAAAAATATCAACCAATTGGCATGTGGTACAATCCGTTCGTGTCTCTCAAGAGAAAAAAATTACACATTCATGAAGGAAACATCTGCAAGTAAGTTGTGGAAGGTGTTGTAGAACAAGTTTATGAAAAAGAGTGGACAAAATTGGCTCCATTTGAAGAAGAAGTTGTTCTGTTGTGAATACCTTCCAGGTACCAA
Source organism: Hippophae gyantsensis (assembly GCA_030763125.1). Taxonomy (NCBI): domain Eukaryota; kingdom Viridiplantae; phylum Streptophyta; class Magnoliopsida; order Rosales; family Elaeagnaceae; genus Hippophae; species Hippophae gyantsensis. The sequence goes on from CM061029.1 coordinate 40,615,818, forward strand.
AATAAATGACCACATTACTGTTTTTAAGTAATTAGTAGTAGATTTGTTAAATATGGATGAAACTTTTAAAGATGAAGATTTAGCCTTGATGTTGTTAGCTTCTCTTTCTGATGAGTTTGATTACCTTCTTACGAACTTACTCATTGAGAAGGAGAAAGTGTCTTTTGAGGAAGTTTGCACTGCTTTGTATAATTATGAAATTAGAAAGAAAGATAAAAAAAGAAAGAAAGCAGGAATGAAGCAGCAGAGACACTGTCTGTAAGAGGACGTCTGTAAAAAGGAAGGCTTGGTAAAGATGAATGTACCTTTTTTCATGAAAAAGGCCATTGGAAGAAATTTTTTTTGAAGCTATAGAAGAAAGGAAAAGTTGTGCCATCTGATGCATGGGTGGCTGAAAGCAATTCAAATTCAGATTTTGCATTGGTTGGTTCTTCAATAGCATCCCATCCTAGTGATTGGATTTTTAATTCAGCGTGTACCTTCCATATGTCTCCTAATAAGGAGTGGTTCTTTAACTTTCAAGAACTAGATGATGAAGTTGTTTTCATGGGTAATGATTATCCATGCTAAGTTTTGGGGATTGGTATAATTCGTTTGAAGAATCAAGATGGTTCAACCAAGGTCTTGACAGATTTTCATTATGTTCTAGATATGAAGAAGAATCTCATTGTTGTGGAAGTCTTAGAATCAAAAGGCTTCACTGTGACCATACAAAATGGAGCATTGAAGGTTACTTCTGGAGCACTTGTGGCAATGAAAGGTGTTCGGAAGAATAACTTGTACTACTACCTTGGTAGTACGGTTATTGGGATAACATCAACAGTAGTTTCAGAGGAAGAAAGAGATTCAGAAACTACCAAGTTGTGGCATATGCGTTTGGGACATACTAGTGAAAAATCTTTACAAATTCTAGTACAACAAGGCCTGTTAAAAGGTGCGAGAACCGACAAGTTAGAATTTTGTGAGCATTATGTATTGAGAAGCAAAAAAGAGTAAGATTTGGCACTGCTCTCCATAATACAAAGGGAATTTTGGATTACATCCATACTAATGTATAGGGGCCAACAAGAACTTCATCCATGAGTGGCAAACATTATTATGTCACTTTCATTGATGACTTCTCCAGAAGAGTTTGGGTGTATCTCATGAAGAAGAAGGATTGAGACTCAGACTGGTAGAAAGATCAAGTGTCTGAGGTCTAATAATGGCACTGAGTAAACAAACGATCCATTTATGAAAGTTTGTGAAGAAGAAGGGACAGTGCGACACTTCACTATTTGAAAAACACCACAACAAAACAGAGTTGCAGAACGTATGAACTAGACTTTTCTGGAGAAGGTTCTGTTTATGTTGTCAAATATTAGGTTAGGCAAGCAGTATTGGGCTGAGGTTGTGACGTATGCATGTCATCTTATCAACCGTCTACCATCGTCTACTCTTGAAGGCAAAACGCCTATGGAGGTATGGTCTAGAAAACCTATTAGAGATTACAATTTCTTACATGTGTTTGGTTCTATTGCATACTACCATGTAACAGAATCAAAGTTGGATCCAAGAGCCAAAAAAGCTATTTTTTTATCACTTCTGGTTCTAAGGGATATCAACTATGGTGCCTTGAAACAAAAAAGATAATCTTCAGTAGAGATGTTACCTTTGATGAATCTACTTTGCAGAGAAAGGTAACTGAGAAGATTGATGGCACTTTGGAGCAGGTGGAGCAAACTCTGAAACATGTGGAATTTGAAAGTAGAATTTTTAATCCAGTTAGTAAAGATAAGACAGAAGTTAATCATCCATTGACAGAAGATGAATCAGATGAAGAGGTTTTAACCCAAGAACCTCCACAGTAACAAGAAGAAACTACAGTTGATAAGCCACGATGACAAAATGTCAAGGTGCTTGCTTGATAAAAAGATTTTGAAGACCTACCTGCTCTGTTTAAGAATATTGCGGCCTATCCACTTTTAGTTATGCATGATGATGTTCCTTCCATATATATAGAAGCAATCAGAAGCCCTGAATTTGAAAGATGGAAGGAAGCCATGGACGAAGAACTTTTGTCCCTTCAGAAGAATAAGACATGAAAGTTGACACAACTACCTAAGGATAAGAAGACAATTGGCTGCAAATGGGTGTTTGCAAAGAAAGAAGGATTTCTTAACAAAGATAGTGTTTGTTACAAGGCAAAGTTGATGGCTAAGGGCTACGCTCAGAAGGAGGGAATTGATTATAATGAGGTATTTTCTCCAGTTGTAAAACATTCCTCCATTAGAATTTTATTGGCCTTTGTAGCACAGTTGGATTTGGAACTAGTTCAACTTGATGGGAAAACCACGTTTCTACATGGTGACTTAGAAGAGGAAATCTATATGTCTCAGCCAAAAAGGTTTAATGTTATTGGTAAAGAAAATTGGGTTTGTAAGCTGAACAAATCATTGTATGGATTGAAGCAATCTCTGAGGTAGTGGTACAAATGTTTTGATCAATTTATGCTGCAGTAGAAGTACACCAGAAGCACACATAATCATTGTGTGTATTTTCACAAGCTACAAGATGAGTCTTTCATCTATCTTCTATTGTACATCGATGATATGTTGATTATACATCAAAGAGCCAAGAAGAAATTGAGAAATTGAAGGCTCAACTAAGTCAGGAGTTCAAGATGAAAGATCTAGGATAAGCCAAGAAGATTCTCGGCATGGAGATAAGTAGAGATAGAAGGAAGGGGAAGCTTAGTTTGACCTAGAGTCAATATTTGAATAAGGTATTACAACATTTTGGTATGAATAAATAGACAAAACCTGTAAGTACTCCGCTTGTTCCTCATTTCAAGCTTAGTGCTCAATTATCTCCTAAGAATGATGCAAAACGAGAATACATGGCAAAGGTACTGTATGCAAATGCGGTTGGTAGCTTGATGTATGCAATGGTGTGTACAAGACCTGACATTTCACATGCGGTTGGTACTGTAAGTAGGTACATGCATGATCCTAGTAAAGGACATTGGTTGGCTGTGAAATGGATTCTATGGTATATTATAAATACTATAGATGTTGGTTTAATATTTCAGTAGGATAATACCATTGGTCAATATGCAGTCGGATATTGTGATTCCAACTATACAGGAAGTCTACCTTGTAGTCTATAGTTGCTTAACTACTGGTCAATATGCAGTCGGATATTTAGATAAGCGTCGGTTAACTACTGGTTATGTGTTTACTCTTGCTAGAGCTCCAGTCAGTTGGAAGTCTACCTTGTAGTCTATAGTTGCTTTGTCTACTATAGAGGCAGAGTATATGACAGTTACAGAGGCTGTGAAGGAAGCTATTTTGTTACAAGGTTTGTTTGAAGACTTAGGAGTTGGTCAAAAACATATTAAGGTGTTTTGTGACAGTCAGAGTGTTATTCATTTAGCAAAGAACCAAATCTACCATGCACGTACAAAGCACATTGACGTTCATTATCATTTCGTGTGAGAGATTATTAAAGAAGGTGGAGTACTAGTTCATAAGATCAGTACTACAAAGAATCCCGCAGATATAATGACCAAGGTGATCGACAATCAATTTCAAACATTTTATGGACTTGATTAACATCTTGCAAATCTGAATTGGCACTAGCGTCGCTAATCTAGTGATTGAAGAAATCATTTGAAAATCACTAAGTCGTTAAGGTGGAGATTTGTTATATAGCTCCTTAGTAAGAAAATTGGAAAAGTCTCACATTGGTTAAGAATGAAGATTAGTGTTGGATTTTGGGCTATAAATAAAGCCCTCCTCCACCATTTGTAACATCCCAAAAATTATAAATCTTCTTTTCTTTTGTAAGTGTAATTGATTAGCTCAATTTTTCTAAATTAGTTGTAATTTTGGAGTTCATCTATTTGGAGATAGTAGAAGTGGTCAACGATGCCCGAGAACTTAGATAACATTTATACCGAAACTCGTTAATTTTATAGTGTTTTTATTTTTCTGTTTTAATATTTCTGTTTCAATATCTGTTTTAATTTATTTTAATATTATATTTCTAATAATATTATTTTATCGGATTAGTTTGAATTCTATTCATTTATAATAATTATAAATGAATAATAATTATTTAGAATATAAAAAATATATCTGATTTTCTTAACAATTATTTAATTTAATTTTTATTATTATTTAGCTTATCAAAGGAGTACCAAATGTCTTTGGTTTTTTGGTTGTAGGGACTGCTCGACCGCTTTATTTGGTACTTGCCTATCCCCATTTAAGGCCATTAACAGTAAAGTATATGTTTGTGTCAGAATGTTTGTCTACCAAGCAATTCAAAGTTCGGAAATGCTGGGTCCCTTTTATTATTTACCTCGTGGCAAAAGTCTCATTATCTCCCTTTTTTTATTTTTCTTTCCCTCCCTAGAAAAAGTATTACATATAACAATAACTCTAAAAATTCTAAAAATAAAAATAATACTTAATAATATTAAAAATATATAATTATATGAATTTAAATATTAAAAAAATTTAAATAATCAAAACTTAATAGTAAATATATTCAAATAGTTAAAAATTCAATTTAAACATCATCACTTGTATTTAAGGTATAATGATAAAATGAAATAAAAATATATGAATGTTTTTATAAGACTCATTATCTACTCGATAATAGAATTAAACTCATTTAATCGATTTCTTCAAATGTACGTTGATAGTTTTTTAAGGCAACATATATATACAAAGAAATACAAAGATAACGTACTTATTTACTATGTTAGATGGAAACCAAGTACCAAATTTTTTTATATGTAATTGTGTTGAAAATATTCATGTCATTTACTATTTTTTTATGAAGTATTTTTATAAAGTTACAATTCAACAAAATGGCATTGATCTCTGATCCCCTTATGCGGGGTGGAAATTTAAGAAGGAATTTTTCTCTTTACCATAATTATACAAAGATAGCTAGGCCTTTTAATTTTCATGCCAATAAGATTTGTGTTGGAAGAGATTGGTCGTTACATGTTAAGTGTGAACCTTACTTAGGCAGGAAATGCATGTGAGTACCCATAATATGAATAACTTGATACCCTAACCTTCATCTTCTTTTTTTTCCTAGTCAGCATTCCTTGTCTCTTCCTTCCAAAGTAAACCTCTCAATCACCTTTATAAACCATAAACTTTCTTTCTTTCTTTTTTGTAAAATGCCACTCCTTAAAATCCCTTTGTATAGAAGAGATTAAGATGAGCACATTTTAAAGACAGAGGGAGAAGAAGGGAAGATAGGAGGTGGAAAATGGCAGATTGGGGGCCTGTTTTTATAGCAGTGGTGTTGTTCATATTGTTAACACCAGGCTTACTGATTCAGATTCCAGGGAGAAATAAATATGTGGAATTTGGGAATTTTCAAACTAGTGGAGTCTCCATTTTGGTTCATTCTGCTCTCTATTTTGCTCTCATTTGCATCTTTTTAGTAGCCGTTGGAATCCACATGTATGTTGGTTGAGCAGTTCTTAAAGCTAGCTAGCCCTTCTCTGTACTGCAAATTAATGAATTCATGTTTTGGATTATTTTTTTTTTTAATGTGAGAGTGTTTACTTGCTTAAGTTTGATTGTCTTATTTCAAGAGATTTTTCATTTTATTTTTCAAACAATCTACTCCTTTGGTACGGTTGTAGTTTTATATTTTACCATATTCTTATGAGTTATGATCACTAGTTTTTTTTTTTTTTTACTAATTCTATGTTACTCGTTATGAATACTTCATATTATGTGTTATAAGACAAATCATTTCCCAAATTTCTAAATCTATAATATATTTTTATTGGATTTTTGATGGATGATAAGACTCTCATCTCTACACTCATGGATTCAGATTAAACCAACAATAATTTGACCTATATATTCAGATAGTCCCCAACCACTGGGTCAAGATCGAGGTTCAGTCTGAAAATAAGAAAATTTTGGTATTTATTAAGCTCCCCTTTAATTGAAATAGTATTAATTATGAGCAAGTATTTAGACTTAATTTTGATGGGAAATATATATATATATATATATATATATATATTGAGCATAACAATATGATGAGGTTTACAAGGGGAACTAAAATGCAAGCAAAGGCAAAAGCTTTGTACTGAAAATAATGTATTCATTAGCACAAGTAACAGATTTTAAGGAAGCTGCTTACCATATGTAGACAACAAAAAGTAGTGAAAAGGAAAACGGTAAAATATACTGAGTAGAGTCAACTCCTACTTTTGTCCCAGGCTCAGCTAATGTTTATGCGTATAGGTGGATATTAAGAAAAACAAGAACGCAAAAAATGAAGAAGCAAACATAAAAAATTGTATGAACAAATATGGAGGTCAAATTAGTCTAATGTTCATAAACTCAAAGGATGGCTTTTTTCCTTGGCATTTGAAAGGTAAAATTATTACAAATATATGTATGTTTTCATCTTTTGGCTGGTTTACTCCTAATGTTAATAACTTGATCATAGATACACAAAATATTTTATATATTATCACTCATATTTTAAAAGTGTTTATAATGTTAATAAAAGAATGCATTAACTAGTGGATGATGAGTTAGAAGAGAGATGAATTTTGCCGTGTCAAGAGAGGATATTTAATAGAATATGAATTAAATCAATGATTTCAACTATAACTTTTTAAACTTTGAAATTTAATGGTAATTTTATTCTTAAATATCAAGTCAAATAAAACAATGTTAGTGTTAAGAATATCTATTATATTTAGTAAGTTAGTTTAAATATTACTATACATTTAACTTAATTTATTTAAAATTTTAATTATATAATAATGTGTCCTGATTAAAAATATTTTTTTATTTTAAAAATTCAAGAAAAATGTGAAAAATAAATAAATAAAATATAAATATAATTTTATTTATAATGAAACTATTTTGATATGTAATAAAATTAAATAAAATAAATTACATAATATTTTAAATATAAATTTTTTATGATTAATTTTATCCAATTTACCATCAAATATTATAGTTAGGTATTTCCGTATCATAAATAAATATTATATTAACTTTAATAGATCACCTTATCACCCAAAAAGAGAATGAGAATTTGAAGAGATTTATTAAGCACTATGATTTCGATGTTATATGTCAACAATATTTCATATATACCAGCTTTGTTTAAAATTACGTAAAAAACCACTTAAATTGGGAAAGTATGATATATAGTATTGATTGATATTTTAGTTCGAGCAGTGTTGATTCTTCTTTTTCTATTGCAACAACAAATCATACATTTTCAGTTATCAAACTTATCAAGACTTCACACCAAGATAAAATGAAATATGAGTGCGTTTTCAGATTGTATGATTGTGCACGTCAAAATATAAGTAGTTGAAAACATTGATTCTAATTCCAACATCGCAAATTTTATACATTGATTCTGATTTCAACATAAACAAGTCTGATACTGTGAAGCATGAAAATAGGTGTGATAATTTCTTATAAAATCCGATAACACAATACAACGTCGATCCGAACATAAAATAATTTGACACGATATAACATGATTTATTTATTAAATAAATATATACAACACAACCTAATAACTCAAAATTAATATTTTAATTATTACACTCAAAAGAACTTGAACCCATTAATGAATTTATTAGTCCATAATTGATTAAAATATATTATTATCACACCCAATACGTATTAGTTATCACCTTTTAATCAAATGTATTATATTACATTCTATTACCTACAATTTGTACAAGTTACGTTTTATTACCTAAGTTTATTAGATGAGGTAAAAATACCTAAGCCCTTTATATAAAATAAAAAAAAAAAAAAACATTTGCTGCCCCCTGTTGATACGTTAGATAAGATTGGGAATCGTGTTTCTTTTCTTTTTTAATTGCTGTAAAGAGCATATCCGATAAAGCCTTTAGAGACAACATTAAGTTTATTAGGTGGTTAAATTCTTTATCAACGTTTATTTGAGCATTAGCACATTGATGATTTGGTGATGCCCAATTGATATCATATAAAAGCTTTGTTTAAAAGGCAAAGTATTAGTCAAATGGCATATATATAATGCACTAAAAAGATGGATTAAAGATGAGATAAAAAGCGAGGGTCCTAAGACTGGCCTGCAGTGAGGTGGAAAATTGCTTGCTTTTGATCTGGTATAGATTGGTTAATATATTAACTAGTGTGCATGACTTTTGCGAAAATTTATAATATAATTTTTTTATATTTATATTTCTATTATTTCGAATAGAAATTCGAACCAGAAAGTTTTGGTTTATGGCAAAAGTGTTTTTATGATTATTATTATTATTATTATTTTATTTTTTACTAGGAAGCAATAGACAACAGAACTGCATATCCTTGTCTCACAGTCCATGTGGTGAAGTCAACAATATTTGAAGGCAAATATAACTAAGAAAAATTGCTTGTTTGTTGGTGTAATTTATTACATTTTATATAGTGAATAAAGAGTGATTCCACTTGACTAAAAGCTTTATAGGCCGATCCTAACAAACCTCGAGTGATTAAATAAACATGACAACAAAATAATCTTAATAATAAGATAAAATGTCAATAATTATCCATAATTGTCTTAAAAAGAATAATCAATAGATAACTATGATATTATAAAGAGTCTATATACATTGATAATGGATGATATTATAAAGAGTCTATGTACATTGATAATGGATATGTATCAGTTTAATACTACTCCTAGGTATATTCATAACTATATGCATTTACACAAAAGTTACAACTCATAAGCAACTATTACAACCAAATACTTTCTTTTTTATTTATCACATAACCAGACCTAGATTTCATCTAGATTCATCAATTCCATTACTAATTTAAGCATCGAAAGATCAGGATCCACCACCCCTCCCCTCCTATAGTGGTTAGAGGTCCTAATGAGTTGTTTTGTTCATGTCCACGGAGAATATTTCTACCTAGTGTCAACAAAAGTCAACATCAACATATGCCATAATAATTGGGAAACGATTGTGCTTTACCAGGCTAAAATATAAAACTTTAGGAATTTCTTAACATTCTTCTATTCATCATCTAAAAATATACATAAGTCTTTGAAAAAAGACCAAAGAACTATAAGATTTTCCATGGGAACGCTTCACAACTAATTCAAATGCTCAAACCCTGATCAACAATCATGGGGGCTAATCGGCAACCCAACAAGCCATCCATCTACAAGTCATTCCAACTCTTCCACAACAATCCCAAAGAAAGAGAGCCAATGCCGAAATACATCTAGACATGATGGAAAACACACTCTAGGCCATCATAGGGTGCTCATAAGAGACACCAATAATTGAACTGGTCCTCACCTTAAAAAAATCCATGCGGCATCCTCTGATGCCTAGAGTGCATAGGGTGAAGCCCATAGCTAGATAGGATCTGATCGATGAGGTGACCAACCACAATAAAACTCAAATCCCAGTGCTGAATAAAAATTGTTGCCCAGACCAAGAATCATCAGCCAAAACATGGACGACCATGAAATGCCACCCAGACTAAGCACCGTCGGCCAGGATATGGCTCGCTAGGAAAGGCCACCCAAAATCGATGTCATCAGCTAGAATATGGTTAGATATAACCGCCAAATGGAAAGATCCTTATTACGTAGTCATTATAAATCGACCATCTATTGGTCATGCACGAGAAGCCTGAGCTGCTACCACACATGACTTGAAGTCCCCCATCATGTTTAAGTAGGAAATTGACCCCCGATAGAGGCACGTTCCCACATCTATGCCATATGAGCGAAAATGTCCCCTAACATTTTCCTATTTTGAGCCTTACAAGATCGTCCAAGTTGGTAAGTCATTACCACCAAATGAGTAAGAAAAATTAGATATGTTCCGTAGAAAAAATAAGGATGAGTTTGCATGATCTCATGAAGACATGCATATGATTGTCCTAGAAATCATATCGTATTTCTTTAATGTAGAATCGAAGTTCAAGCCTCTCAGGCAAAAGATAAGGTCATATAATCAAGACAGACATATTGTCCTAAAAGTCGAGTTTGACAAGCTCCTCAGACCTAGGTAAATAACATAGGTATACGACCCTGACTGGTTGGCCAATGTGTTTTTGGTCAAAAATACCAATAGGCAATGGCACATGTGTTTAGACTTTACCGACTTAAATAAGACCTGTCCAAAAGATAGTTTCCCACTAACTCACATATGTCAGCTTGTAAAGGCCAGAGAAAGATATACCAATTTCTCTTTCATGGATACATATTCTCAATATAATCAAATTAGATGCATGTACTGATCAATAAAAAGCAAGTTTCATGATTGAACAAGGGTTATTTTGTTACAAAGTCATGTCATTTGACCTTACAAATGTTAGGGCCACATATAAGAGGTTAATTAATAAGATGTTTACAGACCTTATCAGGCACTCAATGAAGGTATATGTAGATGATATGATTGTCAAGAGAAAGCACACCAAAGATCACGTCACCTATCTGAATGAAACCTTTGGCATCCTTTAAAAGTGTAGGATGAAATTCAACCCAAACAAGTGTGTATTCGGAATAGGTTGAGGAAAATTCTTTGGATTCATGCTCAATCAAAGAGGAATTAAGACCAACCTTAAGAAAATAAAAAGTATTGATAGACATGCAACCTTTATGGACTATCAAAGAAGTCCAAAGGTTAGAGGAAATTGGTTGCCCTTTATCACTCCTGTGCAACCGATAAGTATGCACCTTTCTTCAAGGTACTATACAAGAAGTCTATATTTTACTAAGACAAGGATTATGAGAAATCATTCAAAGAGTTAAAAAGAATATCTAAGCACCCTATAATTGCTTATCAATCTATAGTCAGGGGAGTACTCACTCTATACCTGGCAGCCTCATAAGTAGTTGTTAGTGCAAACTTAGTAAAATATTATAATGGTGTTTAGAAACTCATCTACTACATGAGTAAGTCCTTCTATGATACAGAATAAAGGTACTTACAAATCAAGAATGTGGCTCTCGCACTCATAGTTTTTGTTAGAAAATTATGTCCATATTTCTAGGCATACAATATAACTGTGCCCAAAGATACTCATCTTAAACAAGTTCTTTTTAAGCCCGAGGTTGCCGATCAACTAAAAAAGTGGTCGATTGAACTCAATGAGTTTGACATTGAGTATGTCCCCCATACAACAATTAAGGGCTAGGTAATGGCTGATTTTCTAGTTGAGATCCCTATAAAGAACCATCCAGTGAGGAAAAGGATAAGTGGACACTACACATCAATGACTCTTATTCAAAGTTGACCCTCTACATTTTGCACTATGACTCTTATTCAAAGCATCAACTAATGAAGAAAAACATGAAGAAATCATCATTGAACTCAACTTAGCAAGAGCCTTGGGAGCCAAATAGATAGAATTTTTTTTATTCATACATCTCTTCCGAGCTCCGTATAAACACACCTCGTTAAATTAATTCACTATATCTCTATGAGAATTAAATTTAATAAGATTTATTAAGTTTTAAGTTCTCAAATGGCCACACATACAATTAGGGTATATTCCTATCCTTCATCATACATGTCATTCTATCTACGAGCAATATACACACAAATGCCTCTTTCAAGTTTATTTATGTGTCATGGATCGTTTTGATAAGATTCGTAAATAATCAAAAAGCATTAAGCACAAAATAGAATGAACAAATCGAACGTCTTATAAATCTATCAAAAATAATTAAAATCAAAGCTTCATAAATTTAGATCAAATGCAACCCTAGAAAAATTAAATTACTTCATAAATTAAAAATAAAAATTACAACAGATACAGAAAAATTAGATGAAGAAGAAAGGAAATTAAAACATTTTGTATCATTAATATTTGGCACACATAGAACACAACAGAAGCCAAAAATGGCTTCTGCGTGTTCTATTGTCTAGAACCGAACAACACAAAAATTATAACCTCTCTAAAACTTTCCAACACTCCAAAAAAACTCCTTAAAACTATCATCTTATCTCCTATTTATAGCTAAAAAAATACATCTAAAATATTACATTTTTTTTATAAACGTGAGGAGACAGAGAATTGTGGCAAAAATAATAAAATATTACGCGTGGGGAAAAGTGGTATCGAAAACGCGTTCAAAATCTGAGTGGAGAGAGCTGCGCGTTTCTGATTTCATTTTCAATCCATACTGCCACGTGTCACGATCTGATTCGCTGAAACAAAAAGTGGGACACGTGGCAGCACCTCATTGGTTGAAGGGAATGGGCGCACGTAGAAATTGTCGCACAGGATTGGGGCGCGCAAAACGTGGGGCAACGGCTGGAACGCGTCCGAGATTCTGCGCTTTTGCGTTCACCGAAATGTGCCACGCGTCCGCTGATGATTCGTTCAAGGGGAAAGTGGGACACGTGGAAGACTTTAATTGGCCGGAGGGAACGATTGCACATGGTTCAGCCGCACGCGAACACAACCTTTGGCAGACGCGTAACAAACACGTGGGTCCCACCCTACACGCCTACCTGGGCGGCAGGTGGGCCCCACTGGCACACCGAGTGGCGCGATAGAAGAACTCTGCACCCACTCTCCTTGGTCGGGTATGAATAACACAAGCACATCCTAACTGTTACTTCTTTGATCGGACGGTCCACGTTGCGCGCTTGGATTAGGGCGCATGGCTTCTTATCACCTGCGTAGAAATTAACTTTTATTAATTGCATTTTCACCCACAAATATATTTCAAATTATATTTTAAACTTTGCTTAATTACAATATAGCCCTTTTTCTAATTTAAATTAAATTTTAAACTTTTAATAATTGAAATTAAGCCCGATTTTAATTTAAATTATATTTTCAACTTTTATTAATTCCAATTAAGCACTCTTTTATTTGAAATTATATTTTTAGACACAAATTTGCAATTAAGTACGTTTTCGATACAATTTATTTAATTTTCTTAAAATATATAAAAAACAATAAATACTAATTTATTAAACTAAAATTAACTAAAAATAGAAAGAACATAGCAATTATAATTAATAAAATAGGTAAAAATAACTATATAAAATACAGTTATCAATTATATTTATGCATTTAATAACAGATGTTTATAAATCTAAAATTATTTTTAGTACTAAAATATGGAATAAGATATGCTAAAATATTAGATAAGATACACTCTAAATTATAGCTAAAAAAATTAGCATAAAATATATTTTAAAAGATATTAGATAAGATATACTTTAAATTATAGCTGTAATCTTTAACATAAAAGATAGCACAAAATCTATTTTAAATAGGAGTTTTCTTAATTAATGAGTATTACTAATCCTATTTGTAATAGAAAATATATTTATCAATTATATAGGATTAAGGGTTTTAATTTTTCCTATAAATAAAACTCATTGCTCATTGTTTCAATCAACCACACAAGAGCATTATTCTATTCTTATTAATTTCTCTATTTTGTTTTACAGTTATAAGATCATAATTCTTTAGGCTTCTTTATTTAGTTAATCTATCAAATATTGGTGGTTATGTTTGATTGATTAATAAACCTAATTATTTTATGATATTTTGATAATATGTTTTTATAGCTTCTTCTTTATTTTTGTTTGTAAATTGTTAGATCAAATAATTATTTTTGTCATATCGTAGTTATTTGATTTTATTATTAATCTTTAAAGAAGCTATTTTTATTGAACTTGTGCTTGATCTTTTTGCTCTAAGATTTACTAGTTGATTTGATTTAGGTGGCATATATTTTGAATCATCCAATTAGGATTATTCATTATTAAATCCGTTCTAGAACACACACGGGTACTTGTGTTTTTTGTGCTTACCTTTTTATAGTTGATTTGTGAACGATCTGATTGGCGGGAAGCTTATTGAAATATTGGTCTGGAAACTGCTCATGTTAATATTGGAAACTGTGAAAATAGAGCAGGGGTTCATAAGTAAAATATATTGGGGCAGTATCCTAGGGAGGGTAGCATAAGACCGAGTTTGTACTTGAACATTTGATTTTCATAGTAGAGAGTTAGGTGGTCCGATGGACCGATGGTTTTCCTCTTAGGTCATGGTCATGGTTATGACCTAGGTTATTTTCACCTAAAAATATCGTGTGTTATTATTTTACTTCTACATCTTATTCTTACACGCGATTGCATGTCTGACCGCTTTGTTTAGGTTATTAAGTTATAAATTGATAAAAATTAAAAATAATATATTCACCCCCTTTAGGTTAATTAAGTCCATATTTTATAAAATTTCATATATAAACATATAAATGGAATATACTTTATCCATTGAATTTGCATCCTACTTTTATATAAGTACTATTATGATTAGTTATGTTGTATATGTCATTCATCCTCATATGTTTTCTCATAATCTTTTTCTTTTTCTTCTTGTTTAGTTTCACTTATCAAGTATGTTGATTTTGTTTCATTAATGTTTAATTCTGATTCTTCTATGAGTTATAATTTCAACTTATAGGCTTGTTCTAGTATTTTTAAGTTTTTCTTATATTATGTTTTAGGGTTAACCCACTAGGACATTTATTAACATAATAACCTTTCTTATTACATATCCAACTTCTACAATATTTCTTACTTGATGGACAATAATTTTCTCTTTTGTGAAATTTTCTTCTTCTAAAATATCTTTTCTTTTTTCATTATAGAGAATCATTCTATTAGATGTTTTTGATAGTTCTTCTTTTAATCTTTCTAATGGATCTCTTTTAAGAATATCTAGTTGTCATATGTTATCATAACTATTTTGTTTTATTTCTTTAAGAATTTCTCTTCTAAAAGAATTAAGGCTTTCATTATAGTTTTTTGGTTATTTGTTATGCTTACTAAGGGTATTATTATTTTTTAATTTTATTCCTTTTAATATGCCATTTGACATTTTTAAGAATTTTTTTTATAATTTATCAGTTTTGTTACTAACATATTACTTTATGGATAAGATTTTTGACCTTTTTAATTTCTTGTTTTAATTCTTTTATTTCTTCTTCTCATTTCCATTCCTATTTTCTTATTTTTTTATTTTTCAATTCTATTTGTGGTATATTACATTTTCTTACTACGTTATTTTTTCTTCTTGATATCAAAGGTTTTTCTTTAACATTTATGTTCCATTATTCAAGTATTTCAAAGTCTATTAATATTTATGGTTTTATTATTTGTTCAATTTCTTAGAAATTTTTATCTATTTTTATAAATTTATTTTGTCTATATATTAAACTATTATGATTGTTTGTTAATGAATATTTTACTATGTAGTGTATAGAAAATGAATTTTAATTTCTAGTATCCTAAGTTTTCATGAATCATTCTCAATAAGGTATTTTCTTCTTTTAAATTCATAAGTTAAATTTAATAATATGTTTGAGATTTTATCATTAATATCAATGGCAAACCTATAATATACTATAAATTTTAATTTCAAGTATCTTAAGATTCCATGAATTATTCTTAATATGATATCTTTTTTATTTATTATTCTATTATATAAAAGTGTTAATTTTATTTTCTTATTTAAAATGTATTTTTATTAATAATTAGATTCCTCTTAAGTAGACGTACAATTTTTTTTATATAGAATCATTCTATTATTGTTTTATAATATTAATATTTATTTCTTTATTACTTGAAATATTTTTTTTATTTTCTTACGATGATGAATTTTTGAATTTCTCATTCCTTAAGATTTAATGTTGCTTTTTATATTTTTTCAAATGTTTTTATTAATTACTATTTTTTGTGAAAAACATTATGAGATATATTGTGTTTTCATTTCTATTATTTTTTTATTTTCTATTATTTTTATCATTTTTATGTATAAAAATTACTATTAACTTCCGTTATCTTTAACTTTTATTAAGTTGGAGAAAGTACATGTGATCTTGTTGAAACCAGAATATTTGTAATATTATTTCAAAAAATGGGAATATTATTGATATTATCCTATCTAAAATTTTGAAATAAATAAGCAAACAATGAAGATATACAACAATAAAAAATGTCATATCTACTCTAATGTTTAAATTATTTTTCTAAAAATTTAACCGAAGAAACTCATAGATGATACAAGTGTTTATAATTGACTATCTTGAAATGTGAATGGAAGTGTTTATTTATATGTTTGCATCAAATATAATATAGTAATATCGTATTAATTTATAATATCAAAATAATATATTATTTTATAATTATATTCTTTGTATTTAAATTAAAAAGAAAATTATTATAAATGCTTTAATTTAAATTCAAATATTTGATGATAGTAGATTAATAACATATCAATTGTATTTATTTAATTATTTAAAGGTATTATCAAGTGAAATTTTTATAAATAGAAAATAAATAAATAATTTTTTAATAATCATGCAAAATAACAGTTTACATAATTTAAATTTAATTTTTTATATGTGTAAAATTATTACTATATTTTTTTTTTGTTAAAATTTAAAAATAATTTTAATAAATTATAGTAATTTAGAGATATTATTATACTAATATTAACTAAATTATGTATGAATAATTTAAATATGAGTAGTGCTAAAGTAGAGTGTCGTTAAAGTAGAGGTAAAAAAAGTAATAAAATAAAAATAAAGATAACCTCAAAATACGGATTAAAAAAGTTTTATATGAATCAATTTTTTAGACATGTGAAAATATGCTATTAATTTTTATATAATTTATTATATATATATATATATATATATATAAATAAATGATGAAATTTTACACCTTAACAACTACCAAATTCGAGTGAAAATCATTGTCATCCACCTTATTATCACTTCTCTCCACATCCACCCCAGATCTTAACGCGTAACCTACAAGCTAACATATTCTCAAATTCTCTCACACAGACACTTTCTCCTAAGTCTATTTCCCTGAACCGGTCTTTGACCCTTGTTGTTTCTCAAAGCTTGAAGGTTTGCTACTTATCGGAAACAGAAAAAGTACGAAATGGCTGATTGGGCACCAGTGGTGATTGGTGTGGTACTATTTGTATTGCTACAACCAGGACTACTTTTCTCTTTGCCGGGGAACAACCATCGAGTGGACTTCGGGAGCATGAAGACAAACGGCAAGGCCATAGCTATACACACCCTCGTCTTCTTCACTCTCTACGCTGTTCTCATTTTGGCTGTTCGTGTTCACATCTATACCGGCTAATTTAATCCACTTCTCTCTTGTTTAATTTGGGGTTTGTGTTTCTAGATCTCTCTCTTAATTTCTTCATAGATCTAATTGTATTAGCTAAAAATTCTAATAAGTAATGTTGATGATGTAAAAGGATGGTGCTTTTCTGGGTTGTCATCTTTTTATGAGATCAATCCTTATGCATCATAAAGCTCAGATCTTGCTTTATTTTTTTTTAGCTTTTTTTATTTCTTGATTAAATATTTCATATGTTCACACTTGCTTTGCCTGGTGGAGAAAACGCGGTTATGGCTAGCGTGTATACAATTTTGAAAATGGTTTTTTGAATTAAAGCGTTCCTTGAGTCAAGTGTTTTTAGCTCCTTTTTTTTTTTTTTTTTTTTGCTTTTGGGTTAGCATCATCATAATTGTTGAAGATATGGGTCCTGCTGTTCATAAGCTGATTTTTATTGCGTTATCATATACACAGGGCTTGTGCTTTGTCGTTTGTAGCTTCGGTTCTTTTCTATAAGCTTCTTCCAAGCTTCACTCTCTTTTCATTTTAAATCTTAAATTTTAACAACATTAATTACAGTTTTATCTTTAAAAAATTAAGAAATTAAAAAAAATTATTAAAACTTAATAGTATCCGTTAAAAATGAAGACTTTTAACCTTCAATATATTTAAGTAACTGTAATTGAAATTGAATATTATCAAATGACGTTTCATATAAAATAACTTGGTTTTACAACATATTATTAATTATCAATTTTAAAAAATAACATATATACCCTTATATCTATTATTTTTAAAATTAATAATTAACATGCTTTAAAACCTTGTGGCAATATTCCCTGCTTATAAATATCCCATTTCCTACCTAATCTAAATTTCATTAAAGAACAATCCTAGTGTTAAAAATGGGGAGGGATGGAATTATAAGCCTTCAACAGTTGGGGGGTCATACGTAAACATATTTATATCCATCTAGTTGCACCCTGAATTTTCCATGACACTCTAATTTCTGTTCTGTTTTAAAAAACAAATCTCTTTTTTCAATTGAGTTTTCACTTCTTGCTACTGTTGAGAAATCAAACTTAACAGAGATTGAAGAGTCTAGTGAAGAGAGAGGTTGGGGAGAAAAGCATAAGAAAATCATACTATTTTCATTCATTAATCATCGCAAATACATTTATTATTTATACATCGGTTACTATACTGAAACTGGAGACTAAATACATTTTATATAATACTCTTAAACTAATAAGAAAATTAAATATTTAATATTCTATTTTTCCCAATTTAAAAAAAAATGCTGAATTTTGGTAATTAACAAAAACAAATAAATGAAGTTAGATAAAATCTTACCACGGGCATCTTCTCTACATTGAAAAGCTCAATGGAAAATTATGAAACAATTACATAGTGTGATCAAAATATGTACTTACCATCATAAAGAAAATAAAAGAAAAGAAAAAAGATTTTCATCTTAATTAATTAGTAAGAAACAAAGAAAAGTATATTAATTCAAAAGAGGAAAAAAAGAAAGAAAAAGATTTAACTAACATGTATATGAATACCAATAGCAATGACCAAAATGGTGAGTATACAGAAGAAAATAAGGGCATGAAGGAGAATAGCAATCCCACTTGTAGACATGTTGCCAAACTCTACAAATCTTATTCTTGCTGGTAATTGAAACAATAACCCTGGTGAGAGTAAGATGAACAATCCCACAGCCACTACAATTGGGCCCCAATCAGCATTCATCTCTTTCTCAAACATGTTGACTCTACACTTCTTACTACTCAAGTCCTTTGTGAAATAATGAATATGATCAAGACTGTATTGACTGTCATTCCTTCGAAATATGTAGAAGAAACGAAAGGATAAGAACAAATTTAGTTTCTTAATGAAGAAGGAGAAAAGGATGCTAAACTTGGTGAGAAAGAAGATGCTTGGGTTTAAGTAAGAGGAAAGGTATGTTAATATTGTAGTGGTTTTGCTTTTATCAATGACAGAGTTATGTATTTAGGATTTATACCTAGGTAACATATCATATATATATAATAAAAAGTAATATATAAAGTTTTTGATTTATTAATTATTTTTAATCGTAAAATGATATTATATATCTTATTTTAATAAAAATACATATAAATTATTAAGTTTGTAGGTTGTTATTGAGTGTTAAAAATTTAAAATTTAAAATACTAATAAGATATAGTTATTTTTAGTGCATATAATATATTTATAGTTTTATAAATATTATATTTTAAATTTTATTTATCAAAAATTAAGATAAATCATGTATCTTCTCAATTATATATATATATACACATTTTATTACTAACATTTATTTGAGTTCAATAACTTGTTTGATAACAATAAATATTTTATTAAAGCAACAACTAATAAGATTAGCAAGAGTATAAATTAATTATTCACGAAGTAATGAATAATTTATATTATGAAGACTCCAAAACTAAATCACTTTTCTTCTCTCTTTCGTAATTTATTGTACATGCACTACAGTATGGGTAGGTCTCTTTCTACTTGCTTTACTAATGAAAGGAAATATCATAGGGGGGCCGGGGGAGATAAATATCAGATGTCGATCGACAGGCAGAGATATAAAGAAAAAGGAAAAAAAAAAAAAACCCCAATAAAGTATAGACATGACTTCGATCAGAATTAATCTGAACTTAAGGCTTTTGAGTGAAAACAATACTTTATTATTATTATTTTAAATAGCACTTAATTTCTTCTTTTTCATAAAATAAAGTAGAAATAAAATTTAATTCTATGATAGGAATCATTTTTAACAGCTAAAACACAAATAAATGAAAAAAAAATGTTATTAGCATGATACTTAAATTGCAGCATGGGTGAAAACGATACTTAAATTGCAGTATGAGACTGGACCCACTCAATACAACACTCCAGTTTTTATATTACCAATTATTTGTATGATTACTTTTTAGTTCCTTATAAAATAACACACGTATATAAACTATTCGTGCACTATTTGTTTTAACTTTATACGAAAAAAAAAACTATGCACTGTGTGTAAAGAGATTAAAAATAATTTAAACTAAAAGCAATAATTTATAACTCCTTACCAACTACAATGTAAGAATTTGTATTTCTTATTCTAAGAAAGCATAGTCATTATAATATTTTTTTACTTAATATTTATTTATTTTATTTAATAAATAGTATTTTTATGATAAAAAATATTAAAATATAAATTTTTTAATAAAAATATAGTTTTTGATATTTTTTAGAATTTTTAACGAATGACTAATCAAGAGCTGTTATATGGCATACCGCGCAAGCAGACGAGCTGACTGGGCAAGCCATGTGGACATCACACAAGCAGGGGCAGTGAATCATGTTATGTCGCGTGTAACGAGGATGCAACACGTACCACGTATCAACACGACGTTCAATCTGAGTTCTCAAATTGGTCAAACCGCCTTACCACATGTCTCTACACCATTGCTCCATGTGATCCACCCGTGGGATATGCCATCCGTTTCCACGAATATGTTTCACCACGTCGCGCTGACTTAGCGAGCATTGACTCTGATTGGTCTCCCTTGCCATGCATTGTGACCTGATTTGTCCAATGAATTTCCCCTGTCATGTGTCACATTGTGATTAGTTGGAGTTGTAAGACGTTTTGCTTGTTTTGATCGTAGCTCTTGATCTAAAGCTGATTTGATGGTTCAGATCGTACCAAAGCTATATTTAAGCCCTTAATCACTCCATAAACCATATTAGCATGATTTTGGTCAATTTTTGAAGTTAAAAAGAGAATATATATATATATATATATAAATTCAAGAGGGGACACAATTTTGGTGGAGATTGAAGAAGAGATTAGCACTACAATTCAAGAGATTGATTGTATTTATTTTTCTACTTTTTTCTTTATCAATTTTTATGTTTTCTTTTAAGAAAAATATAAGATTTATGAATACAATTATGTGTATTTAATTTATTAATCTTGTGATCTTATGAACCCAATTTTCAACATGTGATGATTTAATATTTTATCCCAATTATAATTATAATTTAATTATATTATTTAATTTGATTTGTATGCTATTAATTGTTTGGGCAACAATTTATCTATAGAGGCAAAATTAAATAGATTTAAGAGAATTATTTAATTGTTTGTCTTGATTAAATAACATGCATAGTTTCTAGGCAAAGATGTATGATTTTTATGTATGTGATCCATAATTGATGAATTTAATGAGTAGTGTGCAATTTAATTGGCATGCGAATGTGATTAAATTAATTACTATATGGTGTGTAGTTTGCTTAAGAGAGGAATACATGATAGGTTAGATTCAATTGATAATGTAATTAATTGATAATTATATTGAGGAGATTTTAGCGATTTACATGTTTAGAAAATTGGGGGATTAAGTATTCCTAGATATTTTCTCATATATCTTTTTAATTATCAAATCTGATTTAATTAATTATTATTATTTACTTTTACTTATTTTAATTTTGCTTCCTTAAAATATAAAAACACAAAAAAATTAATTTTTATTTTTTTAGTTTTAAAAATTAGTTTCTAATAAAATAATCTGTGAACGATCTTTTTCTTATTATTATATTACTTTTTGTGATACGTATATTTGCATATTCATTGCACACACTTCGTGTGTGGCGATCAATTACAAAATAATTTTTTTTACATTATCCTTAAAATAACATAAATTATAAAAAATTAAGAAATAATAAAATAAAAACACAATATATTTTAAAATGTTTCTCAATAAGATTAAATCTTAAAGAAGGAGATGGATTTAAAGATTCGTTACTTTCAACAATAAGAAAAATATTTTCAAGATAATATATTGTTTATTATGAAATAAGTAATAAAGAAATAAGTATTAATATTATAAACGTAAAAAGAATGTATAGTATATTATTAATTGATAAAAAAATCATTATGAATAAACTATTAAAAATCCTTTAAAAAGATAGAAGAATAATTGGATACATTAATTTAGGTGGAATTCAAATTCTAATAAATACACGTTTTGGAGAATGAATTAATACATCAATAAAATTAGCATTGGAAAATAATATAATACTAAATAAGAAAAATGCTTGAGTAGGAATGATCCATAAAAACCTAATATATTAGAAATTAAAATACACAACATATCTTAGGTTTGTCATTAATATTAATAATAAAAACTTAAACCAAGTATTATGTCTAGCCTAAGAATTTAAAAGGAAGGATTTAATAAAAAAAAAAGAAATCATTTATTTTCAATATATTATATAGTAGGATAGTCATTAACAAAAACATTCATAATAGTTCAATATATGGTTAAAATGAATTTATAGAAATAGATGAAATTTTTTCAAGAAATTGTATAAATAATAAAACCAAAAATACTAATACTTTAAAATAAATGAAGAATAGAACTTATATGTTAAAAAAAAAGAACCTCTCACACTAGGAAAAAAGATAATGTATCAATATTTACATTTATAGATCCTTAAGAAGAAACTTCTAACAAAGAAAGAGAGGTGACAAAACTTAAAGAAGAAATCAACAAAATGAAAAAAAATTAGTCCATAATATAATATTAGAAAGAAAATAATATCAATATTATCTTAATAATGTTCAAAAATAAACTACAAGATATAGAATTAGATTTTAATAGAAGCCTAACATGCATATAAAAAAATCATAATGAAAGCTTTAATTCTATTAGCAGAAGAAATAGGATATAACACAAGATTCAAATATTAAGTACTTATAAGACATAAATAAAATACAAAAAGAAATTTTAATAGAAATAAAAAGAATATGGTTATTATAAGAAATTATAACAAAACATACGTAAAGAATTTACATAATTAACAATGGATGTAAATAATATGCCTAGAGACAATAAAATCATAGGTTATGAGTTTGATCCTTTTGTTTTATTAAAAAAAGAACCATGTAAAAGATCAATGCATTGTACCTAGGAATGGGGAGAAATCTAAAGTTAAAGAAGAAACTATAATTCCAGTTTAATGAAACATAGAAAAGAATTAGAATAACAATTTATTAATCCTAAAAATAGGGAGATAAAAAACTTAGTTAGTCTATTAACCGAATAGATAAAAAAAACTAGAAAAATATTATAAAGAAAAACTTTGTGCAAACAAAGAGGAAGATGATATGATAATAATTAGTGAAATTGATTCTAAAACAGAAAATATAACCCCAAAATACCACATGACATATATTTCACTTCCAATCCCTCATCAAAAGAAACATCCGACTCATATAGGAAAGAAAGAAATAAGAAAATATCAGAAGAACTTGATCTTCTTTAAAACAATAACCCAAAATAGAAGAAGGATTCATTGAGAAACTAGAAGTAGTGTTCCACTAGAATTTAAATTTCATGAAAATTATAGATTTGATCTTTTTGATTTAGACTACATAAGAGATAAGAAAAATGTTTTAGAAGAATGGTCTAGTGGCATGAGTGTAATCATACAAAATTCTCTAACCACATAATTAAATCCTTCAACTTATAAAGTCTTATTAGCTCACAAAATGATAGAAAATGTTAAAATTTCGTTTACAAATTTAACATAGCAACATTTACAAATGCACGGGAATGCCTTCACAGGTAGGACTTAGATACTGTAATACATTAAATATACAAGGAATTTATTGAAGAAGACAAAGGTAGACATATCATTGAATCCTATGAATATGAAATTGAGGACACCAAAAGGCATTTAACAAATATAGAAGTATGTGATATATGTTATATAGATTCCTTTTTATGTATATAAAATATATTACTACAAGGAAACTTATAAGGAAATGTTTTTTTTTCTAAAAATTACTTGAAACATTACATAAAACTTTACAAGAAGGATGGAATACATGGAGTAGAGAAACTATACCAGACATATTAGGAGAAAGAATACAAACTTGAATGGTACACAGCTAGGGTAAGGAGATATAGACTCCTATCGAACTCGTACCCATAAGCAGTAGAAAGGATAACAACTTAAAACATAACACTCAATAATAGCAGTAACAATATAATATCAAATCAGCTAGTAACATTCAATAACATACATTATATGATCAATAGAAAGTGAGAAAATAGTTAATGCTTTAACATACATATCTTAAACTCTGATTGTACTAACACAAGAGTGGATCATGTATAACACACGATATAACAAGATAAGCACACATAGAGACCATATCTATGTGGTAATGTCTTCAGGTTGCTTAAGGTAACTACTCAATAGCAAACAATTCACGAATCAATAAAACAATTACAATTTTAAAAGAAATAAAATCATTATTACCTCTATCAATTGGAACCTAACTACCTTATTGCTCTTGTTTGTTGCTTTTGTAATGACCTAGTTTGACACATGAACTCGATTATCCTCCACAATTGACACTAGCCAATGTGATGTGATCAGATATCACATAGTAATAATGTGTAGAACAATGATCGATACCAAATTGTGGGTAATAAATATGCAAATATAAGTATCGTAACAAGCAATATAATGATAAGAAAATATCATTCATACGGAGATATTGTTATTAGAAACTAATTTTTAAAACTAAAAATTAAAAATCAATTCTTTCTTATGTTTTAAGAAAGCAAAATTAAAAAAAACTAAAAATAAATAGTAGTAATTAATTAACTCAAAATTGATAGCTAAGAAGATATATGAGAAAATATCTAGGAATACTTAATCCTCTAATTTTTAAAACATGTGAATCACTAAAATCCCTCAATATAATTATCAATCAATTACATGATCATTTGAATCTAACCTAGCATGTATTCATCTCTTAAGTAGACTACACACCATATAGTAATTAACCTAATTACACTCTTATGTCAATTAAATTGCATACTACTTATTAAGTTCATTAATTATGGATCATATATATAAGAATCATACATCTCTGCAAGCTATGCATGTTATTTAATTAAGACAAATAATTAAATAATTATCTCAAATCTATTTAATTGTCTCTATAGATCAATTATGCACCAAATAATTAATAACATAAAAATTAGATTAAATAATATAATTAAATTGAAATCATAATTGGGTTAAAATATTAGATCATCGCATGTAAAAAATTGGGTTCATAAGACCCCTAGATTAATAAATTAACTAGGCATAATTTTGTTCATAAAGCTCATATTTTTCATAAATAAATATATAGAATTGATAAGGAAATGAGAAGAAGAATAAATACAATAAATCTCTTGAATTATAGCATAAATCTCTTCTTGAATCATTAGGGTTTTTGGGGCAATTAAAGGGTTAAATTAGGCTTAGATGGAATTTGGAGTGTTAGATCTACTTTATATCAAGGGCTAATATGAAAAAAGGAGAAATTAATATTGTTGGCCAATAAGAATGTGACACGTGGCATAAAAGGATCATTAGGCGAATCAACGTACGACGCTTGGCAGGGATGGACTGGTTGTGGTCAACACATGCTGATTTAGTGCCACATAACACACTATGATTCATAGATATAGAAGGGATGGTGCCCCAGTGGAATAAGTAGATGAATTGTGTAATGATGTTGGGCAAGCTCATTGACTACACAATGATACTAAAAAAAATGCCATGTTGACAAGTGGCAAGGCTTGCATCACCTATTACACGTGGTGTGCTTTGATTGGCCCTCTTTGCTTGCATGGAATCCACATGGTGATGTCTAGTCAACTTTGCTACTTACGTGGCATCACATGGCATCTCCTAGTTAGTCATGTATTAAAAGATTAATAAAAAATTTCAAAAAATTCCCAAAAAACTATATTTCGCACATTTTCACTAAAAGTTCATATTTTATTATTTTAAATCCCAAAGGGACTACTTATTAAATAAAACGAATAAATATTAAGTAGAAAAATGCACTGATAACTCTACTTTCATGTAGTCATCAAATAAATTAACATAACCCTTGAATACTACTCATATAGAGTTGTACTCATTAACCATATAGAAATAGTTATACTTACTATTTTATGCTCACATGAACATACCATAGTTACTAAAACATGTTCAAAATAAATGGTGAATAGGGAATTCAAATCAATAGAAATTTTGATAGGTTTTTTGAATCAATTTTGCAATTAATTAGGGGGTATTTATAACACTTGATTATCCACCTTGCCAACCACCTTACCAAAGGTGGTGGTGAGAGTGGTGATAATATTGGTGGAGAGTATGGTGGCACGGTGCTAAAAAAGATATTTTTTGTTTCCAAAAATACCGAGTAAAATCCATAAATACCCATACACGAAATGAACCAAAAACCACCACTTGACCTAGCATGCATACCATAAAAAACTAACCACGTGGTGTGTGAAAACATGATTTTAATCATAGTATTCCTAACTATGTGTGTGTGTAAAGTACTAATCTATAGTTACTAACCTTACATAGAGGAAGAAAGAATATTAAGTATAAGTAAACAGACACAGTGTTTTGCACAAAGGGAAGCCAACACATAGGACTTACAATCTCCCCCTTTGGCTTTTCGTGTCAAAACACTGTACAAATAAATGCATACTCACATATATCATGAGATGATCATAAAGATGTCCTAAGGATGTTTGATCCTATGAACAAAACATCAACGCACATCCAAACCTAAAAGACACACCTAAACTAAATGCATCCATCTTGTGTGCTCTATCCATCTTCCTGTATCAATGGATCCACTATGTCACTCTAAAACACTAGGGTCTTAGCACCACTACACACAAACACATATGAAACTCTAAGACTTCACTCTAAACCTATAAAATTTACACATGAAACAAACATACACCCCATGAATGTACCATGCATAAACAATGTGTAGTCAAATTACATACAATCATGTTACCCCTACACAAGTGAACACCAATAGGAAAATAACACATGAAAAGTACACAATTCCCCTGACTTCATGCAACACTCTCCATGAATGGATGCAAGTCAGACAATAATATATAGTGAAATCCTACACTCATAACACGAGCAGCGCATAACATGGAAACAAATATATAGTTATGTACATAAACTTTATCTCCTCCTTTTAACAAAAAAAAATTAAAGAAAGACTTCTATATGAGAGAAATAAAGCATATAAGTATGAAATAAAATAGGAAAAGTAAACTGAGCAAGTTCAAAGAACAATAGTATCCTTAGATTAAACAATGCACTTGACGTAAACATTTATGGGGCATCAATCCATGATGCATTCAAGTAAGAATATGATTAGAAAATTGAAGATATGCAATGTGTGTGTTATGCAAAACTTGTTTACTCTATATGCTAGATGACTCTATGAAAGTAGAGTCATCAGTGCACTTTTATCCTTAATATTTTCTCATTTATTCAATAAGTAGTATTTTTGGGGTTTAAAATATTAAAATATGAATTTTTTAGTGAAAAGGGGTGAAAATTTAATTTTTGAATTTTTTTGGGAATTTTTAATGAATTTTTAATGCAAGATCAATCAAAAGTTGACACGTGAATGCCATGCACGCATGGGAGTTGATTGAGCAAGCTACGTGGATGTATGTAAGTAGAAAAGCTGACAGAGCAATCCATATGGATCACATGTAAGTGGATAAGGCTAATCACAAAAAGCCACGTGTATATAGTGAAGTAAATCCTTGCCAAGTGTCAACATCGCGTTCATTCTGAGCTCATTACGAGGTTATCATCTCTCCATGTATCGTCATATTACTCATCCATTCCTTCCAACTTGGTTCCATATAAGTCGTAACTGCGAATCATAAATCACCGAGTGGTGATGACACAACATCATTGACTGAGATTAGTTTTCCTGTTCCATACGTCACACGTTGATTCACCTAGTGAATATAGTGTGCCACATATTAGTTCCCTATTAGCTAGCGTTGTTAAATTTCCTCTTTTTCATTTCAACCCTTGATCTAAAGTTGATATGATGGTCCAAATTCCACCTAATTTTAATTTAATCCCTAATTGTCCCATAAACTCAAAGGAGCTAAAATTAACATATTATTTATTAGTTTTTGGAGCCAAGAAGAGAGAAAAACACAAACAAATTTAAAAGGAGATAAAATATTTTGGGATATTCAAGAGGAAATTGGCACTACAATTCAAGAGAATGATTGTATTTTTTCTTTGTCTAATTTTTTTTATCAATTTTTATGTCTTTCTTTATGAAAAATATGAGCCTTATAAACAAAATTATGTCTAATTAATTTATTAATCTAAGGATCTTATGAACCCAATTTGAAAGATGTGATAATCTAATATTTTACCCTAATTATATATTTAATCTAATTTTTATGCTAGTAATTGTTTAGCCAACAATAGATCTATAAACATTAAATAGATTTGAGAGAATTATTTAATTATTTATCTTGATTAAATAACATGCATAGTTTCTAAAGAGAGATATATGATTCTTATGTATGTGATCCATAATTGATGAACTTGATTATTAGTATGCAATTTAATTGATATCGGAGTTTGATTAGATTAATTACTATATAGTGTGTAATTTAGTTGAGAGA
This sequence comes from Hippophae gyantsensis, assembly GCA_030763125.1. Taxonomy (NCBI): domain Eukaryota; kingdom Viridiplantae; phylum Streptophyta; class Magnoliopsida; order Rosales; family Elaeagnaceae; genus Hippophae; species Hippophae gyantsensis. The sequence continues at coordinate 40,644,576 of CM061029.1, forward strand.
GAAATACATGTTAGGTTAATTCAATTTATCTTATAATTCATTGATAATTATATTGTGGAGATTTTAGTGATTCAAATGTTTATGAAATTGAGAGAGTAAGTATTCCTAGATATTTTTTCATATATCTTCTTATTTTCCAATTCTGATTTAATTACTTATTGTTATTTATTTTTAATTATTTTAATTATTTTAATTTTGTTTTCTTAAAACATAAAAACACAAAAAAAAATTGATTTTTATTTTTTTATTTTTAAAAATTAGTTTCTAATAACATAATCTCCATAGGAACTATATTTTCTTATAATTATATTACTTGTTACGATACGTATATTTATGTATTCATTGCATACAATTCGTGTTCGATCAAGTTTTTGGGGTCGTTGTTGGAGATTATAAATATTATAAATTAATATTTATTTTAGTTATTTTTCTTAATTATTTTTTCCTTATTTTAATTAATTAATTAATTTACTTATTTATTTATTGATTTTAGTTATTTCTCTTTATTTTTTTTCAAAATTTTGATTTAGTTATTTGTTTTTAATTTAGTCATCTCCTTTAGTGCTATTAGAAACATAGTTGAGTTGGTTGCATAAGGAGATTCTGTAAGGGAAAATTTTTATTTTTAGATCCCGAAATTAAGCGTATTTTGAGATGAATAAGAAAATTACAATTTTTCACGTAAGTGAAAGAAATGGCTAATCTATTAGAAATAAACAATAATGAGCTAAATTTGAACAACTAGATACCTTTTATGGACAATAAGGACAAAGCTATAAAAGAATATGCATTACCTATAATGGAAGAGTTGAATCTAAGTATTATAAGGCCAAACATTCAAGCTAATCATTTTAAACTATAGCTAGTGATGTTTCAAATGCTACAAATAGTTGGACAATTCAGCGGATTACTAATAGATGATCCTCATCTACATCTCAAATTGTTTATTGAAGTTGGAGATTCATTTAAATTCAGTGGTGTGACCGAGAGGCTTCAATTATTCCCTTACTCTTTGCCACTTGATTCCATTACAACTTTGAATGAATTAGCGGAGAAATTCTTGATGAAATATTTCCCACCAACAAAGAGTGCCAAGCTTAGGAATAACATTACCTTCTATCAATAATATGAAAGAGAATCTTTATATGAAGCATGAGAAAGATTCAAAAAATTGATAAGGAAGTGTCCTTACCATGGTATCCCTTATTGGATCCAAATGGAGACTTTCTACAATGGTCTCAATGCTTAAACAAGAACCATTGTTGATGCATCTATTAATGGAGCTATACTAGCCAAATCTTACAATCAAACTTATGATTTAATTGAAAAAATAGCTAGCAATAATTATCAATGGCCAATGGATAGAATGACATTCACAAGAAGAGTGTTCGGTATGCATGAGGTAAATGATATCATGGTATTTACAGCTCCAATGTCATCTTTGGTTAATCTTTTGAAGGCTCAAAACTTTCCAACGAACATAAATCAAGTCCAAGATTTAAGTGTGTCATGTGTGTTCTATAAGGGAGCTCATATGTTTGATAATTGTCCAAATAATCCTAAATCAACAATCTCTATGAGTAATGTGAATCGAAACAACAATCCACACTTAACATATATAACCTAGGATGGAGATAACATCCCAATTTCTCTTAGAATAACAACAATCAAGGTGGTAATCAATTCAATCGTCAATCATTTCCATCACCAGGTTTTCAACAACCACAACAATCACAAGTCCAAGAGAAGAAGCCACCTACCGAGGACAATACAAATGCTTTAATGGGGATGATGAAAGACTTCATCCAATTAGCAAATACAAAAGTGTTTACTCAAGAGACTTCAATTTAAAATTTAGAGAACCAAATGGGGTAACTTGCCCAGGCCATAAGTTAATGGTTTGAAGGTAACCTTCCAAGTGACATAATTATAAATCCAAGAAGAAAAGGTAAAGAGCATTACAATGCCATAGCCTTGAGAAGTGGTAAAACTCTAGAGGAGGACAATGAGACTAAAAAGGATAAGTAGGAACTAGAAACTAACAAGAATGAGAAGGAATTAATGGATAAAGAGAGCTAGGGATTGGTGGATAAAGAGAGTAATGGAAAGAAAATAATTTAGCCAAAGAAAAACAACCTCTATAAACCCATTATTCCTTTCCTACAATGACTGTAAAAATAAAAGTCAAATACGTAGTTTTGAAAATTCCTTGATCTCTTCAAGAAACTGCACATAAATATATCATTTATAGATGCACTTGAACATATGCCTTCTTATGCCAAATTTTGGAAGAATATATTGTCTAAGAAAATGAGGCTTGGAGATAATGGAATAATAACCCTGACTGAAGGTTGTAGTGCTATCCTTGCTAGAAACTACCCCATATATTGAAAGATCTTGGTAGCTTTGACATCCCTTGCACTATTGGGAAAATCCATTTTGAGAAAGCACTGTGCGACTTAGGTTATAGCATTGACCTCATGCCATTATTTATTTTCAAAAGATTGAGGGTTAGTAAAGAGAAATCCACTTCAGTAACATTACAAATGGCAAATAAATCAATTAACAAACCTCTGGGTGTGATAGAAGATGTGCTAGTAAAAGTAGACAAGTTCTTCTTTCCAATAGATTTCATTATACTAGACATAGAAGAGAACTGTAACATTCGTATCATACTTGGTCATCCATTCTTAGCCACAGGAAAAAGTACTCATTGATGTACAAAAGGGTAAGCTTACAATGAGAGTGAAAGATGAGCAAGTAATGTTTAATGTTTTTAAAGCATCTAAACCCCCTGATATTGATAATTCTAATGATTTCTTTAAGATAAATGTTATTGATTATAATGATAACTTAAAAGAATCTATTGAGTCACCCACACTTAAGACTATTACACATATTGTTATGGACAAGGAAGTAAACTCACCAAGAAAAAACCCAATATATTTTAATTTTGAAGTATGGAATACATGATTGATATTGTTGATTGTGTGAACTATTTGGAGGCTACACCTCCCGTGTGTATACCTAATATGGTTGTGGAGAGTTTTGAGATAGCATCTAACCTCAAACCATCAATTGAAGCACCACTAGGCTAGACCCCACAACTTTTCCCTACCATCCCCAATCAAGTGGACAAGCAAAAGAGTCTAACAGAGAGGTGAAAAAGATGCTAGAAATACATATATTAGATGAATTACAATGGAGTACTTATAAGAATACAAAAAAATACAACAAGAAAACAAAAATATGACATGATAAGAAAATTGAGCGCCATGCTTTTAAACTGAAACATAAAGTATTATTCTACAAATCAAGACTCAAACTATTTTCGGGTGAACTCAAAAGTAAATGGATACAAAAGGATGTACCTTAGGAGTTGATATGACCGTCTAGTCAATGGCGTTAAACGTGACGCTGGTTGGGAAGTAACCCAATGTTATTTTACCTATATTTTTATTTTTTTTGTTTTGTAGGTGAATAAATATAGAGATTAATGACACAATAAGATTAAGCAATTTCAACGAAAGATGTGGTGCTAAAGCTAAGGAATTTTTCTTTTCGTTTACATTTTCATATTTATATGTGCACATTAGGGACAATGTGCAATTTAAGTTTAGGGGAGGGAATATCATTCTGTACTTTAGTATTTAGTACGTATTTTCAAATTTTAGGAATTTTTTTAGGATGTTTTTAATCATGATTTGGGTAGAAATTAATAAATATTTGAAAACTAAATGCATGCATGCTTGATATGAAACATATGAACTCAATGGTAAAACTTGGTTTTCATGACTAGGATAAGAAATGTAATATGCTCGTTAAGATACTTACATTAATCATGTGATATGCATACTATTTTTGATTAAATTGATCCAAATATTTATGCATATGTTCATGATTGATTTTGGTACTCTTATTGAGAGAAACTTTGTGGTGAGTTGTATGAGTTGATGAGATCTACCATGTTTTAGAATCCATTTGATCATCCCTTGAGGAGAAATCCTAAATATTATTTAGTAAAATAGATAATTTAGGCCTTATTTGGATCGATTGAGCCTTTCAAGCTAACCATTGTTAATATCTGTAGTCACCTATTTGAGCATAACAAAGAAAATTTCGTATATTTACGCCACATTTTATGCCTAACCAATAAGCATTACCTTTACCCTTTCACCTTTAACTTGTATGAAAGAAAAAAATGCAATCATGTGTTATGCTATAAAGTGAGGTTAAATATATTACACCCTATAAAAAAGGGAGAAAAAAAGAAGCAAAACTCACAAAAAAATCATCCATCTAAAGAAAAAGAAAAGAAAATTGGAAATAAGTTTGGGAGTGTTGTGAAGTTACAAAAGAAAAGATGTGGAATAAAAGAATATGAAAAAATTGATCAAAGATGATGCACTAAAATATCAAGTAAAAACTCAATTGAAGTTAAAAAATGGATGATGAATAAAGAGAAAGCTAAGTGTGGAAAGAGCCTAAATGCCTTCATTTATTTCCCACACCTAAGCCTTACATTACAAGCAAGTAAAACCCTTATTAATCTTTAGCTAAATGCATATTTATATTAGTGGAGAGGGATGTGAAAATAGACTTATTAGACTTGTTCTAAGATTGAATTGATTAGCATGCTCATATAGGTTGATTTCATAAGTGCATTGGATGATATCTTATGAAACACACACACACACAAATCATTTTTTCAAAAACCTTGCATATCCTTGTATTCATGAAACTTGATTGATGAATATACGAACCTTCTCGTTATATATTTGTATAACCATTGAGGGTGATAGTTTTTGCTAAATATGCATATATTAATAGATATATATTTATGAATATACTGCCTATGTTAGTTGATTTAGTTTGACATGGCTTTACTTGAGAACAAGGAAAGAGTTAAGTTTGAGGGTGTGATGATTATATTAAAGTAGAATATCAATGCACTTTTTCTTCTTAATATTTGTTTGTTTTATTCAATAAGCATTATTTTTAGGGTTAAAAATATTAAATACAAACTTTCTAGTGAAAAAGACTTAAATTTTGTTTTTTTTAATGTTTTAGGATTTTTTTGGATATTTTATGAATTTTTAATGCTTGATTAATTATAAGCTACCATATGGACACCAAGCAAGTATAAGAGCTATTTAGGTAAGCTATGTGGATGCCATGCTAGCAGGAGAGTTGAAAAAGCAAGCCACATAGACCACACGTAAGTAGAGAAGGCCAATCACAAAAAGTTTCTTGTACAGAGTGAAGCAAAGCCTTGCCACGTGTTAGCATCATGTTCATTCCAAATTTTCCACGTGGTCAATATCTCTCCATGTGTTGTCATACTATTCATCCATTCCTTCCAACTCTGCACCATTACAACACTATTGACTGAGACCAATCCACCTGTTCCATGTGTCGCATGCTGATTTACTCAATGAATATCATGTGCCATGTCTCGTGTATCTATTGGCTAACGCTACTATATTTCCTCTTTTTCAACTCAACCCTTGATCTAAAGCTAATATGACAGTCTATATTCTACTTGAGCTTAATTTAACCTTCTAATTGCCCCATAAACCCTAAGGAGCTAAAATTAACATAAATGTTTTATAAATTTTTGGAGCTAAGAAGAGAGAAAAACACAGAAAAATTTAAAAGGAGATACAATTTTGGTGGAGATTCAAGAAGATATTGGTACTACAATTCGAGATATTGATTGTATTTTTTCTTCTTTTTCTTTCTTTATCAATTTTTATATCTTTCTTTATGAAAAATATGAGTTTTATGAACAAAATCATGTTGAGTTAATTTATTAATCTAGGGTTCTTAAGAACCAAATTTTTAACATGTGATAATCTAATATTTTACCCCAATTATGATTTCAATTTAATTATATTATTTAATCTAATTTTTATACTATTAATTGTTTGGCCAACAATTGATCTATAGAGGAAATTGAATAGTTTTGAGAGAATTATTTAATTATTTGTCTTGATTAAATACCATGGATAGTTTCTAGGTAGAGATGTATAATTCTTATGTATGTGATCCATAATTGATGAACTTAATGAATAGTGTGCAATTTTATTTACATGAGAGTGTGATTAGGTAAATTACTATAGGGTGTGTAGTTTACTTGATAGAGAACTACATGCTAGATTAGATTTAATTGATCATATAATGGGTTGATAATTGTATTGAGGGGATTTTAGTAATTCACAAGTTTAGAAAATTGGGGGATTAAGTACTCCTAGATATTTTCTCATATATCTTCTTAGTTACGAATTATGATTTAATTACTTATTGTTATTTATTTTTAGTTATTTAATTTTGCTTTCTTAAAACATAAAAACAAAAAAAATTGATTTTTATTCTCTTTAGTTAAAAATTAGTTTCAAGTAATATAATCTCTGTGGGAAATTTTTTTTTCTTATTATTATATTACTTGTTGTTATACATATATTTACATATTGATTGCACATAATTTGTGTTTGATCAATGCTTATGTGAACCAAGCAAATAGAAATATCAACTCAAGTAAACCAAACTTCATAAGTTCACTTTTAGCCTCTCTCTCCACTAATGTTGGTGCTAACTAAGAAGAAATCAAGATGCCTTTCAAAGCTTGTAATGAAAGGCTAAGGTTTGGGTAAATGAGAAGAGACATTTAGGTTTGAGCACACCTTTAGTCATTCAAAACAAACACTTTAGATAATGAGCCTACAACCATAAGAGTAAACCTATAAAGTTAGGTTCTTTTCCTTTTACTTCTTAATTTTCATACAATTGCATTCCCAAAACATAGGATCTTTTTCCCTGTACATCTTAGCATTCCTTTGCTGATACTCCTCTTTTTCTTTCATTTTCCTTTCTTTTCATTTCTTTTTCTTTTCCTTTACAGGTAAGGGTAAAACAGATAATCTCAAAACAAATACATTAAATAAGTAACATAATTGAAACTCAATTGAAGGTATGCAATGTAAGTGAGATTTATCATTTGTGCTAAGCTAATAGGTGCACATAAATGATGGGATAACAAAAAGGCTCAAGAGGAAAAATTGAGGATAAGAAAACATTGGTGGTAAGAAAGTATCAAACAATTTAAATATGGCCTAAATCCTCTTTATATCCAAGGAGTTCATAGGATTTCACCTCAAGAGACACTAAAGTGGATTCCAGAGCATATTAGAGACATACAAATCATCAAAGCAAGAAATTCACACAAACTTTTCAAAATAACCATACAAATTCATAGCACATATGTATAGGAAAAAATTCATTTTAAATTCAACAAAAGAGTTTAATCATACATACTATTAGGGAATACACATGTCCAAACAACCAAATTGCAATTAAGTTAAAAGCAAGTCAACTATAAAATAACAATGGCCCTTCAAAATAAACTCATTTCACAAGTAGACAAAAGAATGAATGTCTAGCACTAAGGAGTAATATATAAGAAAAGAGAAAATACAATAGAACAAAACAACATGCAAAATTCTTCAAACTCATAAAAATCTGAATAACATAAGAGCAAATCTCTCAAGGTGAGATACAAACACCAATAGCCTTTTTAAGGGATTCAAATCTTTAAAAGTAAACCTTTAAAAATCTAGAGTTTTAGTAAAATTATTATCAAGTTGGTGACCATTACTGATATGTTGTAATATCAAAGTGTTTGATTCAATAAAATCTCTTATAAAATGTTGATGATGTCAATTTGTATGGTATTTTTTGAACTGAAATTTTTAAGATACATATAGCATTGTTGTTGTCACAATGCAAAATAAGATTTTTAACCATAATTCCATAGTCAGATAACAATTATTTCATCCAAAATAATTGTGAGCAATATAGTCCAACAACAATATATTCAACCTCGGCAGTTGAGAGAGAAACATAACTCTATATTTTACTATGCCATGAGATCAAGGAATTTCTCAAATAGAAATAGCCTCCAAATGTATGTTTTTTTGTCATAATTACATCTAGCCCAATCAGCATCAAAGTATCTAACCAACTCTACAGTAGTATCCCTGGGATACTAAATACCAACTTCTGAAGTAGCCTTGACATATTTGATAATTCTTTTGACTGTCTTAAGATGTGATTATTTGGGATTAGTTTGGTATCTAGCATATACTCAAACATTGAAGGAGATGTCAGGGTGACTTGTAGTTATATACAAAAGGCTCCTAATCATACTTTTGTACAAAGTTTGCTTAATATCCTTGCCTGAAGAATCTTGATGAAGTTTTAGAGTGGTGCTTATAGGGGTTCGAGCAGGAGAGGCAATATCCAAACCAAAGTTCTTAACCAAATCCATTGCACACTTAGCTTGATATGAGAAGATCCCATCCTTTATTTGTTTGATTTGAAATCAAAGAAAGAACTTTAGTTTTCCAACTAAACTAATCTCAAACTTACTTTGCATGGTGGTAGTGAATTTTTGAGCTAGAATTTCTTTAATGGATCCAAAAATGATATCATCAATTTAGACTTGAGCTATAACAACCTCTCCTTGAATTATTGAGACAAAAAAGTCTCATCACAACCTCCTCTTAAAAACTAGTTATTGAGGAGAAAGGTAGTAAGATGATTATACCAAGCATATGGATCTTGCTTCAGCCCATATAATGCTTTTTTTTAGTCTCATTACATGATTTGGAAAGTAAGGATCCTCAAAACCTTTTAATTGTTTCATATAAACCTCTTCCTTGATGAATCCATTTAGTAAAACACTTTTGACATCCATCTGATATAACTTAAACTTGAAGAAATAGGAAAGAACAAGAAGTAGCCTAACATACTCAAGATGTGTAATAGAGGTGAAGGTTTCATCAAAGTATATCTCTTCAATATGGGTATACACTTATGCAATAAGATAATACTTATTCTGAGTGATGATCCCATTTTCATCTTCCTTATTTTTATACAGTCAACAAGTACCAATGATATGTTTGTCAAAAGGCTTAAGAACCAAGTACCAGACATCATTTTGCTAAAATTGATTTAGTTCCTCTGACATAGAGTTGACCCAATGTATGTCTTGAAAGGCTTCCTTAACATTTTTTGGAAGGATGGTGGATGTGAAACACACATAGTTTAGGGTTCCCTATAGCTGACGTCTTGTCTTAGCTCTACCTTCTTTATTACCAATAATATCATATGTAGAATGAGAATTCTAATCCCATTTAGGAAGGGAAGATTTCTCCTGTTCATCTTATTTTTCTTCTTCAGTGGTTCTAGAGGAATCAACAAGAATAGTGAAAGGTACCTCAACGTTATCTATAACATTTTTAGAAGTGTCCCAAAACTTAAAATATTTCGTTATCATCGGATTCAACAAGTTTGGTTGCTCTAGAGTTATCTATTACAAAATTGATCAATTCCATAATAATTGAAGTTCTAAGGTTATAGATTCTATAAACATGGTTGCTACTGGAGTATCCAGTGAAAATTACAAGGTCATTCTTAGCCTCAAACTTATCAATATTTTCTCTATCCTTGAGAATGTAACATGTACTCCCAAACAAACGAAGGTGTTTAAAATTTGGTATTTTTTCATGCATGAGTTCATATGAAGATTGATAGGTGTTAGGCCTAAGAAAGCAACGATTCAAAGTGTAGCAAGTAGTGTTGACAGCTTCAACCAAAAGGTGTTTTACTAAGTTTTTTCTTGCCAACATAACTCTATCCATCTCTTGGATGTAGAACTCTATTCTTCCTTTCAATAATCCCATTTTATTGAGGGGTCTTGGGAGTAGAGAACTCATACTGAATTCCTATTTTATAATAAGAATCACTAAATTTATAGTTTTCGAATTATTTTCTACGAACGCTCTTAATTTTATGATTTTTCCAATGGATTCAAATATTTTGTTTTATAACTTGATACACAAAGATTTAAACATATCAAAAGCTTCAGATTTTTCTCTCAAAATAGAACCCAGGTGTATCTCAAGAAATCATCAACAATAACAAGAATATACTTTCTCCCACCAATACTTGCAGTTTGAACAAAACCCATTAGATCTATATGGAGAAGTTAGACAGGTCTTATGGTAGATAAGCATTTATTCTTCTTATGTTAGCTTTTTCTTTGTTTGCTTATCTAACAGTGACCATAAACATTATCAACAATGGAGGAAATAGATTGGAGACCCTAGACGACTTTGAGATATGAGGTTTTCTTCAATAATTTATAGTTGACATGTCCCAGACGTTGATACCATAGTTCTTTGGTGTTCAAACTAAGCTTGTTGCATACAACTTTGGTAGGTATTCCTACATAATATGAATTATCTACAAATCTAATACCTCTAACCAAAGTTATACCAAACTCATCATGCACAATATAATATATTTGAGTAAACTTAATAGATTTATTGTCACAAAGTTTGCTAATGCTAATAAGGTTAGCTTTGAGTCCTTCCATATAGACTACATTCTTGAACTCAAGATACCAAAGGCACTGATAGATCCTCTAACATAAATCAATTCCTTATTACCATCACCAAATATAACAAATCCATCATTGATGATAGTTAATTTGATAAAAAAAAGACTTATTACTAGTCATGCGGCTGGAGTAACCACTATCAAAATACCAATAACTAGAAGTTTGTGGCTTTAAGGTTGTGTGAACCATATTGCAATTGAAATTTTGATCATATATACTAATACCAAGAGAGTATTTCAACTTAGTCAAAATGAACATTGCATCATTCTGTAGGGTTATAGATTCACTAGTCAATGTGATAGAAAGTTTTAGAAGTTCTTCCACATGACTCAACTTCTCCCCGTCATAAATATGAGAGTATTTTTGAGAGTTGGAAGAGATAAAGTAACCTGAGTTGTAGGAAATATGTGAAAGGGATAAACTATGTGCACTTATAACATCATTGATGGAATCATCATCTTAAATCTCAATGGTAGGAGAATGTTTCTGGATTGTAGCAGATGTAGAGGAGGAGAGATGAACATCTTTAAGGTTTGAATATAACATATAAGAATAAAACATAAAATATAACTATAAAGAAAATAAAATCCTTACAGCACTTTGATGCTAATTCTATTGTTGGAAAACCTCCAAATGCATTTGCATTTCCATTTATTGAATAAAAAAGCTATAAATTTACAAAAACATAGCTAGTTCTTCTTAGAAAGAGAAGAACTTTAAAACTAAAAAAAACTCAAAAATAGAGAAAGAGCTAAGAAAATTATTAATTGAGGTGTTTTTGGTTTGTTGTGTAATGGAGGAGATAGGGTATTTATAGGTGAGGATAAGGGTACAAAAGTGGGAAAAATGCATAATAGATGGATGCTGATGTAGAATGGACAGGTGCTGACATAGGCAGTGGGCACATGCAAATTTGGCATGTTAGGGCATGGATTGTTGCATATGGGTGCACGAGTTTGGCGTTGTTCAAGCGGTGCACATAGACTTCAGTGTTGTTTGGGTGATGCTCGGTGTGCTATAGTGCGTTGTGCATGTTTTGCGACATAGATGGGTGTGCTGTGGGTGCAATTTCATCCCTTTTGACTCATTTTGTCCATCTTTTTGACTTTTTCTCATTTAATTTCTCAATATATTTGTAATGTATTGCCTCTGGTATTTTTTTCTAGTCTTTAAGTTATTTGTTTGAAGCAAAAATACCTGAAATAATAAAAATACTCATAATTCTTAAAAGACAAATTTATATAAAAATATGATAAAATCATATAAATATAAATATTTTTAATTAATTAAAGTACATAAAATCATGGTAATTTTAGTGTTTTTTAAACACTTATCAACAGTCACAAACTTGTCCATAAGAACAGAATCCTCTTTAGTAGCTGAATTGACAAGAAGGTGTAACCCTTGGTAGTAAATTATTAAGATGAAATTCTTCTTTAGTGTTCAATAATACTAGCCTTAGACACATGCATTAGACACGTCCAACTATTCTCAATCAAAGACCAAACATCATTGTTGACATATCTCAAGTAGGAACACATATGAGATCTTTAGTAAAGTAACATAATCCATTGAATTTAGGTGGTCCACTAACCAACCCTCTTATATCATCCATTACAAGAGAATTGAAATAATTAAATAGAGTAAGGGGAAAGGATCAATACCAAAGAAATTAAGCCTAAATTGGATGCACCTATTCTGATACTAATTGAAAGAATCCACCACCCAGTACATAACCAAGGTAAGGAGATATAGACTCTTAACGAACTCATCCCTACAAGAAATAGGCAGGATATTAGCTTAAAATATAATACTGAACAGTAATAGTAACAATATAACATACACTCTTTAAAATCTTATTGTACTAACACAAGAGTGGACCATGCATAACACACGATACAACAAGATAAAATCAAATATAAATCGTATCTATGTGGTAATGTCTTTGGGTTACTTAAGGTAACTACTTATCAACAAACAATTCACAAATCAATAAAGTAGTTACAAATTGAAGGAAATAAAATCACTATTATCTTTATCAATTAGAACCTCCATCCAAACTACCTGTTACAGCTCTTGTTTGCTGCTTCCATAATGATATTATTTGACACACGAACTCGACTCTTCTCCACAGCCGACACCACCCAATGTGATGTGATTAGATTCCACACAACACTAATGTTAAGAATAAACTAACACAACCTTTGAATACTACTCACATAAAGATGTACTCACTCATCACATAAAAATAATTACACTTAATATTCTATGCTCACATAAACATACCAAAATTACTAAAAAATGTTCAAAATAATTGGTCAATATGGAATTCAAATTAATATAAATTTTGATGGATTTTTTGAATTAATTTTGTTATTAATGAAAATGCATTTATAGCACTAGATCGACCACCTAGTCAGCCACCTTACTAACCACCTCACTAAAGCTGGTGGTGAGGGTGATGGAGAGCTTGGTGGTGTGCTTGTTAATGAGGTGCTAAAAATATATTTTTTGTTTTCAAAAATGTCGAGTAAAATTGACAAATACCCGCACCCAAAACAAACCAAAAAACCACCAATCAACCTAGCATGCATACTAGAAATAGCCAATCCCATGGTATATGAAAACATGCTTTTAATTATAGTGTTCTTAATTGTGTGTGTGTGTATGTGCAATACTGATCTATAGTAACTAGCCTTACACATAAGAAGATAAAATACTGAGTTAAAGTAAGCAAACACCTATTTTACACATAAGAAGCCAATATACAATGGGACATATGAAACTCTTAAGAATTGGGTAATTATTAAATATCAAGAAAGACAAGAATATAGATAAATAAGAGGAAATGATAAAATCTATTGTGATTCAAGAGATTTTAAGATGCTAGAAAAATATGGATGTAACATGAAATCTTATAAACAAATGTATAAACACTATAAAAAATACAAAAAATTCAAAAGATATAAATTTAGAAAATAAGACTTTCAAAAATATAATAGGAGGCATAACAAAGAACCTTATAAAAAAGACATTTTAGAATAAAATATATATAAGCCACTAGAAAATAAAAATTATTGCCCATAAAAAAAAGAAATACAAATGTTGGATTTGCAATGAGAAATGTTGTTATGTTAATGAATGCCCTAACATACGTCAACATAAAGTGGAATTTAAAAGGAATTTTCATAGAAAGAAAAATTCTCAAAAGAAGTTTTTAAAATGAAATTAGAATTAATAGATGAATCAGATTAGATGATATTTGTAGTATTTATCTATTAGAACAAATTGAGGAAGAAATAACTTACTCAAATTTGAATATTCTTCATCTAATGATGAATGATTTATACAGTATTACAAATCTAAATAGGAGTTATATTAAAATAGGATTAAGATTTAAAGGTTATACAAATTACCATTTACATGCATATATAGATACATGAGCTAGTATGTGCTTAGCTAATAAATATGTATTCTTAGAAGAACTCTAGAAACAATCACCAAAAGATTTAATCATAAGAATTGCTAACAATATTACAATAAATCTTAATACTCTTAAAGATACAGATATGATGATAGGAAGAAAAAAATGTCATATTCCTACCGTATATCAACAAGAAACATGAGTTTATTTATAAATAGGAAATAACTTACTATGCCTTTACTAATCATTTACAACAAAATAAATTTAACAGTATTAGATGGTGAAATCATTTATGTGTTAAAAATAAGAAAATATTTGACAGTATCAAACCCAACTTTTACTCAACAACATAAAAGGAAAAAAATGTAGTAGATAGATACAAAGCAATAACCTTATTTAGAAAATATTTTATTAGACATAGAAGATAAACAAAACTCTTTTTTAATGAAATACAAGAAGATATAACCTTATCATGAATAAGAAAATTGTTACAAATAATAAGTTCAAAAATTCCTTTAGATCCTAAAATCAATAAATCTAAAATAATAGTAAAAATAAAACTCAAAGACTCTAACAAACTCATAAGAATAAAACCAATGATATATACCCTAGAAGATAGAGATGAATTTGAAAAACAAATTCAAGAATTTTTGAAATTAAAAGTCATAATACTAAGTAATTCACCTCACTTAAATTCAACATTTTTAGCTAAAAAAGAAGCAGAGAAAAAAAGAAACAAAAAGAGAATTGTAATAAACTTCAAAGTCTTGAATAAAGAAATAGTTAATGATGGATATTTTAGTCCAAAGAAAAAAGATTTATTATCGTTAGTAGTAGGAAATAAATATTTCTCAAGGTTTGATTGTAAAAGTATTTTTTTGACGAATAAGACTTAATGAAGAATCATAGAAATTAAAAACATTTAGTTGTTCAAAAGGATAATTCTATAGATAGTTTTACCATTTGAATTAAAACAAGCATCAGGTATTTTTCAAAGACATGGATAATATCTTTTAAAAACTACATGAAATTTGCTATGTATGCATTATTGACATTTTAGTACTTAGTAATGACTTGAATAAATATTACTTATATATTATTAATGTCTTACAAGAATTCAGGAAAGAATGACTTATTCTATCAAAAAGAAATAATGTAATAGCTCAAAAAAATAAGTATTTAAGATTAGGACAAGAAAATGAAAAACATCATCTCCAATTGCATATATTAAACAATATACGAGGATTTCCCAGTGAAATCAATTATGAAAATTAGTTACAAATATTTTTAGGATGTTTGGCTTATGTAGAAGCATACATAAAAAAATTAGCAAAAATGTAAAAACCATTATAAACTAAATTCAAAAAAGATTATGTTTGGAAAAAGAGATAGAACATGACAGACAGTACATGGACTTGTAAAAACACAAGTAAAAGACTCGCAACCTTTGTACTATCCAAGTCTAGATGATTAAATGATAATAGAAACAGATGTTTTACATAAATATTGGATAGTATATTTAAAAGCAAAGATAGATGGAAAAAATGAATATCTTTGCAAATACATGTCAAGATATTTTCATGTTCTAGAATTAAATTATCATATTAATGAAAAAGAATATTTAACTATTAAAAAGACAAAAAGATTTTGTAATATATGTTATCAATTCAAGATATATTGTGAGAACGGATAATAAAAACTTTGGGTGTTTCTTAAGTATTAATATTGCATTTTATTATAAAAAAGGTTGATTGATCACATAGTAGTAATGGTTTAATCATTATAAATTTGAGTTGAACATTTTTTGGGAAATAAAAATAGCTGATGATTAACTAGAGAATTAACACCATTAGTTATTTTCTCTTTATTAGGAATAGACCATCTTGACATAGACGTCAAAATCAAAGAAAAGGAAATCAAAATTCTACAAAACCAACTTGAGATATTATATCTTAATAAATTCTTAATGGATAACATTAAAGAGGTTAACCGTTTGGCTAAGCACGAAGAACTAAAATGTTCAAACTCCAAAAATGATAAGATTAATTCCTTTATCTTAGAAGAAAAGAAAGGAATCATAATTCCCAAAATAGGTGAAAAAGAAAATAATTTCTCTATAGAGAAGAAAGAAAGAAAATTTCAATTGGACAAATGAAATAGAAAATGAAGAATCTTCAAAGACTAAGCTTTATGTAGTCTACAATGGCCCTAAACTATGAATCATACTAGTTGGTGATGAGTGCTCAAAAAGTACTAAAATTACCATGATTTTATGCACGTTAATTGATTAAAAATATATATATTTATATGATTTTATCATATATTTATATAAATCTGTCTTTTCAGAATCACGAGTATTTTTATTATTTTTGAGTATTTTTGCTTAAAAAAGTAACTTAAAGACTCAAAGAAAAATACTAGAGGCAATACATCACAAATATATTCACAAATTAAATGAGAAAAAGTAAAAAAAGATGGAAACATTGGACAAAATGGGTCAAAAATGTCAAAAAGGAGGAAATCGCGCACGCAGCCGCCCAGTAGCGCCAGCCAATGCATGCAGCGTGCCTAGTCGTGCTGAGCAATGCGTGCGCATCGCCCAGCCGCACGCGCCTCTACTCCATTCTACGCATGCCCCGCTATGCGCCCCATTCCACGCACACCACCGTGCCTCACCTACCATGACATCAGCAATGATGTAATCATTCACTACTCTGCATTTCCTCCATTTTTAATCATTTTCCACCCACTTTTTCTTCCTCTCCTCACCTATAAATACCCTCATTCTCTTCATATCAAAAAACACCTCAAAAACATCTTCTTCTCTCTTTCTTTCTCTCCATTTCTTAGTTTTTAGTTTTTCTTAGTTAGTTTTTTTTAGTTTTAGAGTTCTTCTCTTTTTGAAAAGAACTAATTATGTTTTTGTAATTTATTTGTTTTTTTCAATAAATGGAAATGCAAATTCCGTTTTGAGGCTTTCCAGCAACATAAATAACATCAAAGTACTGTAAGGATTTTATTTTATTTACAGTTATTTTTTATGCTTTATTCTTATATGTTAAATTTAATTAAAAATACCTGTGATTCCGAAAAGACAGATTTATATAAATATATGATAAAATCATATAAATATATATATTTAATCAATTAACGTGCATAAAATTATGGTAATTTTAGTATCTTTTAAGCACTCATTAGTTGACCAGAAGCTAGCAAAGTTATAACAACCTCTAGTGGAATAACCCACAGATCATTCAACATTAGGATAGAAGCATAAGACAAATTTGTCAATTATAGAATTTTGAAACTATTAACTCTTTTAGAGATAACCAAGAACTATTCCCAAGCAATACAATAAGCAGCTAGTCTTAGTAGAAAATACTTAAAAGGATACCAAATCGGTGCTATTTAGGGAAACAACCAGCAACTCTCTTGTTTCAGAAGAAGAAAAAGACCAACATATGAACCTCATAAGATAATAGTGGTTAAATTTGTATAAACTAGCCTGGAAATATACTAAGAAAATTATTCACTTAGCTTCTATCTTTCTATCTTTTTATCTTTTATAATCTTTCATTTAAGAATGAGTAACTAAAACTTCTTCAAAGTTTTTAGTACACTAGTCGTAATAAATTATTATGATAAATAAAAGTTTATCTTAAATAAAAACTCATATTTATCTCTCTAAACTTAAAAGGAACATATGGATATTATAGATCGCTATGAGTCAAGGGGACATATGGTTGGATCTAGTTAAGGTGCTACTTTAAGTAAAAAGAAGGATACGTCACGAAGCAAATGATTAAAGTGGACTCATATTTATCAAGTTAGTTACAATTATATACTGTGAGGATACTAAGGACCTTGATTATTCATTAATTTGTTTATCAATCATTTAATAATTTGCATAAAACATGAAAGGAAAATATACTAAAGAAAATAAATCAAGAACTAATTTATATAAAAATAAAATAAAAGAAAAACAATAATCAAAGAAAGTCTAAAAGATGTTATCTACCTTAAAATATCTTTGCTACATTTTAAGAAATCAATGAAAGAATATTTAACTGTTAGTACAAGAAGATTAAAAGTAATTGAAAACTTACAATAAGTAATTGATTATTTTTTAAAAATAAAAAAGAGAAATGATTTAGTGAAATGATATAATAAAGATTTTTTAAATTTAGAAACCAACGTGAACATAATTATATCAGATGTAGAACAAAATAGTAAAATATAATAATTAAGTCATTAGTTGGGTAATGAATTTAATCTAGAAAAGATTAAATTAAGCTTTATATGATCAATTAGAATCAAAAGAATTTAACCATAATTTGATATCATACCAATTTCCTCGTAAGAAATAAAATATTAACTAAGAAATTATCACGATTTTAGTAAGCCATACAAAAATTAGTAAAAGGCTTTTATACCTAACATTGAGAAAAATAAAATAAAGAATATATATAAAGGCTTTTATACCTAACATTGAGAAAAATAAAATAAAGACTATATATAAGGAGATATACATGGGATATTATTATAATTTCTCATATTATGAACCTTCAAAAATGTAAAAGGCTTGATTTTATAATTTCTAATAATGTAAAGAGTCTGTAAAGTAACGTCAGTAGGCCTCACTAGAAAGAAACCAAATGGATACACAAAGGCCTATTGGACTAAACCTTCCTAGAAAAAGGCCTATCTAGGAGTTAGCCCAAATAGGATAAGGCTTACAGCCCATATAGAGCTCCATATAGTTTACAGTCCACTAGAGTTATTTAAGTCTTCCATCAACAAACGGGTTTAAGATATTTAATTGTAGGTTAAGTATTCTAAGGAGACACCTTGCTTGTATTACCATGACAATTTAGTTACATGTATTGCTTTTATAAGCGAAATTTAAGTTACTCATTATTTAAAATAGGAATATTTTAGTCACTATTTAAACATTGATATAATATTTTATTAATAAAACTTATGGTAAAGTATTCCATATCAATTGTTTTCTTCTATTATCACATTTTTCACCTACTATTTCAATCTTTTATCATTTTTTTAATAATTCTATTATAATTGTTTGGTATTTTCCTCTTTTTTTACTTCCCATGAAATTATATGTGTTATATCCTTTTCATTTTCTTGTTAGGAATTAAATACACAAGTTATCAAAAAGAGACCTTAAAGAAAATGATCCATTTAAAGTAAATAAATAATCTACCAAAAGATGATACATAATTTTTTTCCATTGACAAAGAAATAGCCCAATTTTTTTCAAAAAAATAAAATAATAAATACATAGAACTTATCACCTATCTTTTAAATTTTTTATACCGATAGAATAAAATACTAGTTTATCAATTGCATTAGCTTTGGAGACGTACAAACTTTACACCAAAAATTTGAAACAAATTCAAAATAAATTGATCATACTTTTGGATAATGAAAAAT